>VDFB02000363.1:99374321-99585797 GCA_007258455.2 Sequoia sempervirens | reverse complement strand
AAATCTTGCTAAAAATTTGAACTAATTTTAATTTTGGGCTACATGGGACTCATTCGCCCAAGGTGACGAATGAGTCTCACCAGGCATAATTTTTGGGACCATTTTAAAAAATTCTTATAAAGTCATGAAATAAGGTTTCAGACCAAAAAATCTGGGTGGGAGTCATTTTCCCAAGGTGGTGAATGAGTCCCAAATCACTAAATCTAGACCATTCAAGCCTGAAACACCTGAATTATGATTGGGTATTGATTTGTGTCAGAGTTATCCTCAGAAATATGCATTAAATGAGGCTTGTGGATGCAAAATACGGCCAATTAAAGCATAAAGAAAGCCCAATTATTAATAACAACCCTATAAAAGTGTGAAAGTGTGTTACAACACTTTACAACACTCCAAACAAGGCACCAATAAGCTCATTTAGTTCACAAGATCCCAAGACCTAATGTGAATATGTTAGGAATATTACAACACTAAATCAAGGCCAAGTTAGGGGGACCTTTTTCCATCATTACAACACCATGTTTCCTACTTAAAATTTTCTTTGAGATGTTATTTTATCATAGAATTTTTTTACCTATAACTGCAAATTTTCATTTTTCTTTGAAGCATCTCTCCTCATCTCATCCACCTCTGTCAATGTATCAATCCTATGTTGCATGTCATCACATATATCCTCATTGTATTCTTGGATAAATTTATACATTTTCCTAAGATTATTTTGTGGTAACCTTGTTGCAATGCCATACACCAAATCAAATGGAGCATATCTTGTTGCATTCTTGACTGTTACCCTATTTTCCCACAAGGCCAACTTTAACTTTGAATCCCAAGCTATCTTATTCTTCTCAGTGAAACTCTAAATAATATTCATTAATATTTTGTTGCTTGATTCAACTTGACCATTTCCTTGTGGGTGATGTGGTGAAGAGTAGGATTCTTGAATCCCATGTTTAGAGTAGAAATTTGTAAATTATTTAGAGCTAAAGCACATTGCATTGTCTAAAAAAAATTTCTCAGGCACTCCAAACCTAGTTAGTATATTGTCCAATAAGAAGTCAATGACCACCTTGCTTGTTTCTCTTTTTGTTGGAAGGGCTTCCACCTATTTAGTAAAATAATCTATGGAAACAAGGATCCAAGATTTTCCTCCACTGGACTTATCTAAAATTTCTCCTATAAAATAAATACCCCACTATTGAAAGGGAGCTTGAACTGTAACAGGTCTAAGTGATAAGTTACATGAGAATTTGAGCTTCCCAGAGAACCTTCAACATGCATCACATGTTCTCACAAGCTTGTGAGCATCCTTGAATACTTTTGGCCACCAAAAACCTACTCTTAGGACTTTTTAAGTAGTGGTCTTGGCCATGTAATGTCCTCCAGATACTTCACTATGCATCTCAATTAAAATCTTCAATGCTTTTGCATTATCAACACACTTGAACATAACACTATCCAGATTTCTCCACCACAATTTACCATCAATGATGACATATTTGATTTCCTGTAGTTTGAGAGTTCTTTTTTCATTATCTATCAGCCCCTTAGGGAATTGCATTGTTTGTAAGTAGTGGAAAGTATGCTTGTCCCAGTCACAATCCTACATATCATAAACAAATGACATATCAAAGCAATCTTCTTGATTTATTTGGTTTGCATCCAAATTTGTTTCGACCATTAGCTTGGCTAAGCCTTGGCTCCTTACTAACTTGGTGATCTGAATATCAATGTTGAACTCTTATATCCTATATATCCATCTACATCTCCTACCCATGGCTTCTTGTTGGGTGAAGATTTCCTTAACAGTAGCATTGGGGACATATGCAATAACCGTAGCTCCCACAAGATAGGTTCTAAAATTCTTGATGACCTTGACCAATGCATAGGATTACTTTTCAATCATGTCATACTTCAACTCTACAACTTGAAGTGACTTACTAAACAATGCAATTGGTTAATCAAAACCCTCTTGATTCTTTTGCAATAAAACTACAACAATGGTGTGAAAAGATGTAAAGGAGAAAATTTGTAGTGGCTTCGAAAAATTAGGAGTCATTAGGACTAGGGCCTCCTTGGTGGCTTGTTGAATTCCTTGAAAATCCTTGCTTGGCTATGTACTCCACTCCACTTTCTCACCCTCCAACATTTTTTATATGGTGCGGGTGATTTATGAATTTTTTTTGACAAACCTTCTCAAAAAGTTAATTTTTCCAAAGAATGATTGGATGCCCTTTACATTCTTTGGCTATAGAATTCTATCAATGGCAGCTACCCTTTTAGGGTCAATTCTCACTCCTTCTTTTGACACAATGTATCCCAATAATTTTCCATTAGTAACTCAAAAAGCTCATTTCTTTGGGTTAAGTGAGTTTCCTTACTCAAGGGCCCTGATAAGATTTTCTCCAAGTGCATACAATTATCTTCTTTTTTCTTAGTGTATGCATTCAAATCATCTTGGTAGATTGCTAGGAAAAGGTCTATGAAATCAAAAAATGCTACATCCATAGCCCTCTGAAGATGTTGCGCCTGCATTAGTGAAGCCAAATGGAATTGTAACATAAACATAGGTGCCCCATGGAGTTGTGAATGTAGTCTTATACTACTTAGAATCCTTCACTTTCACTTGATTGTAACCAGAAAAACCATCCATCATTGACAAGAGTTCATAGATAGTCACCTTTTGCAATGTGGATTACATATTAGGCAATGGATAGTTTTCCTTTAATGATGACACGTTGATATTTCTATATTCCACACACAATCTAATGTCACCATTCTTTTTTCTAACTAACACTAGGTTAGACACCCAAGATGAGTTCCTAATAGGCTTAATTATGTAAGCATCCCTTAGCTTCACCAATTATTCTTGCATCTTTGGTGCTAAGGTGGGGTTAATAGGCCTTTTATTTTGTTTGAAATGATTTGCATCTTCTTTCAAAGTGATTTCATGTTGAAATAACTCCTCCCTATATGCCTTCAAGTCATCATAAGACCAAGAAAAAAATTCCTATATTTTCTTAATAAAGCAATCAACATTGCTTTAATCTTGATGTAGAGAAGATTGGAAACACACAAACTAACCCAATCAATCCTTTGGAAAAGTCTTAATACCTCAAACTCAATTATTTTCTTCACAACCTGACCCTATTCCTTGTAGCACAACAAAAACCCCTTTTTGGACATAATTTACAGACCAAGCCTCAAACCTATAAACCAATCACTATTCTAGATACCCTTTTTATTGTTTCAAAACCTATCCAAAATTTATCTAGGGCCATTTTGTAACATTTCCTTCAAAAGTTTGCTACTACGTTAGGACAAAAGCCTAATTAGACTTGTATGATAAGGAAACTATTGGTTCTACACACTCTCAGCCTCAATTATTCAAACAAACACCTTATACATGTCAAATTATGTCTTCACATGCTATTTCAATCCTAAAAAATCACTTTCCAAGATTTTTTATTCAAACCCTACCATATATGCATCATTCTTTGCTTAAAACATGAAGAAAATCAACTAGGGCATCACTCAAACTTATACTCAACACCTTCCACTACTCCTTCCACTTCATGGACACAAAAACCTACCCATATACACTCATTCTAATGATTATCAAACCATTACACTAGTGGAATGAGTCAATAACTCATTTTTCTACTCTCAAACCCTCAAAACCAGGGTTTCAAGATTTTTTTTAGAAAAAAACACTCTAAATCTCACAAACCTTTATGAAATTAGATGCCATAAGATTAAAATTCAAGCTAATTTATCCCTTCACAAATTACAATGCTTAAATGTGCACTTATAGGCCGTACAAGGCCGGACTAATTGCAGTAGCAACAAATTTCCCTTCAAAATGCAGAAAATAAGAGCTTCTTTATTCAAATTTTCAAATTTTACACCATCTAACTATCCCTCAATGTACACAAGAGTCTTTTAAATAATTAAACATCAAAAACCAACCAAAAAAATTACTGTAACTACCCTTTAAACTCCTAAACCGTTCAACTTCCCTCAAAGTGCAAAAATGCAAAGTTGCTTTGCAACTTTTGCAACTTTTAAAAATTTGACCAAATGGACTCCAAACTAATTCCTAACCATCTAAGTTGACTTAAAAACATCACAAGTGGTCTTTAAGACCTTATTACAAACCAAACTTGACTTAACAACTTAAAAAACAACATTTAGCAACTTTTTAACATTATGATCTATGTTGTCCTGCACCATACTCCCCGAAAAAAAAGGAACTCAAGTCCCCTTGAGGACAATTTTGCCACATAAAATCCATGCTTGAATCCAACATCCTCTATTCTCCAAGTGCTACTTTCATCTGATAATCCCTTACATTGAATCAAATATTGGAGAAAAGCATTGTTCCTAGACTTCTTGAAATCTTTGCCACCTAGAAATTGCTCCAACTTCAGTGACCTACTTAATGAATGTTCTTTGACTCCATCTAAAAATATGTTAAATCTACATCACCATCTACAACCTTATCTCTTGCTAACTTGTAATGAACTAGCTTCTTTTTCACTCCCATTGTGTGCTTGACTTTGCTCTTTTTCTTTTGTAGTTTAGCTTTGAACTCTTCACCTCTATTTTTCACTTCTTCCATCTAATGCTCTACCCCAATAATTGCTTCTTTCTTAAATTTTTCAACCTCTGATTTTACAGAAACACAATGACCACTATCCTCTTCTGAAAACATTGAATGGAACATCTCCTCTAGCCTCTTATCAACATACCTTTTAAACAAACCTTGAATTTTAAAAAGCAATGCATCTTTGACCTTAAACAAATCTGATTTTGACACCAACTCAATATCATTTCCCTCTAAAATCTGATCACTCTTCATGTTTGTTGTCTTAGTATCTTCATATTTAGTGGTGGCTGCAAACTCCATGTTCTTGTCTTCCTCAACCTTTAATAATTCCTTCCTACCAACCATCATTACATTAGCTTGCTTAACTTGTCCTTTATCATCTTCCTTCAAGGGTGTCAAAGTAAAAGAGATTCCACCTTTCTCTATCTCATAGGAATTTTTTCTACCATCATACTTAGCATGCCTATCAAATTGCCAAGGTCTCCCTAGTAGCAAATGGCACACATCCATAGGTAACACATCACATAGAATCTTATCTTTGTACCCTCCTATATTGAACTCAACCCAAGCTTTCTCATTAATCAAAACATACTTAACCTCATTCAACCAAGAAACTTTATAAGGAGTATTATCTGGTATTCTAGGAAACTTAAGTTTCTTAACCATCTTAAGGAAACCATGTTACCCATACTTTATGAATCAATCACAGCCTTACATACCTTACCCATTCACTTACAAGTGGTTTTGAAGAGTGTCCTTTTTAATGGCTCCTTCTCCATTGATGCTTTGATGATAGTTCTTCTTACTATTAGTGATTCTCCAACTCCAGGAGCAACATGTTGTGATGGAGAGTTTACTCTCTCATTGTCATCTTCTTGCACCAATTGATTTCTTCTTTCTCCTCCATGTGAAATATAAGTTTTTCCTTAATTGCATTACCATTCTTGGTGTCCAAATTTGTTGCATTAACAACACCTTCCTATGAATCCTTGTGAGTCTTTTCCTTGACCTCTAAATCTACCTCTAAAGCCTGATCTACCACCTCTAAATCCACCTCTCTAATCAAAAACTTGTTCTTGTGATTTTTTTGCATCTTCTTGGATTTCATATGATTGTATTGGAGTAGAAAATGAACCTCTTCTTCTATTATTTCTGCCTCTACCCTTGCTTGACTTATCTTGCCTTCTTTTAAGTTTTTCTTCAGCCCTTATTGCCATTTGATAGCATTCCTCAATTGTTCTTGGATTTTCCAAAGTCAACTCATCTTGGATGTTGAATCTCAATCCTCTAAGGTACCTAGCCACCTTCTCCACTTCATCCTCCATATGACCTTCCCTTATACTCAACTTATTAAATTCTTCAGTATAAGCTTTGACATCCATTTATTTTTGTTTCAAACCTTGAAGTTTTTTAAACATTTGTATTGCATAATCAGATGGTAAGAACTTATCTTTCAACCTTTCCACCATTCTTTCCCAAGAAACAATCTTTGACTTACCTTTCTTTCTCCTTTCAAATTTCTCATAATCCCACCACAATAAGGTGTGAACCTTCAACATTGTTCTTGCAATCTTCACCCTTTGTTCTTCAGGAACATCTTCACATTCAAAGTAATTGTCAAGTGCTACAATCTAATCCAAAAGTTCTTCATCATTAAAATTACCTCATAATTGGGTACATCAATCTTCACCTTGGGTTTATCTTCCTTGACTGCTCTCAAAAACTTAGCCATCCTCAAGTCATCAGGATCTAATTCCTCTTCCTCTTCTTCAATCTCCTCTTCTTCTTCTTCGGAGTCACTCTCATCACCCATGACCATAACTCTCTTCTAACTTGTTTCCAGAGTATCAAGCCTCTCTTTCAACTCTCTCATCTCTCTATAATGCTTGTCCTTCAACTCATTCACTTCTCTAGCAATGGTTTTCCCTTTTAGAGGAATTTTGTTCACTTTTTGCTTCACACTTTCTCTCCCTTCTTAAGATCAGACCTATGCTCTGATACCAATTTGATATAGAGTAGGGTGGAAAGGCACAAACTAACCCAATTAATCCTTTAGCAAAGTCTTAATACCTCAAACTCAATTATTTTCTTCACAACCTAACCCTATTCCTTATAACACAACAAACACCCCATTTTGGAAAAAAATTATAGACCAAGCCTTAAACCTAGAAACCAATCACTGTTATAGATACCCTTTTTGAAGTTTCAAAACATATCCAAAATTTATCTAGGATTGTTTTGTAACATTTCCTTCAAAAGTTTGCTACTACGGTAGGACAAAAGCCTAATTAGGCTTGTATGATAAGGAAACTATTGGTTATACACACTCCCAGCCTCCATTATTTAAATAAACACCTTAGACATGTCAAATTAGTTTTTCACATGCTATTTCAACCCTCACAAATCACTTTCTAAGAGTTTTTATTCAAACCCTACCATCTATGCATCATTCTTTACTTAAAACTTGAAGAAAATCAACTAGGGAATCACTCAAACTTATACTTAACACCATCGCCTACTCTTTCCACTTCATGGAAACAAAACCATACCCATATACACTCATTCCACTAATTATAAAACCATTACACCGGTGGAATGATTCAAGAACTCATTTTTCTCCTCTCAAACCCTCAAAACCAGGGTTTCAAGACAATTTTCAGAAAAAAACACTCTAACTCTCACAAACCTTTATGAAATCAGATGCCACAAGATTCAAATGCAATATAATTCATCCCTTCATAAATTACAATGCTTAAATGTGCACTTACATTCTGTACAAGGTCGTACTAATGGTTGTAGCAGCAAATTTTCCTTCAAAATGCAAAAAAAAGAGCTTTATTCAAATTTTCAAATTTTACACCATCCAACTCTCCCTTAATGTACACAAGAGTCTTTTAAAGAATTACACATAAAAAAACCAAAAAAATGACTACAACTACCCTTTAAAATCCTAAACCATTCAACTTCCCTCAAAGTTAAAAAATGCAAAGTTGCTTTGCAACTTTTGCAACTTTTGAGCAACTTTTACAAATTTGACCAAATGGACTCCAAACTGATTCCTAACCATATAAATTGACTTCAAAACATTACAAGTGTTCTTTAAGACCTTATTACAACCAAAATTGACTGAACAACTTAAAAACCAACATTTAGCAACTTTTTAACATTATGACCTATGGTGCCCTGCACCAAATCTTTGGCTTCATTTTCTTTCCCACATAATATATCTTAGGGGCACTCTCAGTACCTAAGTTCACCTCTTCTAGGTCCTTTAAATGTATGGAATACCTCTTGGTGTTTCTCTTTTCAGGCCCATAAAGACTCTTTCTAAAGCTAGAAGACATTTAGGGATCTTGTTGGTCTTCAATTGAATAACTTCATTTCCAAAAACTATATCCTTCCCATACGCTGTCTTAAAAAAAGCTCCAAAATCAATCTCCTAACCTTCATAAAAATGTTACAATGTATTCATTATTATCAAAGAATTTCCAGTTTTGTATGTTGTCATGGATTGAAGACCTTGTCTATACCTCCACTTTGGAGATACCAAAAAAATTTATATCATCAAGCCTGAGTGCAATATTTGCAAGAAAATCTACCACTTAGTTTTGGCTTCTCTCCATCCAATCAATTCCAAAAGCATCAAATTTTTCTATGGAATCCCAAATGACATTCCTATACTACTTCAATATCTTATTTTTTGATGGAAACTTGGATCTCACTTGGGATATGACCAACTCGGAATCATCAATTTCTTTTAGCTTTTTTATCGCTTTTTCTTCTACCAATCTCAGCCCTAGTATCAGAGCTTCATATTTTTCCAGATTGTTTGTACAAACAAATGAAAAAGTAAAAGAGAACTTAAATGTTCTGCCACTAGGGGAAACCAATATTATCCCTACACCAGATCCTTCTTTGGAACATGCACCATCAAAATAGATGGTCCATAGGTCATTATTATCTGATAATTTCATTACCTCCCTTTCAAGATGTGTTGGTTGCCTTTCACCCTCTTTTGATAACTCCTCTATCTTTAAATCATTGATTCCATTGTCTACAAAATGGATTCTCTCATCTCTAGGGGAAAACTCAATCATATGAGATACTTTTGATTCCCTAACCAGTTTGAAATCCTTACCATCAATGGGGAATGTGGCATAAGAAAAATTACACTCCATCTCCTTGATAGAAACATTCCATAGTTGGGTGGAATATCCAACATTGTCACACTCATTTTGAATTCCTTCTCTAGAAATGTAGCTAACTTATATGGGAGTTCTTTGATTACTCCAATTATAGGGACTTCCTTATAATCCATAGCATAGAACTTTCCATAAGCTCTATCTATATTCAATCGCATATCCTTCATGATTTCAACCAACATTATGTTGGAAGAGGCTCTTGAATCAATCTTACAGTTATTTAGGATCTTTCCATCAATAATCAATGTTACAAAAAATGGATCTATGTTACTAGGATAGGAGGTAATTATGGTTCCCAAAAATATTTGAGGGATTTTAGTAGTTACTCACTCAACTTCCTTCTATTTCAATTCTTTTCCACTCACTTTGGGTGGAATAGGTGCCATTTTCTCATTATAGGCTTAAGTAGCACGTTTGATCAGGGTTGCTACCCTTTGTTTGTGCTCCTCAATCCTCATCATTTGAAGCAAAGGGACTATGACTTTAACTTGTGAAAGCAACTAAAACATGTCAACAAAATTATATTTAGGTAGATCATATGGGACCATACCTTGGTCAATATTGTTGTCCTTTTGTTTCTCACCTTTCCCTTCAACCTTATTCTTTGCTTCCTCTTCTCAAGTTCAACATTTTTCTTTTGTGTCTTTGTCTTCACAACATGATATATAACTTCTCCATCAACTTTTGTTTTTTTAGTCTTGTTTTCCAAAATTTTATCCACTTTACCATCCTTGTCTTTGGCCTCATCCACTTTATTTTCAACTTTTCATCCTTTTCCATTCGCATTTTGCTCCTTGATGAAGACACTACCAGCCTTACCTTGATCTCCACCTATAACTATGTTTCTCAAGTAGTAAGAGCTTCTTGTATGTGCGGCTAGAGCTACTGTCAACTTTTCAATCTCCTCATTCGAAGGTCTTCTCAAAGATACATCATTCTCAACTATCTCTAATGTACACACATCACGAGCACTTCCATTACCTTCATTAGAGAGAAATTGTTGGTGATATGTACTAGCTCTTTGTATTTGGTTGTCCACATCAAGTTTATGAGATTCCTCCTCAAATGATCATTCACCATCAACAAAGTTAGACCTGCTCATAATCACATTCACTTCTGCATAATTATCATGAGAAGGATCATAACCTTCTGATGCATCTTGAACTTCCACCAATTTTACAACCACACATTAGTGAGAAGAGTGAGACAGTTGGAGAACCATGCACTAAGGAGTTTCATCTACAAAGTTAGTAGAATGATTTTGCAACAAATTAGGTGTAACTTGATATTGTGTATTTTTTTTATTATTGTGGATTGGCTTTCCATTTTTCCAATTGGTTTTGTAAGGATAATATTGGAGTCTTAGGGGATTTTCATTCTTCTGAAAGTGAGGCTTCTCATTTCCAAGCCCCTTTTCATGTTTATCCAATTTGTTGTTAACAAGTCATAGAACTCAACACTTTTTCCAATTTATCTTCAATAGAAGATCCTTTGTCCATAGATCCCTTATCATGTTTAGGATTGTTTAGAATCTTTACATCATCCCTTCTCCCTACCCTTCCTGATGCCCTCCTATTGCTTTCAATATTTAATGTAGTCTTGAAGTCATCCCTCAAATTTTGAGGGTTCTTATCTCTCAAATGATAGCTAATTTTGACATCAAAGGCATTACAATAAGTAACCAAGCAAGTATCATCATTTGGTCTCAAATTACGAGGCAATATATTCATTTCCTTTTGAAATCTAGTGTTAAAATCAGAAATCATCTCATTAGAGCCCTTAGAGATGTTATAGAATTCATTTAGCATGAACCTTGGGTCAGTCTTATCACCATACTACTCTCTAAACATCCTTTTAAACTCCTCTCATGATCCAATGCTTCCTATAGGAAAACCTCTATACCATTCCCTAGCATCCTTAATGAGTGATTGCATGAAAAATTTCATCATCACATCCTCAACATTAACCTCAAAATAATTAGTCATGTTATCAAAATATTTCAATTGATCCTCTCCACTGATGGCGTTGTTACTAGAGAATCTAACCAACAAAATTATAATATCATCGAGGATAGGGTTTGGATAACCATAAATCCAATCAAAGAATAATTTCTTATATTTGTTCAATTACATAGGTCATATGGAAAATTAATCATTCTGATCATTATGATACTCACCACCACCTTGGGTACCAAATTGTGTGTTATCTACTCTATCTGCACCTCCATTTCGATTATTTCCTCCACTCCTACTTCCACCAGCATCCTAATTTCTAGATTGATTATTTCTATTTCCACCACCTCCCCCACCTTGTCCTCCTTCATCACCCCTACGAGGGATGTTCCCAACAGATTGAGAATTGTGAGGCTGGGATGTAGGGATAGGATGAATTGATGTAGAAGTAGTATTCATACCTATTATTTGGGCTGATGAATGGGGAATGTTATGAGATGTGGATGCATGTGGGTCAAGAATTGAATATTTCAGGAAGGAAATATTTCTTTCCATCTCAGCATTTTCATCTTGAATTTTCATCTTGTCCAATTCCTTTTGAAGATTCTCATTTAACAACTGCAACCTCAAAATTTCAGGGTTAGGGGGTGCATTAAAGGAGATAGAACTAGTTTAAGAACTTGTGGTATAAGTATTTGTGATAGAAATACATAGGTTAGCATTTGGAATGACTTTCTTGGACTGACCTATGGGTTTTTTCCCTATATCTATAGGATTTTATCTTTGTGTAGTAGTAGAAGGGTTTGAGACTTCGGTTGTTACAATGGAACTAGTATAAGTTCCAGTAGTAGTTGTTCCAACAAGAGAATTTACTTTCAAATTTCCAAAGAATTCTCTAACAAATGGTTCAGAGAGATATTCAATGGGTGGTTCTTCATCCACCATTTGTCTTAGAGATTCTACTCTTCTCCTTAAGTGATTTCTTTGGATCATAGCAGCCCTTATTTTTTTCTCTCTATCCTTGCCTTGTTTCTTTTTCAATTCAGCAAGTCTTAATGCATCCTCTTGAAGTTGTATGATATTATTTACCACCTCTTTAGGATCTTCAAGAGTGACTTCATATTTAGACTTCTTAAGTGTATAGTTTATGAGATTCACTGGATCCTTTTGTGAAGAAGGGTTAGGAGTCAGGGTACTTCTAGCTCTCCATCTAGGTGAAATTTAAGGATTAGCCCTTTTGGCTACCCAATTAGGATCTAATTTTTTACCCCAAAAGTTCCACCAATGTGCATGTTCTTTTGAAACTTTAGGGGTGAGGGCATTCTGGTTGTTAGTAGGTAGATTGGTAGCAAGGATTTCTTCATTATCACTGGGCATACCAAATTTATGTACTTCCTTATCTTGAACAACTTCATTAGAATGTGAACCTTTAGGTATTGGAGGATTACTGGACTTACTTGTTTGAGCATATTTCTCCTTCCATGATGCCTTGGATTTGCGAGGCAACTCCTCTTCTAGCTTCCTTTCAGGATGTTTCTTCATGTTGCTTTTGGTTCCTCATTTTCTTCTTTGCAACTTCTCCTTATGTTTTTCTCACATTCTTATAATGAATTCTAGTGCACTAGCATAGATACTCAAGGTCACCACACAAAATTAAAATGGGATTTTGGGAAAATATCTAAGGATTTTGAACTAATTGGAAAGAATTAATATATACAAAGACTCTTGAGAGAGAAATTTGACAATAAAAGGGAACTTTGACAAAGGAAAGCACAATTTTCTTGGAGCTTTGACAAATCGACCTCACTTTGACAAATGGTGGGACAATTCAATATATTTTCTCATGGATAAACACATATTTTCAAAAATTATGACTCTACACTTTAAATCTCAGACTAGATACTTTTCCTAAACTTGTTCTCTAGTAGAGTCTCCAATCCATTGGTTATTTTTGATGAACCAAGATAATCTCACAATATAGCCTATGGAATTGCCATCTTCCAATGGTTAGCTAATTGGAGGGATTGGCTAATGAATGAGTGAAATATTGCAAAGGATTTCCTCCTGCACTTTGGGCTTTACAAAAATTGGGAGGGTGATCCCACACAATGTACCTTAAGATCCTTTGTGCCAATTAACCTTGTACACTATAAATAATAGATAAACTCTACTTGTAATTGCTTGACAATTAATAACTACAAAGACCTAGAAAGTCCTTACATACTAACTTGTTTCAAAGAAATAGAGCATAATAGATCCTAACTTGACATACATTTCAACAAGAATTTACAAAGTTTAATGATTTGAATGTATTGTTTGTGAATGATCAAGAATTATTACAACACAAACACAAATCTCATAATAGTTCCTAAATCCAGGCTATGGGGTCTAATAAAATACAAACAAACTTGACAACAAGTTAACACTTAGCATCACAGAGCTTATATAATGCTACATTACAACATCATTCTCAATTACTCAAAACTAGAACTCATTATAATATCCTAGCATTTAAACCACCTAAATCTAGGATTTCATCCAAGCAATTTAACAAATTCTTTGAATTTGGATAGAGAAAAAACATACATTCATCGAAAGTAATAAAGACTATTAAAACAACCCTTGATTATTTCATTGATAATTCAAATGGTGAATACATCAGGAGAGAATTGGCTTTGAAGATATTCCATTCTTTATATTTAATGCTAGTACTATTATCAAAATTTCTTAGAAAAATAAAAGACTTATAACCTAAAATACAAAATCTATTATATTATCTGTATTCACTCTTTACAAAATTTTCTCTCCGAGATCAATAAAAAACCCATAGAATTGGCCCTGAATTCCCTTTTATAAAAACAAGGGAGAAAAAAAGCCTCGGGCTAATGTACACATGTCACATTTTCATTTGACATTTACAATTACATTCAAAAGACAACTATATTTACCAAAACTCAAGGAAGATATCTACATGAGACAAAAGCTATTTCTTATTCACTGATGAAGATATCTCCCACCTTCCAAAAGGATCTTTAGTCTATGAAGATGTTCATTCCATGATCAACACACCTTTTCCATGTGTTTCCCAAATTTGAAGATGAAAAGAATGAAAATAAGGAGAGAAGAATATACAAGAACATTTCCACATCAACAATCCACGCCATCAATTTTGAATTGAAGAAAATACAATATATGAATGTTGATATATCAAAGGCCTAATCTGTATTGGTTCTAAGACATGCATTGTATTTTCTCCTACTACACCCATCCTTAGTGAAAATCATTAAATGTTGAAGACATAAGATCAAAATTTCATGACCATGTAATTGGAGAAACCTATATGTCTAGAATATCAACATATCTTGTCTTCTAGAGCTCAAAATTTTCATCACAAGGCCAATCAAAAGTCATAAAATCATCTGCTTTGATCCTATATGGACTATACTTTATGACCACCTAGTTGGTATCTTTATCAAATTCTTCAAGGAAGATTCCTGTGTGATTAAGCCTATTCATACTATTCTTTAGCATCTTCACATCAACTCCATCATAGATTAGTGCTTCCTGAGTTGCTATCACCTTGCTTGTATGATCCTTCCATTACTATAGTGGCTTGAATTCACCATTTTCATCCAAAATTTTTGGGAGTAAACTAAAACTCCATTCATCAAACCTTTTTACCATCTCCTTGATCTTCTTTTCCAATGGTTCAATCAACCCTTGAAATTCCTTAATTGCATTTACAATCTTAAGGGTTGGTACAATGTTGGATGGCTTATTTTCATCATGCTTTGACCCAATAGCCTTGTATCTCAGATCTTGGACTATGGGGATCCATTTTTCCATCAATGGGATGACAACTTCCTTATCCCTGTCAAAGCTTCTTATTGCATCAAACATGGAGGAATAGTTTGAATGAATACTATTTAATTTCCTCTCAATCCCTTTATTCAAATGTTCTAGTACCACTGTCACAATATTCATGTTGCTCAAATAAATTATTTCATCAAATATTTTTTTCTAATTTCCTTTGTAGGAGGTGCATCTAATATACTTGGAGTTGATTGTGCAATGGGCACATCTTCAAAACTAGGAGGTACAACCTCAGTTGGGACTAGAGGAGGTGAATGAATAGGAGAATGTGGTGCTTTCTCTTGTGTAGATGGGGGAGGAAGAATCACTTCTTGTGAAGGGCCTAGTGCATGCATTGATTGATATTTTTGTTTTAACAATGTGATTTATAGTTGCAACTCAACAATATTTTGTTGTCCCTTATTGTACTTAGCTACTGTATCATTGTATTTTGTTCTAAATTCATACCTACCCTCTGATAAGGATTCCACTGTGGCATTTGTGAATTGAGCTACATTCACATTCAATTTAGGTACCTTCACTATTGATGTATGAAATACTATTTTAATTATTAACCCTCTTCTAACACCTACAACTAGCTCTACAACCTCTGGCTTCTTATTATTTGGAGCTAAGGCCCAAATAGCCAATGTGTCCCATTGGGAATTGAATGTTGATCCTTGGAGTGCTAAGGTCACTTCTTCTTTAGTGGTAAAAATAGGGGCATCATGTATTCTAACTATTTCAAAGGAAATTGCTAATGCAAGGTCCCATTCTGGTAATATTAACACACCACTCTTTATAACCAATTCTCTTCCCTAAAGTGCAGTGATGTCTTCATACTTAACTCTCATTTCTTCTCAAACCTTAGCTTATATCACCTCCCTTGGTAGTTCAATACTTTCAATCCTTTTCCTTTCTACTCTATAAACATACTCATCTTTCATGGCTCTCTAAACATACTCTTGAAATGCTTCTGTCTTCACAAATAAATCATTGTCCATAAATTTTTCACATGCCTCTGCTCTAATATCATTTGAATTTTTCACTCCACTCAAATCTGCTTTGCTCAATCTAAGGCTAAATATTTGTGGTACTATGTCTCCTTGGGGAGAAGGCACACCTTGCCTCATCTCATCTTCAGTGACAAAAATATCTTCATCAGATTCATTGGTAGGATAATCAACAAGGCCACTTGATTCAACCCTTTTCTTCTTTGATGGTGGCTCTTTTGGTGTTGATGGTCCCCTAGGTGGTGCATCCAACTCAATTATTTATGGGATAGATTAATGTGGGGTTGAGAGTGGTGAAAATTGTGGTTGAGGAGAAGATTCCCTTGACCTCTCTGATTGGGTAGGGATGGCAATTGTTAACTTCTACTTTACAGTACTCTTCCTCCTTGAAAATACATGCACCTTCTTGGGAGGCTGATAGGTTAGCCTTTACTCTACCATAGGGTATTTCCCCTTATCATGTTCTTGAGAGACCATGGATTTTACCTTATCTTGGACCGCTCTTTCCTCCTTCAATTTTGCAACAACAGTATCAAAATTCTAGAAAACTACTTCCACTCTCAATATCTCATTCTTTATATTAGATAGAGCTTTGAATTAAGGATCCTTTATTTTATTTTCTCTCTCTAATTTATTAAAAACAATTCACTTCATCTTTTTATCTTCTTGAGTCTGGAAATCAAAAACATTTCTAATAACATCTTTAGGGAAAGAGAAGTTATGAACAAAATTTCCCCCTTTCACGCTATCCTTTAACCATAACATAAAACCTTCGCCATTTCATTTCATAAGGCTTGAGCATCTCAATGAGGTCCTTCTATCCACTAGTTACCATAACAAAATATACAAATACAATGTAAGCAAGAACGAAATTTCCTTTCCTCATGTTGACCAAATGATTCTCCTTAACATCTCCTAGCTACCAGATGACTTCTAGGAAGCCAACACTAAATGGTAAATCTTTAGGGAGCACATGGGGTGTTTTCTTAGTACCATACACTTGGAGGATTGTGCAATCTTGATAATGGATCACATCCCCCAAATTGTGACTAATTTTGAAATCAAGCCTCCTCTCCTTTGGCCTAAGGAAGTCATGTAATGTAGTTGGAATTCTTGGCATATCCAATACCAAAACTCTCATAATTTTAGAAGAAAAAATGTTTGAGAAAACCACAAAATTGGATTTCTTCTTATGTCTATCCAAGAGAGGGGTCCATGTCTGAATTGGCATATTTTCACCATCCACCCTTCTCTTCATTTCCATATCATTTCCAAAACAATTTGAACCCTTATACAAAACATGTGCATAAACAAGGAGCACCACCAAAATGTCACTTTTTTCTCCCCATTCTTCAATGCTACTAGACCCTTGTGTATCTCCTTTGTCAAATAGGTAGAAAAATCATATAAAGTGTTGTGGGTGGGATGTTGTATATTTTCAACCATATACATGGGTGCAATTGGAATGCTTGAGGATGGATCAAATCCCAAGATTTGATAAATGCAATAGAGTGTCTTTTGAAAGTAGAGTGCAAAATATTTGATTGGGAAAGGCTTTGTATCAGATGGACCTAATACAATCCTACTTCCTCCCTTCCTACTACCAAGAAATGTGCCAAGTTTGAGGATTTAAAGGTTGGTCTCACCTTCTCATATTCTTCTCTTAACTTCTTTTGATCAACCTCTTCCATCTCCTCACTCCATGGGTTTAATTTGAAGACCTTGTTAAATTATTCATTTGTAGCCCAAACCATATTTTGACTAGAATCTGTTCTAACTACCTTAACCGTAGGGTCATAGTTAGCTACAATGAACTTGAAGAGGTTTATATCAAGATACATATTGGGGACAATGAATTTTCCCATATCTAACCTCCATCTTTGATACCATGCTGCTTACCAATAATACCATCTTTAATCCCAGGACCTTGGAACATGTGCTTCCCTATGAACTTGTGATTTGTTGAGGGTTACAATTGGTCCAATAGGTCTTGTACTAGGGGTCTCTTTTTAGGTTCAAATCTAGGGGGTTGGACTCTTGGTTCCATTGTATTACTCAAACGACTTGACCTATGGTTTTATAGGTTGAGACTAGGGATTTATGCTTAGGGAAGAATAACCATACTCACTAATTTATAGCAATTTAAAAGAATGTCAAACCTTAAAAGAAGCCATAGAACCCTATTCAAAAGATAGCAACAACAATTGTATAAAAAAATGAGGAATTTGAGTTCAAGAGGTATAGTTTGCACTTACTAGTTCAACGACATGAAAACGTCAAATTGCATATGCTAAGAGCTCAAATTGCATTGCAACAACTTCTAGATGCTTTTTTAATCATGATTATTCTTTAAAACCAAATTATATGGCAAAGAAAGCCCTCAATTCGGTAGAAAAAAATGAACCCCACCATTACTACTCACTCGCATGAACTAGAATGACTCAATGAAAATTTAGTAACTTTGGATCTCATTCATTGATATTCTTGTGATTTGGATTGATGTTTGACTGAAATAGAGTCAAAGAGGTTTGAAAATTTATCCTTCACTAACTCAACATCTAACCACTCATATTGATGCCATGTATACACTTTTTGTGTTGGCTTGATGACCCTACAACACTTCAAAAGTCACAAGAGAATCCACATGTCAACCAACCACTATCCCATTGGGGTTAACTTGGGAATAGATCAAAGGTAGCAGGCCAACAGGAAATGACCTAGATTAATCCAATACCTTTCAACATGTGCACCCTTTAATCCTTAGGCTTATGACTAGGTGATTATTTCTCTTTCACGGTGGATAGTTGAGATTAAAACATCTCATAGAGATTTTATGCACATAATTAAAACCTCTTTAGTAGCACACTCTTTAATATTTCCATAGTCACCCAAAGCATTTAATCAAATATTTCATGTTTTTCATAGTTATTTTGATGGTGTCGATGATGTCACATGGTACATGCCTACCAAGCCTTTGAGGAAAGAGATCGACTAGTGGGTCCCTCGTTGGCTAGTGGGGAATGACCAGGATTTAATCCCTTTAGTGCATCAAAATTGTTGATCTTTAATCCTTTCATCATCATTGACTTTGGAGATTTTTAGACCCCATCAAAAGGATGGAAAGGTGTTACTTGTCTGCTACGTTGCTAGGTTTTTTCCATGAATATTTTATTGGCATGGGCTAGTAGGAAACCAATGACATGCAAGTGGTGGGCCATCACAACCACAACTTAAGTATTTTAAAAGGCATGTGATTTAGTGATGACTTAAAATGAGTCATCAACTAGGTTTAAAAGGTAAAATATTTAGGCATTTCATGAACCTAGACTTAGGAAAATATGTGCAATATTTCAATAGTTTGAAAACCTGCACAACTACAGACGTAGTTAATATAATTAAAATGGATAGTGACTGGTGAAGCTAGGCTATAGGGGCTGGAAAACGGATGATTTCAATGACTTAGGTCATAACTTAAGAAACTGGGAATGAGCCATCACAAGTCATCGAAGGAAAATAACTTATGCAAAAAGGACTATCAGTACTGAGTATTTTTCAATGGTTTATGGCATAGGAAGAACCCTAGGACATAGGTGAAACAAAACCCTAACTCAGAAGACACATCTCAAAACCAAAGAACCAATCAAGTATGAATTTAACATTAGTGAAACACAATAAAATTTAGGGGTTCCACCAGAAGGTTTATAATTTAGAATGATTAGGATAGAGGTAAACCTTTATATCAATTGTCATGTAAAGAAGAGATAGGTGTATCAATGAATGAAGGATTGATGACATCAGAGCCAAGAAGTTGTATTTTTTCCTTCAATGTTTGGCATTCATTGGTGGAATGGCCAAACACCTGATGATATTCACACAAATAAAGTTTCATTTTATCTTGTGTATGTAAATTTTTATGTGTAGTAGGAGGAAGATTAATCAACTGGGATTTGAGAAGCCTCAACAAAATATGCTCTTTCTCAAATAAAGGATGAGGAGCATGAAGCAACCCTTTCTCTTGTGAAGAAAATTTTGACTACTTACAAGAAGACAAGGACATTAAATGATGGAGGAGATGGAGACAAAGGAGAAGGCTTGTGACCTAAACTCATTATAAAAGAGTGTGGTGTTAGTTCCAATAGGACCTTAACTCCTTGTTCCATGCACCCAAGACCATTTTCTTTGTATCCATGCTTAGAAATAATATTGAATCATAAACCATAATGTGATTGCAACTCCTCAAAAGGGGTTGGATCAACTTCAAGGACATTACAATTTTTTTTCACATTATACCATGATATAGAATAATAATAATCTTTGATAGTAGATTTAAATAATATTTTTGGGATGTCAACGTGGATAGGGTTGACTTTATATTATCCACTTAAGGATTTTGTAAAGTCCAATGAACCCCAATCTTCATCAAGACATTTATTTTCTTGAGAAGAAAAAGAGTTAGAGCCATCATTGAGATTAGGAACTAATGATGGTGTAACAATACTTGAAGATAAAGAAGGAATTAAATTCTTAAAATAAGTATAACTTGAAGTCTCATATGCTTCAACCTTTTGATAATAGTAAAGGGATTTAGGATCAACCTTTAATGTTACTACTTGATTATTATGAATGATTTTGATAGATTTATGTAAGGTATACAAGATTGGACCAATAGCACGAATCACGTTCTATCAAGAATATTATAGGATAAAGGACTTGGAATTACATGCACTAGGGTGTTAGCACATAATGATATACTAAGAGGGGGGTTGAATCAGTATATCCTACAAATTTATCTAATTCAAATTTATCAAATAAAACCTCTTACTACCTCAAATAGATAAATCATTAAAATTATTCTATTTAGGCATAAGCACACGACCATAACACCAAATTTACATGGAAAAACCTACAAGAGAAAAATAATAGTGAGAAAGCTACTTGGAGCTATTGTCAAAATCTAGCCTCACAAAATAAAATAAGATTTCAATAGGTTTTATGGGCTACAACCAAAAGGAAGCTAAAACTCCCTTCAACATAGTTTTATGGCATGAACCAAAGGAATTTTACAACTCCCAACAAACAACAAAACTCATAGAATGAAGCTACAACCTTTGTACAAAACACTTGATGAAATTTGGTGATCAACCACCACCACAACACTTAACAACTTCTGCTACCTCTAACTCATTTCTTTTGGCACACTTGCACATGCATCTTCCCAACAAACTCTACTACCTTTAGCTCACTACTTTTGGCACACTTTCACATACATATTATCAACAAACTTTTCTACCTTCAGCTCACTACTTCTGACACTCTTCCTCAATACATACACATCCTTACACACATCACACACTTTGAAATAATCTTTATCTTCCATTTATATCCTACACAAGCTTCAAAAATCTTCTCCTTGTCATCCAAGATGAAATGTGTAAACATGAAATGTGCAACGACCATAATACGTAAGCTTCAAAACATCCATGATAAACATAAATAAAATATGGTCCAAACCAGGAGAGAATCTAGACCTACTTATCATTTGCACATACTTCCATGGATGTTGGCACAAATTTCAAATATTTTGTGCAAATAACTCAACATTCCAAGTAGACACAACAAACACTTAACCTTCCATGAATTATATTCAAATGAGAATACAGTATCGAAGAGACCTAATAACATCATGAGGATCACTTTACAAGAATTATATGATATTCAAATACATTCTTATACACTCATTTTTCCACTTCCTGCTACTTTATATTGGTGTAAGTAAATAGACATTGAACCCAACATCACTTGTAAACCTAGAAAACACAGTCTTGAGATAAAACATTGAAAAAAAAACATGCATTATACTTCAACACTTGAAACTTAAAATGAGAAAAAATATAGGCAATTTGAACTTATCCTCCAAATTGTAAAACCACAACAACAACTAGATGAAACAATACATTCTTCACTCTGCTAGCTCTAGAAAATTTTGCGGTAAATTTTATGCCCTAAAATTAGGAACACACACACACACATTTTTTTATACATTCAGATTCAGTAGCTATATATGAATGTATACAAAAATGTATATATATTTGTATGTGTGTATATATGTAAGTGTGTACAAACACATAAATATCTATGTATGAGATTAAATAAAAAATATATATGTATGTATAAAAAAAATATGGGAAGCAACTATGATATGATGAAGCAAATGAAGAGGATTAATCTTTGGAATAAGGGATAGAGGGAGTGGAAGAAAATTCATCCTAGGAAGACAAGGTTTACATAGGATCCAAATCCATAGTTTTTGTGGGGCTTCACATGTTTTTATATCTACCTTCCGAACCGTAAGGCTATATCTTCAAATGTGGAGGAATGCATATCATTCTCCCAATCTTCTTCAGTGCAACTTCATGAGCCATTAACTACATGAATACCTTTCAAAATTTCTTTCATATCTTATGCAATTTTTAACATCAAGGGATAGTGAATACAACATTCACAAGACCATATCAACATGAAGAAAGCACAACTTCTTCATAGCAACATTCACCAAAACATGAGCAATAAGAGAGAGGTACAACTGTGTACAACATGCTCATAGAATTCATCATCATGTCCAAAATTTCTGACCAACACACTAATTGCATCACATGCAATCATCCACACACTACCACTCTATTGACATTAATGAAAATTATTTCAACAACATTCATTTTGTTGATATAAATGAGAAAACTTGCAACATCTCCCCCTTTGGCATTGATGGCAACACTAAATTGATATGTGATTTCTCCCCCTTTGATATCAAGGGAAAAGGTATATTTTTCTTCTTCTATTCCTACAAAAAAATATAGGCTCCCACATTCTACGTAAACATTATAATCCTTCTTAGATTATTTTCTACCTGCTCTCCTTGAGAGGTAGCCCTCACCAATGTGCAGGGATAAAAATATATCTTGAATTTCTCCCCTTGGATAGATGCACCAACTATGCATCTAGTTAGGAGGGGAAACAACCCCTAACTTCTATCTAAGATATTCAAATGTTTCCTTTTAAATTTCCTTTGTAAAGATGTTTGTAACATTTTCTTTTGTAGGTACATATTCTAATTTTACCTCTTGATTTATAACCTTCTCTCTTAAAAAGTGATATTTGATAGATATATGCTTGGTTCTAGAATTCATCACTAGAATATTTAAAATATTGATGGCACTTTTATTGTCACACATAATAGGAATGGGATCATCATACATTACCTTGATATCCTTCAATGTTAGCTTCATCCACAACACTTGGGTGCAACAAGATGCTACAAATATATACTTTGTTTCTATTGTTGATAAAGACATTGAGTCCTACTTCTTTCTAAACCATGAGACCAATCAGTATCCAAAAAAGAAATCTCCACCATTGGCACTTCTTCTATCATCAATACTACCAAACCAATCAATATCGATATATGAATTCATGGAAAATTCATCACTCTTTTGATACCACAATCCATAATCTAGAGTTTTCTATAGATATCTGAAAATCCTCTTGATAATTTTCACATGATTTTCTCTTGGATCTGATTGAAGCCTTGCAACCAAGAAGAAAAATCACATAATATTAGGCCTTGATGTTGTTAAGTATAGCAGGAACCCAATCATAGATCTATATAAATTCTGATCAACCTTAGGTGATTCATTATATTTTCTCAAGTGACAACCTATTACCATAGGAGTACTCACTAGGTTGAAATCTTCCATGTCAAACTTCTTCAACATCTCCTTGAAATCCTTTGCTTGAGAGATAAAATACCATCATCTAATTGTGGAATTGCGATTCCAAGAAATAATGATAACTCTCCTATCATAGAAATTTCAAATTCCTTATGCATCTCTTTAACAAATCTCTTACACATTTCATTATTCTCACCAAATATTATATCATCAACATACACAACTATAAAAATTCATGCATCCTTAATTTTAATATAAATTTTGCTATATGTGGTACCTTTCTTGAAGCCCTACTAAAGTAAGTACTTGTCCAACTTTGTATACCAAGCCCTAGGGGCTTGTTTGAGACCATATAAAGACTTTTTAAGTTTTCATACAATTTTTGGGTCTTTTGATAACTAAAACCCATCAGGATGCTCTATGTAAACTTCTTATAAGTCACCATTCAAGAAAGTGAATTTAACATCCATCTAATATACCTTGAAGTCTTTGTGAATTGAAAATGCAAGAAACATTTTGATTACCTCCTTTCATTCCACCAAAGCAAATGCCTGCTTGAAGTAATTACCTTCCACATGTGAATATCCTTTGCACACCAGAATTTCCTTGTTTCTTACCACCTCTCCTTCTTCATTTAGTTTATTTTTGAGAACCCATTTTATTCCTATTACATTTTTATTTGCAAGCCTTGGCACCAATTCCCCTGTCTAGGTTTTCTCTATCTAATTTAGATATTCCATTTATTGTATCCATCATTAATCCTTTCTCACTTCAACAAAGGTATTAGGTTCTATTATTGAAAGTAAATATAATTTTACCTATTTATTTTTTCTTGAAAATATTCTTTTGGTTGTCACTCCTCCATTCTTATCTCCAATTATCCGATCTTTTGTGTGATTCTTTAGAACATACTTGGCAAGAGTCTTGGTGATTTTCTCTTGTGCTTCTTCCTTTTCTTCAATTTCTTCTTTTTCTGCTTTTGAGTAGTTAGGTTCATCTGACCAACAATCTTCTTTTTCATGTGTGATTGTTGTGTCTCTTCATCAACCCTAACATTTTCACTTTCAACTATCTTCCTTAGCCTTTTATTGTAGCACTTGTAGGTTTTGATCCTAGTTGAGTATCCAAGAAATATTCCTTCATCAAATCTTGAGTATAACTTTCCAAAACATTCATCTATTTTGATATAACATTTGCTTCCAAAAATTATGAATTACTTGATAGTTTTTGGTCTTCCATACCATATCTCGTAGGGATTCTTGGTGTTGTCTAATCTTAGTTGACCTCTACTGAGAATATAGAAAATAATATGGACTACTTCTTTCCAATATACATTAGGTAACTTGGCTTCATTCAATATAGTTATTTCCATCTCCTAAATAGTTCTATTATTTATTTCCACAACTCCATTTTGTTGAGGAGTTCTAGTAGTAGATATATGCCTCTTTATCGCATGTTCTTCATAAAATTTCTCAAATTTATTTAATGTGAATTCACCACCTCTATCAGATCTTAAACACTTTATTGTAGCATTCATTTAATTTTCAACCATTGACTTAAAAATCTTAAGTCTACTGAAAGCTTATGATTTTTCTTTTAAGAATGTAACCAATGTCATCCTAAATAAATCATCAATGAGTAATATGAAATACCTTTCACCTTGGAGACTCTTTTGTAAGAAGGTCTACACAAATCATATGAATTAGTTCTAATGGCCTTGTAGAGGAATACTCCTTGGTCTTGAATCTTATCCTTGTCTTCTTCCCAATTTGACATTATTTGCACATAGTGCTTGCAAGCTTGGTAATCTTTGGCATATCTCATTCTAGTTGCATGGAGCTAATTTTCACAGGGTTATCAAAGTTAATGTGTCTCATCCTCTTGTTCCATAGCTAGTATTCATTTTTCTATCCTAAAAGATAACTTCTTCTATTAAAAACCTTAGGTTGTATAAGTTTTTTCTATCCTAGTTCCTTTTGCCACCAATTTTTTAGAATTTTCTCTTTTGATTTCACATCCTTGATCATGAAATATAAGGTTGTATCCTTTGTTGCACATCTGACTTGGATTGATACCTTATACATAGAGAACATGTTTTGTCCTAGACTTTCCATCAACACTTACGATGTCCTTTTAACAAATATTTGCAGATGAATTATCTCCAAACTTGACTAATCCAAAATTCCATTTATCAAGATTAATGAATTTGATTTTGTCACTTTCCATGTGACTTGTACATCCAATTTCTATTACCCAAATATTTTTTTGTCCTTAAGCATGAATTTTTTTTTGAACAACCATTGAATTTCAGCCCCAGTGTTTGTTTCCTTGACTTTCTCAATAACATCTACCTTTTGAGTTACTAATTTTTCTAATTCACTTCTGCAATATTTTTCTATATGTCCAAAATTGTTAGATTTGACATATCATATTGACATCTACCAAAAAAGCAATAGAATTTCTACTTACAAGATTTATTCTATTCATTTCATATTTGCAATCCAAAGCCTTATGACCATACTTATTATAGATGAAACAATAACCAAATAATGCATGATTGAACCTATTTTTGGAGAAAATTCTTTCTTGGGGAGATCTTCCTTGAGGTCTTCTATGATGTGGTTCTTTGAAATTTCTAGACATTTCTTTCCCCAATTCCTTTTTGAGAAAAAAGATTTATTTTTCAAGATTTGTGCATTCAACTATCTTAGCTTCAAATAGATATTTTTTTTCTTTGTTCTCTTTATTTGCACATTCCAAGTCTTTAGGATTAGGCTCACCTTCAAAATAAAATTCACATTCTTCTTCATCAAAAATATTGTTTGAACCATCATAGATCGCCATGTCCATGAATGGGGATTCTCCTCCATCATCATCTGATGAGTAGAGGTATCCTTCTTCAAACAGGCTATATTCTTCTTTGGAGAGGAGCTTCCTCCTGAAATTGTTCCTCTTTAAACCCTTGCTACTATTTTCATTTTCTCCATTTAGGGAAATTTATAAGCATATGACCAATTCGTCCATATTTAAAACATTTGAATGGAAACTTACCTTTATACTTTCCTAATCCTTTCTTCATCTTTCTCACAAAGTTTTCTTTTCCTCCTCAGATTTACTATGTGAACCTAGTGTTCCTTCTTTCTTCATAGCTTTGAAAGAAGCTTCACTTTTTTGTGTACCTTGAACTTCATTTCTCATCTCATAGGTGGTGAGAGATCCAAACAACTCTTCCCTAGTAAGTTTTGTCAGATCTTTGGCTTCTTCAATAACTGAGACTTTTGAATCAATCTGATGGGGGAGAGTTCTTAGAAATTTATTTACAATCACTGAGTTATTTATTTATTCACCTAGTCCTTTGATTCCATTGAATACTTCATCTACTTGAAGAAAATATATAGGATTGGTTTCTTCCTCTTTCATCTTTAGACTCTCAAACATTGTTCTATAGGATTGTAATTTTTCTTTCTTCACACTATAATTTCATTCATAGATATTTTTAAGTTTATCCCATATTTCCTTGGTTGTCTTGTATTGCACCACATTAAAATTTTTTGAATTTGTTAACCCACTTAGGATGGCATTATTTTCATGGGCCTTATTTTCATTAGCATTTGTGGTAAGATGAGTAGGTTCAGTATAATCATCCTTTTCTTCTCTCCAAACATCATACACTAGCGAGATGAGATAGGCTTCCATCCTTACACTTTAGAATCCATAGTTGCTTCCATAAAACTATGGTTCTTTAGAGGAGGAATATTTTTGAGCCATGTGTTCTACTCTAAGATCTACATTAATCTATTAGGATGCATCAAGGAACTAATCTTTTATACTAATTGTTAGCACATAATAATATACTGAGAGGGGGGTGAATTAGTATATCCTACAAATTTATCCAATTCAACTTTATCAAATAAAACCTCTTAATACATCAAATAGATAAAACATTAAAATAAATCTAAAGTCATAAGAACACAACCATAACACCAAATTTACATGGAAAACTCTACAAGGGAAAAACCATGGTGATAAATTTTCTTGGAGTTACTATGCAAATCCAACCTCATAAAATAAAATAAGATTCATAACAAGTTTTATGGGATACAACTCCTTGCAACACAATTTTATGGCATCAATCTAAGGAAGTTTACAACTCCCAACAAAGAATACAACTTATAGAATGAGGCTACAATCTTTGTTCAAAACACTTGAAAAAATTTGGTGATCAACCACCACTGCAAAACTTAACAACCTTTGTTTCTTCTAGCTCACTACTTTTGGCACACTCACACATACATATACTTAATAAACTTTGCTACCTTTAACTCACTATTTCTAGCACAATCACAAATACATCTACTCAATAAACTCTGATACCTTTAGCTCACTACTTTTGACACTCCTGCTCAACACATACACATCCTTACACACATCACACACTTTGCAACAACTTTGATCTTCTATTTATATCCTCCACGAGCTTCAAAAATTTTCTCCTTGTTGACCAAGATGAAACATGTAAACATGAAACATGCAATGACCACAATAAGTTAGCTTCAAAACATCCACGATAAGTGAGAATCAAATGTGATCCAGACCTAGAGATAATTTAGACCTATTTTACCTTCACATATACTTTCATGTTGGTGCAAACTTCAAATATTTGGCACAAACAACTCAATATTCCATGTTAGCCTAGAAAAAACTTAACCTCCCATACATTAACTCTAGACCAGAGTACGGCATCAGAGAGACCTGATAACATCATGTGGATCATTTTACAAGCATTATATGATATTCAAAGATATTCTTATACACTTATTTTACTACTTCCTACTACTTTATGCTAGCACAAGTAAATAGACATTGAACTCAACATCACTTACAAACCAAAAAAGCATAATATTGATATGAAACATTGAAAAACAAGCTTGTCCTACACTTCAAGACCCTAAAATTGAAATGAGAAAACTTATAGAAAATTTGAACTCATCCTCCAAATCACAAGACCACAAAATCAACTATAGAGAAATGTGGAGCATTCCTCTAAACCTTCTTGACTGCAACAATATATTCTTCACTCTGCTAACTTTGGAAACTTTTGTGAACTATTATGCCCTGGAATCAAGAACACACATACTTCACACGTATTTTTGTCTATCTTCCAAATTGCAAGGCTATGTCTTAAAATGCAAAGGAATACAAAGAATTCTCTCGAGCTTCTTCAATACAAATTCTTTATCCATTAATTGCATGAGTCCCTTTCATACTTTTTTCACATCTTATGCAATGTTTTACATCAAGGGACAATAAATTCAACATTCACAATACCATATCAACATGAAGAAACAACTTATTCATAATAACATTCACCAAAAAATGAGCAACATGAGAGAGGTACAACTATGTACAACATCCTCATGGCATTCATCATCATGTCCAACATTTCTAATCAACACACTGATTGTATCACATGCAACTTTCCACACACTATTCATCTACTGACATCATTGATAACACCTTCAACAATCTTCATTGTGTTGATATCAATGACAACACCTACAAAAATCTTGCAACATGGAGTGGGTAGAGTATGTTGAACATAAAGAAGTGTTGACAAGGGGGTGAATCATCATATACTAAAAATTAACCAATCCCATTTGTAAATAAAACATCACATCACATGAATTGAAAGGATAGAAGAAGAGGAAAAATGCACCACACAAAGAAACCAAAATTTTTACATGGAAAACCCAATGAGAGAAAAACCATGGCGAGGATTAACTCACAATATATGAATCTCACTTACAAAGATTACAATGTTGTTTAAGGCTCACTACCTATGGACTTGTAGAATAAGGTGTACAACCTTAGGGAAAGATACAAAGAACCTAATGAGACTCACTATCTTAGGGAAGGATACATGAAAATTATAAAGAGAAATATGAATATGAACTACTTTAGTGAAGCATACAACATATTTTGATGTTGTAGTCATGTTTTGTAGCACAATTACACTGTCACATTGATTTCACACACTTCATACTCACCTAACACTTACCAAATTATTACACACATAATATATGTCCTTCACAAGTGATGTATTCATCCTTATATATCTTTTGCAACATCTCAAAGCATTAATTAGGTTGGCACCAATAAGGCTTGTCAATTAAAATGTGTGATCAAATATGAGTTAGCTTCAAACACATGTAGCATCAAAAAAATTAGGTTACAGGTCAACCCAAAGCATAGTTAGCCCCAAAAACATTATGAAACGCCCCAATATATCCTTCAAAGAAATTAAGGTAGCTCATGATCAACTGCAAATGAAGGAACTCATATTGTTGACCTAATTATCAACAACATTGTCAAAATTGTTAATTTTTTCCTTTACATCACTAGGGAGAGACCAAAAACATCATATAGACCAATATGAAGGCAATGAAACATCTCTACAGTGAAGAAATCAATCACCAAATGCTAGCACACATGAATAATCTCACTAAACTGGTAGAGACAAAGCAATTCAAACAATTTGTGACAATTCAACACATAAGGCATAACACTATGGAACACTAATTCACCTAAAAACCATATCATTGAATCCTTATATCATATTGAACATATTTCCAAATCAGCACAAGAATACCAATCACCACAGAAGAATGTGGAGTATTCTAGTGATTCTTGAGACACATTACACTGTTGAACAGTAATCCAGAGCACAAATAATTTTAAAAATTATGTAGAAGAGGATATGAATTGAAATCCAAGAAATAGAATCCTTACACATTATCTTAAGTCCAAAATTACATAACTAGATCTTGTAATGTGACAAGATACAGACCAAATTACCAACACCCAAACATAGAGAAGTGCATTTTTCATGCCTTAGACAAGCTTCCATAAGCAAAAAAGTATGAATCTTACTCAAATATTAATCCACTGACTCCTTGAGCATGTAGCCACCAACTAATGCAATTGTATCCCATGACCAAAACATAAAGCATATGTAACAATGTGACACAATATACTCAATGTCTCTCCAACTTCACCAATGACCTTTTGTTGACAATAATGACAACACATGTTGAGTTGATATCAATGAAAACACATGCATTTTCAATCATCTCCCCCTTTTTAATTGATGGCAACACATATTTATTTACATGTATTCTCTCCCTCTTTATCTATACTCACCCCCCCTTTAACATCAAAGAAAAAGGGAATAAAGTATTATTCTTATGACAAACCAAAAAATAATTCTACATGTACTCCACCTAACTGTGTGATTCCTTTACAAAAATATCCCCCTTAGATAGAAATCCCTCAAAAATTGATACTATATATATGAAATCAACAAAAACCACCAAAAATGATACTGCAAACCACCACAAAATTGTACAACCACAAAAATATCTCATCTTCCCAAAGTTGCATTCCAATTTTCCTTAGTTGGGGAAAGGATCTAGTTGTGCACAAATTGTATATACAAATCGTCAACCACATCTATATTATCCAACACTTTCATCTTTTTCTCTATTTTCCCTACTTCACCCAACACTTCACTAGACAAATAAGCCAACCTCAAATTCACTGCTTCTCTCAACAAACTATATTATTTCTTTATCTACTCCTTTTGGTCCTACAGTAGAGATAGTTACCAATAAAAATTTTCAACTTGAGCCCTAGTGGAACCATCCTTGTCCTTTGTTAAAGCATAGGCTTCAGCCAACTAAATTTTTTGTGACACAATAGAGTCTATCTAAATTCTAATACTCTTTGTAGACTTGGGCCACCTTAAACAAAAATGATAGAGGGTAGTTTCCTCATCAACACAATCCTTGAACTCTTTGATTTTTTCCTTTAGTTTGTTGTGTGTATTGACACACCGATCAAATACTTTAGCCACCCTTTTTACATTTAATTTTCTTAGGGATTCTTGGTTTACTTTTAGCTCAACATGAGATGAATGATCCTTAAAGGAATCCATTAGCAGCTTCACTTTTTGTTTCGAAGCTAAAGAGGAATCAATGTCTACTTTCGATAAGCCCTACTATATTACTTTTACTGCATCATCAAATAAACTTGTTTTCTTCACATATGCCTATAGTATTTGTTTTCTAGTAGAAGCATGTAGAATGTCTCCAAGTTGCAACTTATGGAGGGGATAAATTTTTTATGAGTCTACTTGTGCCTAATGAGTAGGAATCCTTAGGAGTTGGGGTGTCACCATAGGTTGAAATTACATCTATAGTCCTAATAGGTCCTTGAATGAATTAGAAGATGTGAAACCTTCACATATATCAATGGAAGAATCTTACTTCACATCCTTCTTTTCTTGTGTATCCTGATATTTCTCAAAAAATATCCACTTCCTTCTTTTACTTTTCTATCTACATGCTTGATACTTCTTCCAATTTATGCATACAAGAAAAATCTCATTCTTGTTGTCTAGAAGGTCCTTGTACATTTTGCTAACTTGATATGTTATATTCATTTCTATCTTATGGAGAAGGAAAATTAGGTTCTTCTTTAGGATTAGTGTTCCCTAGAGGGGAGCCACCTATTTTACCTTGATCTTCTTTATCTTGTGTCCTTTTGTTCACTAGAGGAGTAGTCTCATTCAACATATCATTTGTTTCTATCCCTTCATCACCAATTATATTACTCTCAAAAGCAGATAAATCTATTTCTTATGTAGAAACATCAAGTATATCTTGCAGAATGGTGTCATTTGGAACACATTCCTCACTTGTCATCTTGGCCTTCTTCATCTCCTCAAGGATATTGGTTGCCTTTTCTTCAGTCTCTTTCTCTATCCTTTTTGTCTCATCTTTGTTACTTCCTATTAGAGTATTTACTCTTTTTTGGTGTGGAACTCTTGTGCTTTCCTTTGAGATAGTTTCAATCTTTCTTCATGTGAGATGGATGAACCAACCCTCTCTAAAGCTTTTTGTCTCATTTGAGCTTCTTTTGCAATGGTTTCATGTCTCTTGTTACGAAGAATGTTTGCAAGACTTGTTGGGAGTTGATCAATAATATCATTAAGAGATACATTACATCTCATCATATACATGACTATGGCCTTTTCAATTATAGCTTTGTCACCAAAACACATTTCATCATACAAATTAGTTGTCTCTTCTAATGCTCCATGCTATATAATAGCATTAACAAATGCCTCAAGCTGTAGAGGTTTGTGCTCAGGTGTTTTCAAAGAAGCCTTCTTTGTCTTCTTTACTTTTTCCTTTCCTTTACCTTTAGATGTTTCTTCTTCATCACCCATTTTTTCTCTCTTTCCCCTTCTTTTAAATAAAAATGACTCCATTTTTTAATTTTTTATCCTCTTCATCATCCTCCACATTCACCATAGTGAACTTCTCTCTTCTTTCTGGTTGTTTAGGCCTTGGTATTTTCTTCTCTTCAGTCCCAAATTTTGTAGGTGCATTAGTAGAAACTCTCCTTCTACTAGGAGGTGTGGCAGTAGCATTTGTAGACATACTTTCTCGTTTAGGTCCTTTTGAGGCTTGTGGAGTGGTAGAAGAAGCTTGTGGTACTACCTTTAGATTCACTCCTTGATCGAATGCAAAATTACGTCTTTAGTTTATATTTCATTTTATCCACATTTTCTTTTTCTTTCTTCTTGATCGTGTTATTTTTTATTTCACCATAAGTTCTAAACCTCTCTATAGTTGGATCATTGGGATTGCTGAACTGGATGTCAGCATAGGCAATCTAAACAAATTCAAGGAATTAATAATGTTGTTTAGGTATCCATGATGTTCTTGGTTCAACTGCTTCCATGTAGAAATTTTCTTTATCCACCACAAAAGTAGTAACATTCTTATATTTTTCCACCGCTTTTGAGGGTATCTTATCGCTCATTTGCATTTCATTTTGGAAATTCTTAAAGAATCCATTGTACATAATGTCTCATTGTTTCACATCGAGAAACCTAAGCATATGATCCCTAATTTGATGTACAATAGGAATATGTCTTTTCTATACCACACTCCTCAAACCAAGAAATTCCTTCAAGAAATAAAACATAAGAAAAATTATTAAGGAACCATACTGGAAGTTGTATCTTATTTCCTTTGTTTTGTGTAGATTCTGCAACAACTACTACCAGATAAGCTCATAGATATCAAAGTATTTTTCTTCCTTTATCATTAGATATGTTGTATCAATTATGGTGGCGGTAGTAGAGCCTTCTCTATTTGACTAGTATATCTTGTATCCAATTCCAATTGTTGCATAGCGGATGCCTAGGTTTGATATGCCATCCATAATGAGTGTCCTTTTTGTTGAATAGGACAACTAAGAAGGGGGGTGAATCAATTGTCACAGATTTTAACCTTCAAATCAATTACCAAAACTAATACTTAAAAATGCTTAAATGATTAATCTTCAAATGTCAATGCGGAAACTCAAATCCAACACATAAACATAATAACACCAAATTTATGTGGAAAACCCAATGATGGAAAAACCATGATGAGGATTAACTCACACTATAGAGAATATCAAAACTGATTACAAAAAGGCTCACTACCTGAAACAAGGATCGTTACCTGAGATAAGGCTCACTACCTGAAATAAGGCTCATTTCCTAAGACAAGGACTCACTGTCTGGAACAAGGACTTACTACCCAATAGGGCTACAACTTGGAGCGCTCACTACCATAGAGATACCAAGAAGACAAAGAAGAATTTTTATAGAGAGATGACAATCCCAATGTAACAAAAGATTCCACCATAGTCACTTGATCAACTTGGATGAATGATATAATTTTCCTTCTACTCATTGCATCCGAAAACTCATCATTAAGCTTCACATTGATCTACCAAACACAATTTACACAAAATTTTTGAATAGCATCAATATCACATCTACTCTTTCACTTATCTTCCTTTTCTCTTATATATTTTTCACTATGAGCTCATCCTGTATTTATACTATCTCCAACCTTGAAAAAGATACAAAGTTGGCCATACAACTTCAAATTCAAATTATGTCTACACCAAAACATCCTAGGGTGGAATTAGAATGAGGGTGACCCAAACACATGCTTCACTAGGACCCAAAATAGATCTAACATGCTTCATTAACTTCAATGATAATGCTTAACACACGGTCGCCCAAACTAGTGTAAAACACATATGAAAACTAAGCTCGAAACTTCTAGAAACCAAAAATATCTTCAATGCAATTAGAACATCTTAACTCTAGAACCACAAATGAAAAGACTTCATCAAAGAGAAATCTATACCAACAAATTTTCTCTTAGACCTCAACTAGAACACATAAAAACATAGTTCACAACTAGTGAACATAACTCGAACTTCACAATGAACCAATAGCCAAACATATGGATATAGCAAGCTTCAACAACCATGACCAACATATCTGAACCGCATGAACATAGGGGTAAATACTGGGTCATTATCCTGAGCAACAATTGAATACTTGTAATCTTCCTTTAATACAATTTTCTCAATATCCTCAACATATACAACCAACAACAACTAGTAGATAACTAGTTGACCAATTGACATCAATGAAAACACCTTCATTCCTTTTTCCATTCTCGCAACAATCTCCCCCTTTTTCATTGATGGCAACACATGATGTGAAAAAACATCAAAGACACCATACCAGTTTTGAATATACTTCTCAAGATTTTTCTTTTTGCTTCTTCCCCTCAGAAGATCATCTTCCTCATTACCTAATTTATCTTATTAGCTTTCTCTCCTTTTCACATGCTTTCTCTCCCCCTTTGAAATCAATGGAAAATTAAAAAGATATGTTCATTGAATATTCCTTTGACATGAAAACATAATACTCACAATGAAAACACTTGAAACTACCTGCTCCCCCTAATAGGTAGTCACCAAAACATCAGTCGAAAAAGATAGAACCATGAATCCACAAAATTTATGTATCTCCAAATGCATCTTAGTTTATGAAATGAGGGGAAATAACACCTAACTTCTCCCAAAGATACTAAAAAGTATCTTTGGGAAGAGCCTTTGTAAATATATCAACAATCTGATCCTTTTTCGGAACATACTCAATCTTGACTTCATTCTCCATGACCTTCTCTCTCAAGAAATGATATATAATAGATATGTTCTTCATCATCAAGTGAATCAAATGATTATTCAAAATGTTAATTACACTTGTATTATCACAGAAGATAGAAATGTGATCATCATATAGTATTGTGGGAACTTTCAATGTCTGTTTCATCCATAGAACTTGTGTACAACAAGCTAAAACAACAATATACTCAACTTCAATAGTAGAAAAATAGACTAAATATTGCTTCTTACTCAACCATCCCACCAATTTTCATCCAAGAAAGAATGTACTACCACTTGTACTCATTTTGTCATCTACATATCCAACTAAATCTGTATCTGTATAGGAGCTAAGTGTAAAGTTAGTATGTTTAGGATACCACAATCCATAATCTGGAGTGCTATTCAAATATCTGAATATTCTTTGAATAGTAGCAACATGTGTTTCCTTTGGATCTTCTTGAAATCTAGCCACAAGACAAATCACATGCATAATATATGGTCTAGTGGCAGTCAAATACAATAATCCACCAATCAAAGATCTATACTTGCTCTGATCAACCTTAGGTGAAACATCATCTTTACCCAATTTGCAACCAGTCACCATAGGGGTACTTACCAGTTTGGAACCATCCATCCTGAACTTCTTCATCTCTCTCACATACTTAGAATGTGAAATGAAAATTCGTTTCTCTATTTGATTAATCTATAGCCCAAGAAATAAATTCATCTCCCCAAACATAAATATTTCAAATTATTTTTGCATCTCTTTTGCAAACATCTTGCACATCTTTTTATTTCCTCCAAAGATAATGTCATCAAAATATACAACTACAATCAAGATTTTTCATTTTCAATCCTAATGTACAAATTTCTATCTGTCACACCTTTGTTAAATCCTTGTTGAATCAAATACCTATCTAACCTTCATACCAAGCTCTAGGAGCTTGCTTCAATCCATATAAATATTTCTTCAATTTGCACACCATATCTGATTGATCTGTTAACTAAAATCCTTCTAGTTGTTCCATGTAAACCTATTCTTCCAGCTCACCATTCAGAAATGTTGACTTGACATCCATTTGATAGACTTTGAAATATTTATAAGAATCAAGAATCCAATGCCAAGAACATCCCTATAGCTTCCATTCTTGCAACCGGAGCAAAAGCCTCCTGAAAATTATATGCCTTCTACTTTTGAGTAGCATTTACACACAAGCCTCACTTTGTTTCTAAAAACTTCTCCATTCTCATTCAACTTATTTTTGAATACCCATTTTGATCCAATGATATTTTTATCTGCTAGTCTTGGGACCAATTCCCAAGTCCGATTCTTCTCAATCTGCAAAAGTTCTTCTTTCATTGCTTCCTTCCAATTTTCATCTTTATAGGCTTCACTTACTGTCTTTGGCTCAATCTCAGAGAATAAACAAAAATTTACTTCAACAACAACTTTTCTTCTGGTTAACATGCCTTTTGTGTTGTCTTCAATAATCTATTTTTTTGGATGATTCCTCTATACATATTTTGGTGCCCTAGTGCACATCACCAGAGCATCTTCTTCTCTTTCATTCTTTTCATCATGAATTTTCTACTCATCTTTATCCTATTCTTCCACAATTTCTTCTATTCTTGCACAATCATGTTTATTAGACACATATCCATCAATATTAATAGAATTCTTTATTTTCTCATCAACCTTCACATTTGAGCTCTCTACAATATTTCTCAGTCTTTTATTGAAACATTTGTACGCCTTTCTTTTGGTAGAGTATCTAAGAAATATGCCTTCATCACCTCTTGCATCAAACTTCCCCAAAGTTTCCTCATCTCTTCTAACATAGCATTTGCTTCCAAATACCTTGAAATATTTAATTGTAGGAATTCTTCCATGCCATAGCTCATAGGGAGTCTTGTACTATTTTCTCTTGCTTGAACTCGATTGAACACAAAAATAGTAGTATGAATAGATTCTTTCCAGTAAACTTCCAATAATGTGACTTTAGAAATCATTGACCTAGTAGCCTCTTGAACTGTTCTATTTTTCCTTTCAAAAACTCCATTCTACTGAGGAGTTCTCAGAGCAAATAACTATCTCTTTATTCCATGCATTTCACAAAACATATTAAACTCATGGGAGGTGAATTATCCACCTCTATAAGATCTTAAGTACTTTATCTTCAAATTCACTTCATTTTCAACCATAGTGCCATGAATCTATCTAATGCATCTTATTTCTCTCTAAGAAATGTAACCCATGTATATCTAGAATAATCATCAATTAAAAGCATAAAGTACCTTTCACCAAGTAGACTTCACACTCTCATAGGACCACAAATATTTGTATGAACTAAATCTAGTAGTCCAATAGTAGATTGTTCTTTTGTTCTGTAATGATTTCTTGCTTGCTTCCCAAACTGACAATTCCTACAAATAGCATTAACAAGCTTTGTAATTCTTGATAAATCTCTCATGGCTTGAACAAAACTAATCCTTGCCAAGTTATCAAAATTCATGTGACATATTCTCCTATGCCATAACCAACTATCATTTATCTGAGTCATAAAACATCATCCATCAACACCTTTAAGTTGATAAATATTCCATTCAGATTTCTTTCCTATAGCAATCAATGTTCTATATCCTTTTCGGATCTAAAATTTATCATCCTTAAACACAAGATCATATCCTTTTCTACATATCTGACCAGCACTCAACAAGTTATGCCTTAAACCCTTGACATAGTAAACATCGTTAGTATGATGCTTTCCATCAAAACTTACTGAACCTATCCCACATATTTTAGCACCAATATCATCTCCAAACATAACCAAGCCTCCATCATATTTATCAAGCTTCAAAATATTACTCTTATCACCATTCATGTGATGTGAACAACCACTATCAACTATCCAAAAATTCTTTTCTTGTTTAGCATGTAGGGTAGAGACAACCATACCTTCATTTTTCTCCTTCTCCTTCTCCAAAGGGCTTTCCTTTACCTATTTTTTTGAATTAGTAGAAATAGGTTCATCCTTAATCGTCAAGAACAAGCATGCATTTTCATCTAGATCTTCATATTCTGAATCTTCATTTGAAATAATAGCATTCTCATTCACATAGTAGGCTATGTTAATCTTCTTTCATTTCTTTTCTTTCTCATATCTTTGTTTATTCCTTTTAGCTCTTTCCAGACACTTTGCAGCATAATGACCTATTTATCCACAACTAAAGCATTTATAGGTCAACTTACCTTCATACTTATCCGAACCTTTTCTCATTCTTCTTAAAAATTTAGCTTCTATTTCATCAATTTTTTCTTCATTTGGATCTTCAAATTTTGTAGCTTTAAAGGAAGTCTCTGATTTGCCTCCATTTCTTAGACTTGGCTTCCTCATCTCATAAGATGTCAAAAATCCTAACAGCAGATCCTTGGTACAAGTATTATAATCTATTGTCTACTCAATAGAACTCACCTTCTCACTATAAGCATTAGGAAGAGTTTTGAGAATCTTCTTTACAATCCTAGTTTCATCTATAGTAGCACCAAGTGATCGAATTCTAGCCACTACCTCATCCAATATCTGTACATATTTAACATTTTCATCTTTAGATATATCTATAAGATCAAACTATGTTTTCAAATTCTACAATTTTGCCTCTTTAACTATTTCATCACCATCATGTGCTCTTTCTAAAGCATCCTAGACTTCCTAAATTTTCTTCAAATTTTGAACCTTAATCAACTCGGAATGTACCTGACTATTCTTCAAGATGAAATTCTCCTTATTATTCACTTCATGTGCTATGATCTCTTTAGGTGTACTCAAAATATTAGCAAGAGGAGTGTAAAGATTCCTGTAAGCTTTCTCCACATCATATCCACAATACTCCAAATATTCTTCCGTCAATACTTTCCAAATACTATAGTTAGTTCCATCAAACCTCAAATAATCAAAGACGATTTTTCTAGCCATCTCAAACCTTCCTCAAGTAGTTAAGATCTTCACCAAGGAACCAAGCTCTGATACCAATTATTGAATAGGAAAATTGAAAGGGGGGGTGAATCAGTTGTCATATATTTTAACCTTCAAATCAATTACTAGAAATAACACTTAAAAATTCTTAAATGATTAATCTTCAAATGCTAATGCAAAAACTCAAATCTAAAACATAAACATAATAAAACCAAATTTACGTGGAAAACCCAATGAGGAAAAAGCACGATGACTATTAACTCACACTATAGAGAATATTAAAATCAATTACAAAAAGGCTCACTACCTAAAACAAGGCTCGCTACCTAAGATAAGGCTCACTACCTGAAATAAGGCTCACTACTTGGGATAAGGACTCATTTTCTAGAACAACGACTCACTGTCCCATAAAGCTACAATCTGGAGGGCTCGCTGCCACATATATACAAAGAAAACAAAGAATACTTGTTACAGAGAGACAACAATCCCAATGCAATGAAGGATTCCACCATAGTCACTTGATCAACTTGCATGAATGATAGAATTCACCTTCTACTCACTGCATCCAAAAACTCAACATTAAGCTTTGCACTGAACTGCCACACACAACTTAGACACACATTTTGAATAGAATAAATAGTGTGTCTACTCTTTCACTTATCTTCCTACTTTTTTCTTGTATATTTTTCATTACTAGCTCATCATGTATTTATACTATCTCCAACCTTGAAAAAGATGCAAATTTGGTCATCCAACTTCAAATTGAAATTAGGTCGATGCCAAAACATCCTAGGGTGGAATTAGAATGAGGGAGGACCAAACAAACACTTTACCAATACCCAAAATAGATCCAACACGCTGTTGAATATCCAAGATACTGAGAGTCAGGGTGAATCAATATATTCTTAAATTTTATAAACAAATACTATTCAATTATTCCAATGCATACAATAGTAAAGATAAATAAGAGCATTAACAAAAAATGAAAGCACAAAACACATGAGCACCAAGATTTTTACGTGGAAAACACAAAATGGGAAAAAACACGGTGAGTGTTAGCTCACAATATAGTATAACCAGTTATAAGATATTGCAAAATGGGGTGGCTCATTGCCTATAGAGTTATAATGAAAAAATGGCTTACAACTAGAAAATGAACTGATAAAGTACACCTAAAAAGTGTTGATTCAGTTCCAATGATGCTCAATAAATAGACTTAATGCACTTCATCATATTCACTCTTCTTCATATTCACATCCAACACTCTATCATCTATCTCACAGTTTTCAAAAACTATCCAATATATACCTGATCTATGTGCAAGCATCAATTAGGCCAGCCTAATTAGATGCACTTCTTATTCATGAAAAATACCAACTGTTGGCTTCAAGCTTTCACAAAATATTTCCAAAAAAAATTTAAATGCTCAACTAGCTATATCATGTCGGCATGGATCTAAGATAGGTCACACATATATCCACAAAAAAAAATCAATTCACCATTACATCATCTATCCATTAGGTCGGCCAAAGATAGACCTAATAGCAAAATTGCAATTAAAAAAATAATTTCAATACACCATACGAGCATTTGGATACATGAGATCTTAAATGTATGTACTTACAACATCCATAAACCATTTCCAAAAATCACACGCAACAATAATAAACAACAAATAATTTTAGATCAAATACTGGAGGATGTAAGCATCATACTGGTTCAGATATCGGTCCAGAATACCAGATCAAATTCAAACTTAATCTCCCAGTTGCAACTCATATATCATGGTGACATCAATGACAACACAAAATAGAAAAATGAAATGTTCTTAATTCTTCCAACAATCTCCCCCTTTGTCATTGATGGCAACATGTACCCAAAAGGAATATTTAGAAAGCTTCTTATTTACAACACTTCTCCCCCTATCACCAGTATTTCATCATTCTTCACTCCCCCTTTCACATCAAGGACAAAGGGTAGCATAATAGAAGACATGAAAACAAGATAAAATAAACATTAACCAGAGGATGGTGAGCCTTGAATCTCCTTAAGATTACCTTTCCATGCAGATTTACCATTCTCCGGAATTTTCTTTGTAGAGATCAACATTTTGTTCAGGGATTCCAAATTGATTAGACTATCTTCTGCTTCATCCAAAGGTTCAAGGGTAAGATTTATCTTTCCAATTTTATTTGTACTTGACAAGGAATTGGTAACCAGGGTGTATTCCAATCTCACTAGATCTCCTAACTAACCAAATTTCCTGATGATTTCTTCCTTTTGCTTCTATAAAAAAAAGAATTTATCTCTATGAGCCAAGATAGCATTTCAAGTGTATTTGTCTCTATCCTTGGATGCATTGTAGGTACTGAAGATAGTATTCAACTGGGACTCAATGGATTCCATAACATTTTTAATGCTCTAAGTGGCATCCAACCACTTCAAAAAAAAAGCAAAAACCGCATTAGCTTTAATCTCACAAATTTGCATAGATTTCAGATTTTCCTCAATGTTAGTGTGTGCCAAGGAACACTTGTCATGTAGTACCAATAGCCTTTTCTCTACCATTTTCTCCTCAACCTCTTGTTTAGTCTTCTCTCCAAGACCCGAGGCTTACTCCTTAAAGGAGTCCAATAACAATCTTAGGTTTTATACTGGAGTAAGAGATGTATCGATTGACATACCAAGTGTTGTCTCTTGCAATACCTTAAGAGCATCTTCAATCATTTTTGTTCCTTTCTAGTGTGACTCTAGAATCTCCCTTCTACTAGATGCATGAATTGCATCTCCTAATACCATCTTATGCATAGGAGAAATTTTATCTAAGTCTACATAGCCTTGAATCATAGGAAGTTGCAAAATCTCTAGAGGAATTTCCAACTGGAATCCAATTTGCTTGGATAGCAATCCCTTCAATATATCATCACCGGAGGAGAATTTTATGGGATATCTTTGTGACTGTACAACTTTCTTTATAATTTCTTCATTCTTCCCAAATTCCTCATTTTTCTCTTCTTCCTTGTCTTTCTCTTCTTCCTTCTCCTTTTCTTCTTCTTTTTCTTCTTTTCCTTTTTTATCTTTATCCTTGTCTTCATCCATGCTACCTTCATTATCATTTCCTTATTTTTTAACTTCATCTTTCTCTTCCTCAACATTATCATTTCCATCATTATCCTTTTCACCTTCAATGTGCTTTAGAGAAACATCATCATGCTTTTCAAGCTCAACATCACCTTCATTCTATTTTTCCATTTTCAGAGGATCATTTTCCACATCTGCATCATTCTCAACATCAATATCTTCAAAAATATTTGCATCACCTGTACTAGGAGGAATACCTTCCTCAACATTTTCAGCAGAAACATATTCATCGATCTTAAGCATGCCATATTTCTCTATTGTATCCTAGATCACTTTTGTAGTTTCCTTCCTTATCTTCTTTATCTGCTTTGTATCCTTTGTCATCAAAATATTAACCCTTTTCTTCATCCATAACATATCTGTACAAATCTTTTTCAAAGTTTTCAGATCATTCGGGGTCAAAGAAGACCCAATTTTATCAAATGCATTATTCTTGATTTTTTCTTCAAGTTCAATAGCCTCTGATCTCCTTTTCATCAGAGCTGCCCACATATTTTGAGGCACATATTTCTTCACATCATCCCATTTAACTTCCAAGACAATAAAAAATTGAATGATAGCTAAAATTAATGTTTTTTTATCCTTTTTTCGAACATTATCATAATATTTTGTTGTAGGCTTCAACATGTTCTCAAATTGTAACAAGAAATTGAGAGTTTCCTCTAATTTGAAATAGGGACCAGAACTTACTGAAATGTCCTATTTTTCTCCTTTGTTTGGTGTGTACATGAATACCAAAATTTTTTTCTTCCTCTTCATCAAAAGATGACACAACACACACTCTCTTAGAACCAATAGCTTCCTTAGAAACACCTTCACCAGAGGATAAAATTCATCTTCTTTTCCTTACTAATTTTGTAGCAAGATCCTCTTCCTCTTCATCTTGATCATTTGTAACACTAATATTTTTCTCTCTTGTAGCCTTTTATGTATTTCCTCTTTTCCCAAGTACCACTAGAGGAGTTTCTTTCCTTTTCCAAGATCTAGTAGTAGGTCCAGAGGAAACTAGGCCTTTACCTTTATCAACAATATTGGGTTCAACTTTTATTGCAAGAGCTTTGGAGGGTTTAGAAGGAATAGTCCTACCGGATCTCCTCAGACCTGATGATTCTACCTCCAACTCTTCTCTCTTATCCCTTCCAAGCACAATCTTCTCATCAGTGAATCCAACTTCTCTAAGCTTATTTTCCACTTTCTTTCTTATTATTGGCTTCTTGTGCTCCATGTGGACCTTCATTGATTTTTCTGCATAATTGCCAATTTTGGATTCGTTGGGATCCTTCAGATTTTTTAACAACATTTGTACACAACCCTCAACTTCATCTTATATAATTTCATATCCTATCGGCTGAATCGAAATGGTTTGGGTTTTGACTGCTTCAATCATGCATTCATCAAAGGAAACATGAAATATGATATCATTTTTATATTTCTCAACAATTTTCCTCAAAATCCTCTCTCTCATTCATGTTTCTCTTAAATACAACAAAGAATTTTGCTAGAGAATTTTCTTGAGTCTTCAAATCACCCATATAATCAAAGATTTGATGTGCAACCAGTCTGGATGAGTCCTAAAACACTACATCACTCTTTCTAGGAAGTCTCATCATGGAATAGAACAACAAACATACAATCAATGAGTCAAATTTAAAAGCATACTTCCTTTCTTTTGTTGACTTTAAATTCTCAAGCAACTATTGTCGAAGAAGCTCACACAAGTCATAGTCTACACCATTTACTACCATATCAAAACTAGTATAAATAGCTATGGAAGAAACAAAGTTCTCTTTGTTGGTGAAGTAAATTTTATGACCAATCATGATAGCGACGTACTTCATAGTCGGGTTAGTGATGGAATTTGTTGTTAGAGCTCTCTTGTCATATGAGGAACCTGTGAGTTCCGTCACCACTTCATTCTTCATGAATTTCAATATAGGTACTGATCTTGTATCCCAAAGACCGGTAATAGCCTTAATTGCCTCCTTAGTTATCATACGAGGTTGTTCGATCCACAAGAATTTATCATGAATTATGTTGAGAATAGGTTTCACATATCTATCATCAACTACATAATTGAAGTTGGGAAAGTAGTTCCATTTGTCTAATCTCTTCGCAACAAGGTTTGAGTATTCAGGTTTTACCAAGAAATTATCTCCAGTGAGCTCATTTTTCCAAATTTCGATCAATTTTTTGTGATTGAACCCCCCAGTCTTTACTCGAATGCACATTCTTGTGTCCTTGGTCAGGATAACCCCGTGAGGGATTGATGAGAAGGCATTCATAGGGTTATCTTTGAAAACCGTTGAGGAATATTTCCTATATGATGGTCTAGGTCTTTTTGACACTTTAACAACTATAGGGGTTTCCATTCTTCACAATTTCAAACTCAAACAATTCAAGAAGATGATTCACACAAACCCACAACTGAACAAAAAAGAAAAATATATTTTCCTTCACAATGAACCAGAACTAGGGTTTGCACAACTCAAGCTCCAAATCACCTCAAGAATGCTCCAAAAATCTCTTTGATTTCTTCAAATGCATGAGTGATTAAAATTCATTACACATTTACTTTATAAAACAATGATTTGCCCTAATTTGCATTAAATGCAGTAGATTTAAAAAAGCTACTAAAAACTCTTCTTCTTTGCTTTGGAAAACCCTAATTTTCTCTACAAATGATCATGCCTTCATATTTTCTTCCAGATCCACTTGAATAACCTCTAACTAATCATTTATTACAACATATCTTTGTGCCAAATACTGACACTCCAAACATCAAGGGGGTTCAGGTAATTTTCTATTGAGGCTCCCCCTAAGACCCTGCTAGGTCTAATTCTCAGAGGAATTGTCTATACCGGATGAGGGAACATATGCATCTATTATCTCAGTCTCTTCTTTCCTCCTCCAAATATTATTCATTTCTTTCTTAATCTCATCTTTGTCAACCTTCTTCATAGGTTCATTCTTTTCTACTAGATTGGTTCGATTACCCTTTTTGCTTCTGCAAACTCTTGAGATATGTCCTGGTTTGTTGCAATTGTAGTAGACAACATTTCACTAATTAGTTTGACTTCCACTAAATCTTATTCTTCACTTATTAGTGTGTATGTTGTTTATTTATTAATCTAATTGAAAACAAAACACTCTAATGAAACATTAAACTAAAGAAATTGAAATAAATTTAAACAAACAAAATCTTCAGAACCGTTCCATTTTCTCTATCTACAGTGATTCTTTTGAAGCTTTTGCTCTCAGATTGTGTAAGCTTGGCTTCCTTCAAATGGAAACTTGTAGAACGAGTATGTAAAAAGGAAAATGCTTCACTATTCTATATGTTGATGGAATGGAATTGCTGATACGGATATGGAGAGGGGCTGTGGATTATACACAGGGGTTGTGAATGAGAGATGCTATGAATTGAAAATATATCATGATTCTATTGCTATTGCTATGATTCTATGCTATCTATGCTATGAAATTTTCCTATAATTTACTTGCTTAAACTTCTATATGATTTGGAGCTCCCGACAGCTGTATTTATAGATTTTTGCAGGCTCAATCCCGGCTGGCAAGAATCTACGACTGTGAGATTGTCTATTAAGTTTGAATGGTGAGAGATGGAGAAGTTGAGAAGAAAATGGGAGAGGTTGAGAGGTTGGAGAGAAGGATGGATTCCTGTCTTCAACCCACGGGAACAAGCCTGCACAGAAACAGAGAAAATTAATTTTCTGTTTTGGCAGTTTGTTTCCCGGGAGTTGAAGATAAATCCCAAATTAAATAAATAAATAAATTTATTTAATTTATTGCATTTGATTTTTGATTTTTATATTATGGAAGATTTAATTAAATATTTTGAAATATTTAATTATGATGTGACTTTAGAAGAATATGAAATATTTAGAAGTTTTAATTAAATATTTTTGGAATATTTAATTATAAATAGATTTTTGAAGAATTTTGAAATGATTTTAAGAATGAATATTTAAATTGGATTTAGAGGAAATAATTAAATATTTTGGAATATTTAATTGTAAATGATATTTAGAAGAAGAATAATATTTTAATCTTTATTTGAATAAGATATTCAAACGAAGATTATTGATAATTAATATAAATAAATCGTAATGTTTATTTAATTAATTAAGAAATGAATACGAAAAGATGATTAAATATTCTTATTTATTTAATCAAAATAAAAGAATGAAGAAATATAAATAAATTATTTAAATTTATTTATACGCAGATAGAATTCAAAATTTTTAATTAAATATTAAAAATATTTAATTAATTACCAGACAATGTGATGTGACCATTTTAAGGTGTATACATTTTGCCCCTCTTTGAAGTGATGTGTTTTACGCATTGCTTCAAAGAATTTTGAAATTTTCCCCAAATGTTGACTGTCGAAATAATGATATGTATATGCCCCCGCAAACGATGAATCGATAAGATTTTGAATTTTCGTGAATTTTTTGAATTTTTATGATTTTTGTAAAAAAATTTGATTTTTATGATTTTGAAGATGTCGATTCATCGTTCGAAACTAATGATTTGAAGAAATTGACTCGAAGAGATACGAAATGAAAATTTGATAAAGAAAATGCCCCTGCTATGTGAAAATATGATAAAAATGCCCCAATTTTACCATTATATAGGTTAAAAATGTCATTTTCCATGTCATTTTCAATTTTAACCTAGTAAAATTTGCAAATATTGAGCTCTGAGTTGATAATCATGGCACTCCCAGTTCACCAGCATCGTTTCGAGCGTATCTGATGACATCAGTGGCCAGCGCACTACGGACCTCCGGTATGTGTCTCGTAAATCCCTGTCTCTCAAAAATTTTGTTTTGCGCACGTTTTCAATGTTTTAGTATACAAAATTGAGTTTTAGCGCCCTTAAAGGTTTTTGTAGCGCATACAATATTTTCCGTAGCGCATTTGATATTGTAGCGCTCTTAAGGTGTATCATAGCGCATTTAACATGTTTCATAGCGCATATGATATTGTAGCACCCTTGATGTTTTGCGTAGCGCATTTAATCATTTTCGTAGCGCATATTATTTCATAGCGCATTTGAGATGTATTGCAGCGCCATTGACAAATTTTGTAGCGCAAAATATTTCATAGCGCATATGATTGATTTTGTAGCGCTATTAATATGTTCTGTAGCGCAATTGATTCTATAGCGCTGATAATAAATTTTGTAGCACCTTTAACCAATTTTGTAGCGCCTTTGATTTTATGTTGTTGCAAATGATAAATTTGTTTCCAAAGTTGTTGGAGAACAAATAGTACTTGATAAATTTGCTTTTAAAGTTGTTAAAAACAAATAGGACAGATAAGTTTTCTCCTAAAGTTGTTAGAAAGAAACTTGATGTTGATTATTTGCGTTCCATGATGATGAAAAACAAATAGTTTGATTGATTCGTTTACTTCTAAAGTTGTTAAAAACAAACATGATTGTGATATTATTCGCATTTCATAATGATAATGAAAAAAAAATAGTCTGATATTCAGTTTTGGATTGATACATTAGGATGATTTGATATTGATGTTGCTTTGATGATGTATGTGAACAAGAGAGACTAGGTGTCTTGCAGTTACAAGAGACATTTCCGAGTACATGGACATTGATTCCACATTTGTTATAGTCAGATAGAGATGTGATTGATGCTTGCGGCTTGAGTTCATTACTTGATATGCCCAAGGTTCACCTCAACAGGGCCCTATTGATAGCACTTGCAGAGCGGTGGCATAGCGACACCAACACTTTTCATTTACCGACGGGTGAGATTACAGTGACCCCCGAGGACGTATATCGCATCCTACGGATCCCAGTGATGGGAGAGATAGTTGTTTTTGATAGACGAGAGGTTGGAGGTACTCTTTCTTTGAGACGGATATTCAGAGATGATCAGATTGCCGAATACTTCATCCCATGGGGTGAGATTACAGATACCTATCCACCATTACCAGCTGTGCTTGCAGGATTCATTGGAGGTGTGTTGTTCCCCGACCATAGGTCAAAGGGGTTTGCGATCGGATGGGGTCATGTTTTGGAAAGTATGGTGATGCAGGGGACACAGTATGCATGGGGTACATGTATGCTAGCCCACCTATATGACGAGCTACATCATATCGTATATGGTAGAGGCCGGAGTTTTGCTGTTGGGTGCTCATTACTACAGATATGGGCATGGGAGCACTTTGGTGTTTTACGTCCATTGACCCGAGGGCAGCGACCTCCTGGTCGAGCATACAGATGGAGATATGTGCATATCATTGCTCAGCCGAGACTGAGCAAACTAGTGTATTGGCAGCGGCTTTTGGATAGTTTGGACACAGTATGTTGGAGGCCATATTTGGATTGTGAGCCATGGCCAGAGGATGCGAGGGAGATGCCATATGTATGCACCTCTAGATTTTTGATTGGACGGATGACATGGATCCTGGAGAGATTTCTTGCTGGGCGAGTATTGCGATAGTTTGGTCGGATTCAGGGTATGCCTGTGGGTTCATCCATTTATGCACAGCGACAGCCAGAGCTTGCATTGTGGGGCCCACGGATCTCTTATGAGGCAGTGGTGGAAGAGTTCACCAGTTTAGGAGCACAGATGTGGGATTACCGGGTGGATGTTCTTGATGCAGGGGCGACACCAGAGTATGTATAGTATGTCCTAGAGCATCCACCGCCACGCATGTTTGATCCTGATGAGGCTGTTGCTCCTATTATTTCTCAGAGACGTTGACAGAGGGACTCAGAGTCAGGAGATGATGATTCAGAGGATAGTGATGATGAGGAGAGTAGTGGAGATGATGACTCAGATGGAGATGATGGTGGTGATGGTAGGGGTGGAGATAGAGGTGGCAGGAGAAGTGGTAGGAGAGGTGGTAGAGGTGGTAGAGGAGGGAGAGGTGGACCACGGATGAGGCATACTGATCCATCCCCTTCCATAGATCCGACAGTAGCTAGTCAGATATCATCTCTGTAGAGTACAGTACAGAGCTTGCAGGCCCAGCTATCACAGGCACAGGCCTTGATTTCACAGTTGCAGGGTCAAGTGACTTTGATTACTGCTGAGAGAGACGCAGCTAGACAGTGGGGTGAGCAAGCCATTGCCTTGGAAGATAGCCTACAGAGAGTAGCAGGTAGCACCTTGACGGGTGACATGATGAGGGAGGTTACCAGAGCTACCCGAGAGGCAGAGTTCTATTGGACTAGATATCATGATACAGTACCACCTGAGCAGAGAGAGAGCTATACTCAGTCATGATCTACTCATGGTCGCTCTCATACTACTAGCAGGGGTGTGACACAGCCATTACCTCCTAGAGGGCCACCAGGGACAGGCGGAGCAGGTCCATCAGGGGCAGGTGATATAGGTCCATCAGGGGCAGGTGGTTTAGGTCCTAGGCTAGCTCCATCAGAGGATAGCTCTGCCTAGTGCATTGTATATGATTTTTTCATTACATTCTGTTGATACATTTTGTATACACCGTGAGATGATCACATTTTTGATGATATTATATCTTTTGTAGTTGACATCCTTGTACATTTTGACATTCATTTTTGAGATATATGAAATGCAGCGACGATTTTACATGATATATGATGCATCCATATGATGTGTACTATATGATGGTTTCATGATTTATGATATTTTATATACATGATTGTATGAGATGAAATTTATTTGATGAATGAATGTATGATGTATATGATGTATGCAATATATGCTTTTTATGATTTTTTTAATGCAAATATATAAAATGTATGAAATGATGTTTTTGTGAATGTCAAAATATACTCAGTCATGTATTTGAAAAGATATAAACATTTGATTCTTTGCCAGCTTTTTAGAAATCTACAAATTCTAACATGAATGCAATCTATACTAACCATGCAGGATATTCATACAATATTGCCATTTGAAGAGCTTATTCATGCTTTTTGTATCATCATAGAGCTTTGAAATGTTGAAAGTTAATACAAGCATCAAAGGGTATATTAGCACCAGTGATGACCTGAGTATTGCTTTCATGATTTTTAATATAGCAAGTTAATACAAGCATCTAGGTATAATTGAACCGAGATGACCTGAGTATTGCTTGTATAAACAGACAAGAGTTAATCCTTTTCCCATGCAAATTCTAAAATGTCATCCATGATACATAGTAGAGCATGTCTCGCGACCAATTTGCATAGTACTAATGATTTCCTCACAAACAGCAGACAAAGAAAAATCATACTCCTTCCTTGCTTTTCTAGTTCAGTACATCATCGAATCGCTCCAGAGATATGATAGAAAATCAAACAACCATTCAAATCCTGCTTAAAGTATTTCGAACATTTATTCAGATTAAGATCATCCAATTTTTAGTCATCATCATTGATATTCTCATTTCAATAATTGTTTGGATCATGTTATTTTGATTTCCATTGGTATAAACATGTTTGTGATTGATTTGATACGACAATGTTTGTTGTGTTTGGTCAAACTGTTATCTATTTGTTTGTGATATTCTAAAAGCTCGTTGCCCCTCTCTTGTATGTTTCTGCGTTTTGCCCCTAGTGTAAATACAACCTAAAGATAAAAGATATGTACAAATTTCATCAAGCCATGATGAAACCTAAATATTCCCACTACATGATATGGATAAATGAAAGATATATACAAATGAAAGATGCAGACGAATGATACCGAAAGTGAAAACAAGACATAAACTAATAAATGAAGGAGCCTATTTTGATTACAAATAACGCCTGTTTGCCAGGTTTTCACTAATTGTTTTTATTGCACTTTTTCAAGATTTTTCTGATTTTTTTTATTTTTTATTTTTTATTTTTTTGATATTTTTCAGGACTTTTTATGATTTTTGATTTTTTAGGACTTTTTATGATTTTTTTCTTTTTACTTTTATGATTTTTGATTTTTTTTCAGGACTTTTATGATTTTTGATTTTTTTAGGACTTTTTATGATTTTTTGATTTTTTCCAGGGACTTTTTATGATTTTTTGATTTTTTTCAGGACTTTTAGAACTTCTTCAGATGAATACTATTGATTGGCTCTTCAAACAGGTCCCCCTCTAATGTGGATAACTGATATGCACCAGAACCGTATGCTGCTATAATGACAAATGGACCAAGCCAGTTAGGTTCAAATTTGCCTTTCTTTTCTCTATCTTGTTGATTACACGGATTTTCTCTCAAAACTAAGTCACCCACTTGAAATTCCCGTGGTTTAACTCTGTGATTATAACTACGAGACATAACTTGTTGATAACCTTCCAAATGATCGGCTGCATGTTGGCATCTTTCATCTAATAGTTCGAGCTCTTGGAGGCGAGAAACTCTGTAGTCTTCATCATTTATCAATCCCTTAAGTGAAACCCTAAGCGAAGGTATTTCAACTTCTAATGGTAAAATTGCTTCTGCTCCATAGACTAAAGCATATGGTGTAGCTCCCGTTGGTGTGCGAACACTGGTTCTATATGCCCACAAAGATGGGTTGAGTTGAACATGCCAATCACATCCAGCGTCATTTACTGTCTTCTTCAATATCTTCAAAATGGTTTTGTTAGAAGCTTCTGCTTGACCATTACCCTGTGGATAATAAGGTGTAGAGAACCTGTGTTGGATGTGAAATATTTCACAAAGTTCATCAACATCCTGATTCTTAAAAGGCCTTCCATTATCAGTAACAATAGATTTAGGAATTCCATATCTACAAATAATGTAATTCAAGATAAATGAAGATATTTGTTTACCAGTCACTGTTGTTAGAGGAACAGCTTCAATCCATTTTGTAAAATACTCAGTAGCTGTGATGATAAATTTATGACCATTTGATGATGAAGGATGTATTTTACCAACAAGATCTAATCCCCATTGAGAAAAAGGCCATGTCAAAATGAAAGGTTGCAGTTCTTGTGCAGGTGCATGAATAAGATTCCCGTGGATCTAGCATTTAGAACACTTCTTGACAAATTAAAAGAATCTTGCTCCATGGTAGGCCAATAGTATCCCATTCTGACAAGTTTCTTGGCTAAGGTCAAACCACTCGAATGAGTTCCACAAATACCACTGTGAACCTCTTGTAAGGCTTTTTCAGATTCATCACATTCAAGACATCTAAGGAGTGTACCATCAAGAGCACGTTGATAAAGGATATTGGCAATTAAAGTATAACGGGATGATTGGCGAATGAAATTCCATTTTTGGTTGCGGGATAAATCTGAAGGCAAGATGTTATCTTTCAAATAGGTATAAGTCTTGCCATATAATGGTGAATCTGAACCAGTCAAATGACATATAACTTGGGTTTCAGGATTATCATATGCAGGAGAAAACAATTGTTCCACCAAGAATTCATACTTGGTTTGATCTTCTGATATTTGTAATAAAGAAGCAATGGTAGCCATTGCATCTGCAGCTTTATTGTCAATCCTTGATATTTGTGAAAACTTGATTGACACAAAATATTTTTTATAATCATCCACCATGTTCTTGTATGGTAGCAACTTATCATCTTTAGTTTGATAATCATCATTAATTTGATTAATGACAAGTTGTGAATCACCATAAACTTCCAGCTCTGAAATCTGCCATTCCAAAGCTATCTTCAATCCTATGAGTAATGCCTCATATTCAACTATGTTATTTGTGCAAGGAAACATCAACCGATATGATCGTGAAATGGTATGTCCTTCGGGTGTAACAAAAAGAATCCCTGCCCCCGAGCCATATTGTGTATAAGATCCATCAAAGTATAATGCCCACGGTCTCTGAATTGTTGCTGCAAAGACATCTGCATCAGGAAACTCAATGTGCATTGGATTTTCTTCTTGTAAAGGAGCTTCAGCTAACTGATCTGCAATGACCTGTCCTTTAATAGCTTTTCGATCTACATAGTGAATATCAAACTCACTTAAGATCATTACCCATTTTGCAAGTCTTCCTGTTAAAGTAGCTCGGCTTAATAGGTATTTCAATGGATCTATCTTTGTTATCAGCTTAACTGTATGAGCCAACATATAATGTCACCACTTTTGAGAAGTAAACACTAAAGACAAGCTTTTTCAATGAAACTATAATTTAACTCATGTCTTGTTAAGGTTCTGCTGATATAATATATAGTCCTTTCTTTACCTGTAGAGTCTTCTTGTGCTAGCAATGCTCCCAAAGATACTTCTGTGGCTGAAATATAGAGTATGGGTGGCTCTCCTGGAATAGGTGGAATTAAAACTGGTGGATGTGTAAGATATTGCTTGATTGATTGAATGCTGCTTCACATTTGTCATCCCATTTAAATGGAACATTTTTATGCAATAAATGTGTAATTGGCAAGCTTTTGTCTGCCAGTTGAGCTATAAACCTTCTAATGGACTGTAATCTTCCTTACAAAGATCTTAATTGACTGATATTTCATGCTGGAGGAATGTCCATTACAGCTTGTACCTTTTCTGGATCAACTTCTATACCCTTTTCTGAAACAATATACCCTAGGAGTTTTCCAGATGTGACGCCAAAGACACATTTCTTTGGATTTAGTCAAACATTGAACTTCTCCATTCTGATAAATATTTTTGACAAGATTTCCAGGTGTTCATCTCATGTATGAGATTTGGCAAGTAAATCATCAACATAATCTTCCATGAATGTATGCATCATATCATGAAAAATAGTTGTCATTGCTCTTTGATAAGTAGCTCCAGCATTCTTTAACCCGAATGGCATTACATTCCAGCAATAGGTACCCCAAGGACATGTGAATGTTGTTTTATCTTGATCTTCTGGTGCAATTTTTATCTGGTTGTATCTTGAAAATCCATCCATTAATGAATACATTGCATGGCCAGCAGTTAAGTCAACAATCATGTCTATGTTGGGCAAAGGAAAATCATCTTTGGGGCAAGCTTTATTTAAATCCCTGAAATCTGTACAAACTTTGATCCTTCCATCTGGCTTTGAAACAGGTACAATATTTGAAATCCATTCTGCATAGTCAATAGTTCGAATGAATCCAACATCCAAAAGATTCTTTAATTCTTCTTTGACCAATAATGCAACATGTGGATGCATTTTTCTAAGCTTTTTCTTTACAGTTTTTACTCCTAGTTTAATAGATAAGTGATGCATTATCAAATTAGGATCTAACCCTGGCATTTCAGCATATGACCAAGCAAAGTTAATTTGATTCTCCTTCAAGAATTCCATGAATTTCATGACTTCTTCAACTGTTAATGATGCTGCAATTTGCAAAACTTTTGGCTGCTCTGCTGTACTTATGTTGATTGATTCTGTTGGTTCAATCAAAATAGAAGATCTTTCATGATGATACTTGGGAAGAGTGTCAAGTTTCTCATCCTTCAGTGCCTTAGAAAGGTTTTCACTATTAGATTCGCTCTTTATTTTTCTCTTGTTTTGATCTATCACTGCCATTTTTCGGTTTTCACCAATAGATCCATCTTTTATTTCATTTATTTTGCAACTAAGAGACTTGACACCCTCCTTATCAAAATCATGAGTATAATATTCTTGAATGAAACAATTGTTTTCTTCATTTTAGGAACAAAGAAAAGTTATAATGTCTTCATCATTACTGAATGTAGGAATATGGATAGGTGCGTCAATGTCCCAATCTATAAGTTCTGGATAAACTAAGGGCATAGGATCATTAGGTTGGGTAAGATCTTGAATTGTCAAAGTCATGATATGGTTATCATCCTCATGGTATACAAGGTCTATGATGGTATTCTCTTGTTGATTGTCAATCTCGCTAGAATCTAATTCTTCCTCACTTGAGTCATGATCACTTTGTAAAACAAAATCAAGTGGAGACCTTGAGCCTTCTCCTTGTATAAAAATAGGTGCATATTTGTGTATAGTATCAACTTGTTTATCCCTCCAAAATTCATCATTATAAATGGTGTCCCATTCATATTCATTAGAATCAGTATCTGAACTATTTTGCAATTGGAAAACTGATTCATGAGATTTATCTGACACGGATCTTCCTTTATGAGTTAATGATGTCTGTTGTGAAGTAGATTCTTCTTCATCTTTACCATATCCAAGTCCTATTTTATCACTTGAATGCTTCGAAATAGGTTGAATTGGTTCCACAATTCCTTCTCTTCGTTTACCTATAGGACCATTCCCTTCATAGCCCATCTTTTGCATGATAGCGTACCCCTTACCATATTGTTCTTTAGGCAACTTAATGTGCAAGAGAGATTCATCTTCATCTTTGTATAGCGAATTTAGGATGTCCCTATCTTCAGCTTCTTCTTCAGTGGTATTAGCTCTAATGAATTTTCCATCAAACTTTGTGATTGGCACGGAAGCTTGAGATGTAGAAGCGGTTGCAATCTTTTGATTTGATAAAGTTGGTAAACCATGTGATCTTGGAGAAGGAGGTAAAGTAGAAAGAGATAGTGAATATTCACCTACCCCTTTGTCTTTAAACTTCAACTTAGTATCAAGATTCTTTGTCAATTCATGCAATTGGATTTGTAAATTGGAAGAAGAAACAACAAGAGCTTCTCTATTGTGTGGCACAAAGACATCTTGAGTTACTCAAAGATTTGAACAAGTTTGGGTACTATTGTAATCAGCTTGTATAGTTATTTCTTGTCCATCATATGGAAACTTGATACATTGATGATATGTTGATGGCACTGCTTGCATATAATGAATCCATGGATGACCCAAAAGTATGTTATAAGACAGATCTCGATCTAGAACCTGACAAAATGTATTCTTCACAACAGGTCCCACTCTGATAGGTAACAATATTAATCCTTTAGAAGCTCTTTCTTCATCATCATATGCCTTGATGGTTATCTTCCTTCGTGGATCAATTTCATTTTCTGAAATTCCTAAGGCATTTATTAATTTTAAGGTACAAATATTCAAACCGGCTCCTCCATCTATTAAGACACGTCTAATTCGATGTGTATGGATCATGACTTCAAGATAGAGCGAGGAATTATGTGGATGTGTCATGGAAGCATCATCTTTGTCTGAAAATGAAAGACAAGTGGGGGAAGATAAATGTCCCACCATGGCTTGAAATTTATTTGCATCTAGATCAGTATCAACAGTTGTGTTTACAAGAGCTTCTTCTAAAATATTCTTGTGTATGGGGGATATTTTGAGAAGTTCAAGAATGGATATTTGAGCTGATGTTTTTCTCAATTGATCAACTACGTTATACTGACTTGGAGAAGAAATAGTTGTTTTAGATGAACTTCCCTTTAGAACAACCTTTGCTTGAATTCTTGTTGTCACATTAACTTGTTGATATTCTTGTTTTCCTTTGATTTTGATAACATTAATCTGATTATCATCTGTGTGAATGTGACGGATTATATTGTCTTCAACATTATGTATGCTTTTGGCTTTGGTATCCGATGTTTCCCCCTTTTGGTAGTTTGGAAAAGGATCTTTGAATGCTTGATGATCATTATTGGTATGATGTCCCTCAATTGTAATGGTACCATTGTTAATTAAATCTTGTACTAGATTTTTCAAAGCTTGACAATTGTTTGTTCTATGACCTTTACATCGATGATAATTACAATAATATGAGTCATTCCATGATGGTGGTTTGACTCATGGCTCATAATCTCTTTGTGGTGGTAAGGTGATAACCTTATTATCAAGAAGCTCCTTGAGAGCAGACTCAAGAGATTGACCCAAAGTAGTAAAAGTCCATTGGTTTGAAAAGAATGAAGGTCTAGACGGATTTGATGTTTGTGCATTGCCAAGATTATTATTGAAATTATCACGATTTTGATTGGTATTTTGATTGGTCGTGTTCTCTTGCTTGGAAATTTGTCCTTGTTGACTATTGTTTCCTTGTTGAATTGTATTTCCTTGTGGATTGTTTCGTGAAGCACTTGATAAATTGAAAACGGATGGTCTTGTTCGTAAATTATTTGCATCCACTATACCATCATTAACAACATTTTTGTTTCTGTTCCAAAACCTTGTTTTATCGTTGTTGTTTTGATTTGATGTACTTGGATTATCAAGTTTTATCACTCCCCTTTTAACCAAGGCCCATTCAATGGTGATTGCGTTTTCAATCAATTTTTCAAAGTTATGAGGACAATGAAGGTTAAACCTATAGCTTAATTCTAGATCAAGGCTATTGATAAAGATATCCATTTTTTCCTTTTCAGGAATAGGACGAGAATATCGTGCAAATAATGTTCTCCACCTTTGTAAAAATGTAGTAAAAGGTTCTCCTACTTTTTGTTTCACTTTACAAAGATCAAGCATTGTTATTTGATGTTGAATGTTGTAGGATTACTGTGAGATAAACTGATTTATTAACTCCTCAAAAGTTTTGATAGGTGGAGTGATTTTTGAAAGCCACTCCATAGATTGTACACCTAGACTTCATGGAAATAATCGCATCAAGTAAGTATCATCATAGGCGAATTCAAGACTCATGTTTCGGAAATCCCTAACATGGTCAATGGGATCAGTTTTTCCATTATACCTATCATACTTAGGAATTTTGCAATGTTTTGGAAATGGGATCATTTGAAGACTCCTATCAAATGGATAAGGAGATATGTCTTCCAAAACATATTTCTTTGTTGTACCTCCTTGCATTTCCTTTATTTTCCCTTGTAATTCTTTTATCTGTTGATTAAGAGCACTAAAGTCATTAGGAGGAGTTTCAGGATTTTGTTTAATCCCTTCTATGTCAAAGGTGTGAGTCAACTTAGCTCCTTGATTAGCTAATGAAAGAAAATATTTTTCTTTGTTGCATTCTAGAATTCTTTCCATAAGAGTATGGAATTGGGGATCTTGTTCTGCTTCTTGAAGCTTTTCTTCTGTTAACTCATCAAGATTAAATGCTTCCTCTTCTTTTTCATTTCGGTCACCCATTTTACTGGTAGTGGTTTCTCCCTCATCTTTTTCCATTTGTTTTTGAGATCTCGTGAAGACAGGCATAGATTTTGTTCCAAATTCTACTCACTTTTGATCAAAAGAGTGAAATAGTGCAATTTATATGATATATATGAAAGTCAAGATAGAATGAAGATTCTATGACTTACACAAAATTTCTAATCTTGTAGCTTGTGTTGTTCCCTAAGTGAAAGGATGAAAATCCTGTTAGCGGAAATATAAGCAAAAGATCTAGAAAAGGATGATTTTGCATTTTATGAAATTTTGATCATGGCTTTGTAAAAGGATGAATTTTATGATAGATTCCTAATGTATTCTAAGTTCTCTATTGTAAAATTTGATTTGGACGAGTAGAATATTCGATTGCAGGTTGGGGAATATAACTAAAATGAATGCGTTGACTATGGTTATGCCTTTGAGAAAGGGCTCTTCTTTGAAAGTAAGCTTGTGAATACAAGGGCTCTATAGCATAATCATCTGAAAGACCTCTAACACAATCATGATACCTATGAAGAAAGGTTCTATATTTGAGTAAAACTTTTCGACTTTGATACAAGAATTGTTGCTTCTTCAATAATTTCTTGTGATTGAGGGGTTTCTTTGGCTTCTTAATCCTTTTGGAAACGGATTTCTTTACAAACTTTGTGGATTTCCAATCTTGTAACATGAGATTAATCAATATGATAATGAGTGTTTTGGATGATCTTATCTAAATTAATGTAGTGAAAACACATCAAACGAGTTGTAAAATAGTTGTCTTAAGTCCTATGCTAAACATCAAGTGTATAACCAAAATGTTGTTCAAAAAATGTTTTAACGGGTTTTACACATGACAAGTACTTCAAACAGACTCACTCTTAGTTCTCAAGTAGGTCATCATAGCAATCAACAGCCCACATCTTAGAACTGCGTCGACTCACACAGCCATGTCACCCCCGAAAGGGCACCCGTGTTCTTGTCTTTTCTAGGTACGTACTCAGAGTGACGGAAGTGGATACCGGATCCCCTGAGCAAACAATCCTTGGCAGTTATATGGTGAGTATCTTGGGGGTAGATTCTTCCCTCCCCTGCACTGTGATTAAAATGATGTTCGGAAACTGACTCGGTAAGATACTACACTAGGTTCGTAATAAGGGTTTCCGTTCGGTGCGGCAAATGATAGACTCCCTCGAGAGACCTCCCTACCTTTAGAACAAAGGCTTTGGGGATGGTTATCAATACACACTACCATCAAAAGAGGGTTTCCCCAATTTTGCTTTAAAATTTAGAGTGGGGTGGAATAGCCTGGCTTTGGCTTGAACCCACTTGAGTCGTTCCTCTTGGGTGAGTACTTTTTCCCACAAGAGCAGGCTCTCTACAAGATTTTAATAAAACTATAAAATGCATAAAAGGAAATAGGTGAATTTGGCATTTTGATCACCCAGTTAAGGGGAGAGCATAGGCCTATCACCGAAGACAAAGCAAACAAATATTCAAATTTTTAAGCACCAAATGAAAATTTTCTAAACTAAGTGAAGATGTTGCTTCACATAAAAAGAAAATTCATTTTAAGCCCCAAAATAAAAGATGAAGTGTCTATCCTAGGATTGCTTCATTTTACCTTAGATGACTACCCTAGGATTGGTTCATTTTATGCTTAGATGACTACCCTAGGATTGGTTCGTTTTTATTTTAAATGACTACCCTAGGATTGGTTCTTTTTATGCTTAGAAATTATTAACTGTCCGCGGCTGCGTCGGAATCAGTTAGACTAATTTACAGTTACAAATTACAGAATATACGGCCTTTAAAAAGTTGCATTGCAATAGTCATTATAGGCGCTGCAAAAAGCTTTACGAGTGCTGCAAAAAAGCTTTACGGGCACTGCAAAAAGCTTTACGGGCGTTGCAAAAAGATTTACGGGCGCTGCAAAAAGATTTACGGGCGCTGCAATAGTTGTCAAATGCACTGAAACAGTTGTTAAGGGCGCTGCAACAGTCTTCAAATGCGCTAAACTGGAGATAACATTCCTGAAACGTGTTGTCTGCGCTATTCCGCTGTTTTTACCTGTAACCTGTCAAAAGAAACTGCAAATAAAACATTAAAAAGGGGGCAAGAGCCCCACGGTGGGCGCCAAAAATGTGTATGTTGTTTATTTATTAATCTAATTGAAAACAAAACACTCTAATGAAATATTAAACTAAAGAAATTGAAATAAATTTAAACAAACAAAATCTTCAGAACCGTTCTATTTTCTCTATCTACAGTGATTCTTTTGAAGCTTTTGCTCTCAGATTGTGTAAGCTTGGCTTCCTTCAAATGGAAACTTGTAGAACGAGTATGTAAAAAGGAAAATGCTTCACTATTCTATATGCTGATGGAATGGAATTGCTGATACGGATATGGAGAGGGGCTGTGAATGAGAGATGCTATGAATTGAAAATATATCATGATTCTATTGCTATTGCTATGATTCTATGCTATCTATGCTATGAAATTACTCTATGAATGCTATGAAATTTGCCTATAATTTACTTGCTTAAAATTCTATATGATTTGGAGCTCCCGGCAGCTGTATTTATAGATTTTTGCAGGCTCAATCCCGGCTGGCAAGAATCTACGGCTGTGAGATTGTCTGGTAAGTTTGAATGGTGAGAGATGGAGAAGTTGAGAAGAAAATGGGAGAGGTTGAGAGGTTGGAGAGAAGGATGGATTCATGTCTTCAACCCACGGGAACAAGCCTGCACAGAAACAGAGAAAATTAATTTTCTGTTTTGGCAGTTTGTTTCCCGGGAGTTGAAGATAAATCCCAAATTAAATAAATAAATAAATTTATTTAATTTATTGCATTTGATTTTTGATTTTTATATTATGGAAGATTTAATTAAATATTTTGAAATATTTAATTATGATGTGACTTTAGAAGAATATGAAATATTTAGAAGTTTTAATTAAATATTTTTGGAATATTTAATTATAAATAGATTTTTGAAGAATTTTGAAATGATTTTAAGAATGAATATTTAAATTGGATTTAGAGGAAATAATTAAATATTTTGGAATATTTAATTGTAAATGATATTTAGAAGAAGAATAATATTTTAATCTTTATTTGAATAAGATATTCAAACGAAGATTATTGATAATTAATATAAATAAATCGTAATGCTTATTTAATTAATTAAGAAATGAATACGAAAAGATGATTAAATATTCTTATTTATTTAATCAAAATAAAAGAATGAAGAAATATAAATAAATTATTTAAATTTATTTATACACAGATAGAATTCGAAGATTTTAATTAAATATTAAAAATATTTAATTAATTACCAGACAATGTGATGTGACCATTTTAAGGTGTATACAATTAGCTTTATGTCCATACTTGTTGCAAGTATAACAGTAGCCATTAAATTGATTCATCATCCAAGTTCTGCATTCACCAACTCTATGTCCAATTCTTTTGCATGCATAACATTGACAAGAGAAGGAACTAGGAAATTGATTCATCCTACTCCTACATTATGTTTCCCTATGACCAAATTTGTTACATGAAAAACAAATACCATTGAAGGATGGATACCTTTGTGCATTAGGTTGTCTCATAGGTGGTCTTCTAACAAAGTTCCTTGAATTTCCTTTTTTCTTTCCTTTATTCTGAGTCTTCTAGTTATCCTTAGAGTTTTCACCTCCTTCCATTCCCAAGCCACCTTTGTCTTTACTCAGTTTCTATCCTAAAATCAATTCATCAAACTTGTCTGAGCTAGATTTGAAATTATTTTCACAGAGTTTCACTTTCTCTAGATCCAATTTCAGATTCGCCACTTCTTGTTCAAGCTTAGTGCACTCATCAAACTTTCTTTGTACCATTTTTTTGAGACATTTTTCAATTATTTTCTTCTCTTCTACTTGCACCTTCAAACTGGCTTATTTAATAGCCTACTTCAATTGATCAGTTACTTCCCTATTCCTTTCTTTGAACTTCTTTAATTTCCCTTTCAATTTCCAGACACATTCATTTGCATCTTCAAGATTTTCTTTCAAATATTTGTTTTCACTTTTAACTTTGTCAAGATCCTCAAGTGCAGCCCGGAGCTCTTCTTTATCATTTATTTTTTCCATCTTTAGGATCTCCCTCAAGTTGTTGGGATTTTTGGGAGGAACCAAGATCTGATACCAATTGTTGAATATCTAATGTACTGAGAGGGGGGTGAATCAGTATCTTCTTAAATTTTCTAAAAAAATACCATCTAATTATTCTTATGCATACAATAGTAAAGATAAATAAGAGCATTAACATAACGTGAAATCACAAAACACATGAACACTAGGATTTTTACGTGGAAAACCCAAAATGGGAAAATCATGGTGAGTGTTAGCTCACAATATAGTATAACCAGTTATAAGATATTACACAATGGGGTGGCTCACTACTAGGACTCACTATCCAAAATTAGAGGCTCACTGCCTACGGAGTTATAATGACAAAATGGCTTACAACTAGAAAATTAACTGATAAAGTAAACCAAACAAGTGTTGATTTAATTCAAATGATGCTCAATAAATAGACTTAATGCACTTCATCATATTCGCTCTTCTTTATATTCACATCCACAACTCTTTCTTCTATCTCTCAGTCTTCAAAAACTATCCAATATAGATACCCGATCTATCTACAAGCACCAATTAGGTCGGCCTAATTAGATGCACTTCTTATTCATCAAAAATACCAACTATCAGCTTTAGGCTTTCACAAAATATTTCCAAAAAAAATTCAAACACTCAACAAGCTACATCATGTCGACATGGACCTAGGATAGGTCATACATATATCTGCAAAACAAAATTAATTCAGCATTACATCATCTATCTGTTAGGTCGGCCAAAGATAGACCTAATAGGCAAATTGCAATTAACAGAATAATGCTGATACACCATATATGCATTTGAATACATGATATATTGAATGTACGTACTTACAACATCCATAAACCATTTCCCAAAACTGCACACAACAATAATCAACAACAAATAATTGCAAATCAAAATACTAGAGGATGTAAGCATCATACCAGTTCAGATACTAGTCCAGAATATCAGATCAAATTCAGACTTAGTTTCACAGTTGCAACTCATATATCATGGTGACATCAATGAAAACAAAAAACAAAAAAATGATATGTTCTTCTTCATTCTTCCAACACATGCTTCATTAACTTCGAAGATAGTGCTTAACACACAGTTGGCCAAACCAGTGTAAAACACATAAGATGATTAAGCTCGAAACTTCCAGAAAACAAAAATATATTCAATGCAATTAGAACATCTTAAATCTAGAACCACAAGTCAAAAGAATTCATCAAATACAAATCCGGACCAATAACTTTTCTCCTAGACCTCAACCAGAACACATAAAAACATAGTTCACAACTAGTGAACACAACTTGAACTTTATAATGAACTAATAGCCAAACATCTAGATATAGCAACTTTCAACAATAGTGACCAACATATTTGAACTGCACAAACATAGGGGCAAATACCAGATCATTATCTTGAGTAACAAATGAATACTTGTAATATTCCTTTAATACAATTTTCTCAATATCCTCAACATATACATCCAACAACAACGAGTAGATAACTAGTTGACCAGTTGAAATCAATAATAACACCTTCATTCCTTTTTCCATTCTTGCAACACTTTTATTAAATTTAGCTCTGGTGAGCTTCATAACTTCTTCATTCTTGATATATTTCAATATAGGCACAAATCTAGAGGAGTACAAACCAATTAAAATTCTAATAGAATCCGTTGTGATCATATAGGGCTTATCTAGGTAGATGAATTCTTCATGAATTTTTTTCAAAATAATTCTTATCCATTCATCTTCAAGACTAAAATCTAGAAAAATCTTCCATGTATCTAATCTCTTCACTTGTGGAAGTTTCGAAGTCTGTCATTGTTGATGTAGCTTGGCAACATGAGCATGAAGTGTACACACATTAGTTGATTCGACTGACCTAGAGTTATCATTGATGTCAACATTGTGGGGAAGCATTTTTGGTGTCATTTGTATAGTACTAACTATACCAAAAAATTGATCTATCATGAATTTGGCTAAGTGTTCTCTTTTGATGATGTTGTGGTTTAATGCATCAGTTTTTGGGTCTGCAATTCACCACAAGAAGTGGTATAACTCCAATGTTTTAACCATATCATTATGACTCACTTATATAGTTATATTCAAGATCTCACGAAGTTTTGTGAAGCGGACTGGAAGATATCAATGATAGAGTTCAACTTTGTATATCATTGTCATCTCTCTATTCAGTGTATCAATGTCTGAGATTCTGTATTTCCTTTAGAAGAATGTTTTTATTTTGAAGTTCTAAAGATAGTCTTATTAATATCAATGAAACATGAATTTGAAGTAAGATTGAATGTGGAAGTTAAGTGTATTGGGAAGCGTATGTATGATTTGAAGTTTTTGTGATTAGGTCCAATTCTTGGACGACCTAATACATGATATGTTTTGAGAAGATTAAATATACATTGCGGATGTTAGTTGGATCTATTTTAGGTCCATGTCAACCTAAATTAAGTATTACACATTTTTCTTGGGTGTAAAGATAATTTTGAATCATGTGTGGTACTGATAAAAGCTATTTTGGATTGTTTTTGTTTACATTTAAGTAGGCCAATGTAATTGATGTGTACAAATGTAACTGGGTATATATATGAGATATGTTGAAGCTAAGAATAGATAGAAGAGTGAGCATAAATGAAATATCAGGTGTGAGTGGTCTCATATGATGTGAACATGTGAATTTAGTGGTGAGAGATCAGAATTAGAGTAGATTTGTTAAGCAACTTCTATGTAGCGCAATGCTTTATATCCAGAGCTTCAAAGGAACTGAAATACAATACAAGGAAGGTGCACTTTGTGTCAGTTCATACTTTGGAAGTGATCCATTTTTGTATTATATTTAACTTTGGTTGTGAGCCTTAGAAGGATAGTGTTTCCTAGTAGTGAGCCCTTGTAATATACTATATCCAGATATAATATATTGTGAGCTAATCCCCACCGTGGTTTTTCCCATTTTTTATTTTCCATGTAAAATTCCCGGTGTTCATGTGTTTTGTGACTTTGTGGATGATTCATGCTTTCATTATTTATTTCTATTAATATATTTTGGTGATTGGATAAGTTGTGTTTAAAAGTTTAATAGAATACTTATTCACCCCCTCTTAGTATTTTGAATGTTCAAAAATTGGTATCAAAGCTTGGTTCCTTCAAAAAAGCATAATAAAGGAAGATCTTGGAAGTTTGACAATATGGAAAACAATAAATGTCCTATTCCTCTGGAAGAAATTTTTGGAATTAAATATGTAGAAGATGATTGCATGTTTGACAAAGAAGAACTTAAATCTACTCTTGAAGATCTTGACAGAGTTGAAACTAAGAACAAAATCCTAAAGGAAAGCCTAGGAGAAGCCAATGAATGTATCAAAAAGTTGAGAGAACAAATCAAGAAGTTCAGAGAAAGACATAGGGAATTCAATGTATAGTTGAAGCAAGAAAATGATGAGATCACTAGACTGAAAGTGTAAGTGGAAGAAAAATGAAGGATTGAGGATTGTTTGAATGTATTGGTACAAAGCAAGACTAAGAATGCTCTAAACTTGAACAAGAAGTGGTGAATCTTAGATCTGATCTAGAAAAGGAAAGAATACACGAGGAGAAATTCAAAATAAGAACTATAATGCTTGATGAATTGATTGCAATATAGAAACCCTCTAAGGAAAAAGGTGGTTTGGTACTTGAAGAAGGACAAATTTCACAAACAAATCAGACACCTACCAAGGTTGACAATCAAAAGAAGATTCAAGGCAATAGGAGACAATTTAGAAATCAAAGAATCAATGCTAGAAGACCTCCTATTAGACAACAAGATGCTCAAAGGTACCCATATTTAAATGGTATTTGTTTTTTATGCAATAAATCTGGACATAAAGTAATAGAATGTGGGAGTGGAATGAATCAAAGTGTTGGATTCTTCTTCAAAAAATGTGTTGCATGCAAGAAATTTAGACATAGAAGTACTGAGTGTAGAAGTCAAATGATGAATAGATATAATATTGGGAGAATGTTTCAATATTTCAATGGCTACTTTTAAACATGCAATGTATTTGGACATAAGGCTAACTAGTGCAGATGAAGGATGAATAGAAGTAAGAGAAGTGTTGTGTACTACTCTTGCAATAAGCCTAGACATATTTAAAGATTTTGAGAAGCAAAAATAGAAGATAGTCTAATCCAGTAAAGAGGAATGAACCTGTGAAGAAAATTGACCTTATTGGGGTTAAGAAGGAAATGGAAAAGATATGGAGGAAAAGGGAGGATTCTGAGAACAAAGATGAATCAGGAACTTAAAATGCATCTGTGCCTCCCTCTGGTGTAGATAATTCACTTGAAAATTAAACCAAGGCATGGGAATAGGGGGAGAAATAACAGAAAATTCTAATAGCCCCTTGGAAATATAAGGTGTCAAGACTTGGCATGAAGATATATCATGGAAAAGTAATTTATGAAGCTATAGAAGAAAGTTGTGGAAAGAAATATTGTGATGTAGAAGTTTGTGGAGCTTTTGTAAATTAACCATGGATACAAGGTTTTGAATTTTATCAATTTTTTCTAAAGCATTTATTGCAGAAGCATTTATTGATATAGGTCAAATCATGGAGTTAAAAATGTATTTGAGAAGAAAAATTCATTTGATGTGAAGGAGAAGTAAATTGAAGAAGAATAAGAAGTGGATTCGAGGCATCTCCTAGAAGAAAAACATCAAAACCCCAATTTTTGTTGAAGAAAATTCAAGACGTATTCCACATACTCAATTTTTCTCTAGAATTTTATTTCAAATGTAATGGAAGGGTCAAAGGTAGTAAATGTCTCAGAGATACCACAAGCTAAACTGAAGTGGCATTCTTGGAAAGTTCTATTGGAAGACCTAACAGGTGCATCTCCCTTTGGAGTTTCACCTATTGAGGATATATGTGCATACATTCATGGGAAAATAGAATAAATTTATTCTATTGAATTACGTTTTTTATGGACAAGTGAATTGGAAGAAAATTATAATACCATAAAACCAAAATACAAAACCCTAATTGAAAAGAAATTGGATGTGTGGTGGAAGTTTCCACTAGTTGAATTTAATAAGAGGTACATTAGAATTGTATTGAGCAAGATTCATGATAAATCTATCAGGATTGATGGTGCATATTCAATAACAATGGAAGCAATAAGGGATGTAACTAGTTTGTGTTCTTCCAGACTGATGGGAAAGGTCGTTGATGTCACAACTTGCATCATTTAATTAATTTTTTTATCGAACCAGGTGTGTCTCAAAGAAATATGAGATAAGGATAGTTGTCACAGATTCTTTTTGGGGGGGTTTCCACTGTAAATAGTAAATTCAGGTATCATTTTTCCTACTTTTCGAGCTTTCAAGAGCTCTTGGGAGTTCTTCAGGAGCTTTCAAGAGCTAAATTGTAGCAACTGATTCCTAAGATTTCAATCTACTTTAACTTCTAATTTAACATCCTATTGACTTAATTCTGACTTTATTGACTTTGATTTAGACCAATTCATGGAGAAAATTAATGATTACTTTAATTCCTAATCTAAAACATGAAATTCCAAATTAATTCTATTTTGCTTCAAAAGAAATCCATAGTTTAATTGTTGGAAAGTAAATGCTAATCTAAGAGTAGGAATGAATTGCAGGAAAATGACAATTATTCTAAAAAGCATAAAGACTAATCTCCATGAAAAAATTCTAAACAAACTTCAACTCCATCTTCCCATAAATTCCTAACATTGCTTTAATGAAGCTTAACAAACAAACATCAATTTAACCAATTCAAACATCTAAACCTAATTTATCTAAGAAACTTGTTAACAATTCTAATGGTCCAATTCAAAATTTCTAATAAACAAATCTAACCATTCTAAAAATTTGATCTTAACCATAATAAACTAAAACTTTGAAATGTAATTGTAAATAGAAGTAATTATCCGACTTTATCATTTACCAAGGTAGAAGATGATTTCAACGATTGAACAATTCAAAATCAGTTTCTACTACAAATTTAATATTAATGAATCAAAAAATAGCATCACATAACAAAAATACCATAAGATCATTCCAAAGGTTGAGTGGGCCTTGCTCTTCCTCGGGTAAGATCCTTCAACACATTGAATTGATTAACTTCTTGCTTCCCTTCTCATTGATCAAAAGTAGAATGCAGAACAAAGTATTGCTTGTGATTCAGAAATTTTGATTGCAAATTATCTAACTCCTAACTAAGACGGAAATATGGATATTTATAAAATATCCTTATTAGCTTCTAGCATGGCGTTAACTTCCAAAACTTAAGGTGACCAACTACAGATTACAAAATGAAACTAAAAATAAAACTAAAGTTGACTAAGGAGGATTATGCCAGAACTACACCAGATTGGCATTGGAAGTAAAAGTTCCTCAACCGAATATGAAGAAATCGATTTAGACTTTGAGTGACTCATCATCTAGTAGGGCCTATCTATGGTGTAGTCATTCCTCATGATTAAATAGAGAGTTTAATCGTATCATCAATCTTTAAGATACCCTATTAAAAACCCTTATGAAAAGGACAACAATCATGGTAATAAAGATTAATGCAGCATAATCATCTCATCCAAAGTCATTATAAAGCAACACATTTAACATAAGCTATTACTTCCAAAATATTCGCTAATTTAGTTAAACATAAAGTAAAATAAGAAAATATGTTAATCTATTGTCTACCGCCAGTCATTGCAATTAACAATAAAAACAAGTCTTTTTAAACATAAAAAGCCTTAAATGAAAGTATTTTATATCTCCCATCATTTTCTCCCCAAATTTCTTTGGATCATGTCCTCATGGTTCATCATCCTGAACTATGGTGTTCTCTTTCTCTCTATTTAGTGCCTCCATCCAAATGCAGCAGTCAAAACACCCTCTCTGTATTGTTCCAACAATCTGGTATTAAGTGCATAGCCATAGTTTTTTCTTAAGTTCTCAAACCACACCCTCATTACTGGATCTAGTATATTTGTCATTTCCTTTAGCTTTGGTGCTGACATAATAATAATCGGCATTCTAAATCTCATGCCTACCTAGAATTCTTTCTTCTATTGGATTAGAGTGATGACATGTCTGACTCTGACTAAACTCCAACTGATATTATTCAAACTAATTGGCTCCATTCTCTTGACTGATTCTGGAATAAGCTGGTACCTTTCTTCATAGGACCGTAGTGCTAATGGTAGGAGTGTTTCTTCCACATTCTCGAATGATGCAATGTTATGAAACAAATTTGAGACATAGAGGGGATTAACATCATTTAACCTGACCACTAATCTTATAGCTTTGATATATAATTCAACATGGGGCTTTTCAGGTCTCATTGGTAACCCATATTTTCTTCGAGCTTCTTTGTATTTATTCATTCTATTTGACCAATCCACCTAGTTTTGCATTAAAGAAACAAATGATCTTATCTAAAGCTCACCAACATATATATATATTCAACATTGTGTCATCATTGTCCCCCATTAAAAATGCATGTTGGTAAAACTCACACATTAAATTTTGAATGTCAGGGTGGCTATTAAAGTAATCTTTAAGGAAATCATGATCTTCATTGTAATCCAGACTCCTTCCCAAATTTAACTGATTTATTTTCCATTCTAAAAACTTTTCTCTAAGAAACAAAGAATATGTTGCAGCTAGTCTTCTCATGGAAAGCATGGCTGAACTAACTTCTACCACCTATTCATGTCTTCTCTCAGTCTCATTCTTTTCTTTTTCTAAATTTTGTATCCGCTCTTTCAACACTTTGTTTTCTTCCTTATATTTCAAAACTGCCAAGAACAGTATCAAGGCTGAACTGGAGTTGGTTGCACAAGAGGAGTTGGAGGAATATGAGGGATAACAGAAGGTAATGCAAGCCTGCGTGGAGGAGCAGTGGAAGTAGAGGCTTCTTGTGCATAGAACTGCATGGATTTTTGCTTTAATTCTTCTTCTTTCCACTGCAACTCTTCCTTTAGTTTTAAAATTCCCTCAGCACTTACTAATGCTTACACATTGGCTTGTTGCAGGGCATCCTCTATTTTACTTAACTGTTCTCTAATCCTTACATCATTTTTCTCAACTTTCCTTTCCATTGCTTTATTTTTGCAGACTAATTGTTGTAATTCTTCTTCTTTTCTTCTTAATTTTTCTTCAAAGAATTGCACATTTCTTCTTTCTTGTTCTAATTCAGCCTCTAAATGGGACATTTTCATTATTCTTAGTAATTCCCTAGTCTCTATTTCTTCTGTATTCAATGCTTCGTGGGATCCCTCTTCTTCAATTAAAGGCTCTTTCCCTTTCCTCTTTTCATGTTGTGGGGAAGGTATAGGGGATTTCATAGTCTCTTCTTGTTCAAATTCTTTAGAGGCCTCTTGCTCTTCGGATTGTGCTCCAAACTCTTCAGCAGAGTCATAGACTTCAAAAATAGGGTTGTCTTCAGGAGTAGGCATTGGGTTTTCAGGGGGACTTTGAGGTCTCTTAGGAGATTGTACAGGGGTATGGGTATCTTCATGTTCATGGGATTTAACAGGGCTTCTGGAAATAGGGGTTTGACTTATAGGTGCCTCTTCAGGAGTGGACACTATAGTTTCAACATGACTAGGGTTTTCCTCATGTACTTCTTGTCTCTTCCTTTTTGACCTAGTACGGGTTACCCTAGATATCTTTGGAAATTTTATTTTTCCCCTTTTCTTGGAAGATTCTCCTTCCTCCATTTTTGTCTTTTTGGCTGAGGGTCCCCTTGTGGGTCTCCCTTTTGCTTTCCTACAGGCGCAGACAAAAATTCTAACCAGCCTTGCTTCCCAGTTTCTTTTTTTAAGAAATGGTATTTAATTATCAAATGTATCAACCCCTGGTATATAATAGAAGATTCCCCCCTATCTTTCACTCTCAAAATCATGGAAGAAATTTTTTGAAATAAGAACACTAGAAAATTTATCATAGCTGAAGGTTTTGTCTGACCATACCTTAAATGTATTAAAAGTTGCATTCCTGGACCTAGTATCGTACCATACTGCCCATCACAGGTGAAGAACTTCATAATCCAAGTAGTAGTAGTCCTCCATGGCTCATCCAAATTGTTACAAGCTATGCCATGCTGGTGTCCTTTGTGCATTTGTATCTCTGGCCTTCTTTCCAACTCCTAGTGAAATGCAACCACCAATTTCTCAAACTTAACTCGGCCTTTATTAACTGGTTTTCCTCCATTCAAAATCTCAGAAATTTCACTTATAATTTTTGGTGTGACTTCAATTACTTCTCCCCTTACCCTGGTGACATTCATGTTGAAGTTTGTCACAAATTCCCAAACCATTTCTTGTTGTAAGCCTTCATATTGCATCACAAAATTTAGCCACCCAACTTCTTCTAACAATCTTCTGGTCTTTGAATCAAGATTGAAGTTCTCTGGTTCAAAATTTTTCTTATTCCCCATCTTTCTTTGTCAAAAATGGCGGACTTCAACTGGCAGTCTGAATTACTTACCAAAAAAAATGTGGAATAATTTGTTACTTGATTTGGGAGTAGCCAATTTCAAAAATGACATAACATACCATTAATCTCCTACATTTAATTCCTTTACTACTCTGGATGATTCGCATGCCATAACTTGAAACTTGCAATTCAATTCACAAGGTTGGTGGCATTCATTACACATGTCATCATGTACTTGGGAGAATTTTTGAAAAGACAATCAAATCTTGAAGAGATCCATTGTCCTTGACTGACATCATCCATGTCACATCATTCTTTATTTTGACAATCTGTCAGTTTTTGAAATGATTAAAAGTGGATTTAGTACTATCATTAATTAACATTGTGGTGGAGATGTCTAGATTCATAAATATTTACGTATTTTAAATTAGTCTAACTACTTTAGAAAATAACTTCAAAAACAATATTCACATTAAATGCGTACCCTAATTTATTTTGATCCCTTGAGTTCTTTAGGAGCCTTTAGGAGTTCATCAGGATTCTTTAGGAGCTTTTGAGAAAAAATAGAGTCTTTAGAGTCTTTAGTCTTCAAGATCTTTAGGAGCCTTCAGGAGCTTTTGAGGGGTTCTTCAAGAGCCTTCAAGAGCTTTCAGAAGTTAACTTAGCTAGACTGCCATTTCTTGTTTTTAGTCATCAATTTTTTAATTTTTTTTCTTTTTACTAAAAGTAAACCGCCATTTGTTGGTTTTCAATTTACTTCCATTTTTCTCAAGGTAAACTGCCATTTGCTGGTTTTCAATTTACCTTGTTTATTTGTGCCTTCTTCAAAGATTCAAAGATATTCTCTCATGGAAAAGATATCTTCCATGAGAAAATGTTCAATTTTGTGTTGCACTTCATCCAAAAATTCCTCCTTTGTTGCTGGCTTATGGTAAGTTTTCAATCGATGACCATTTACCAACATAACTCTTTTCTCTCCATCAATTGGAACTAACTAGACAACTCCATTCTCGAACACTTGTTGTAACTCATAGGGTCCCAACCATCTGGTATGGAACTTTCCTTCAAACTCTTAAAATTTGGAGTCAAATAACAATGCCCAATCTCCCTCTTTGAACTGTATAGAAACAATATATTTATTATGTCATTCCTTCATTTGGTTTTGAATCACTTCTATATGCTGAAGTGCCTCCATTCTCATTTCATCAAGTCTATTAAGCTACAAAATTATGCTTTTCTCTACTTCTAGCAGGTCAATCCCAACTTCTACTGTTGTCTTCAATGTTGTCAACTCAAATTCAATTGGCATGACTGGTTTCTTTCCATACACAAGTTCATATGGGGAGAACCCAGTCGTTGTTTTCCACGTGGTGTTATAGGCCCAAACTGCTTCATCTAGCCTATTTACACAATTTTTTTTCTTCAAAGAAACCATTTTTGTCAGAATATTCTCTAATTCTCTATTTGTGACTTGTACATGTCGATTCGCCTATGGGTGATAAGGCGAAGATTTTCTGTGAGTTATTTGGTACCTCTGTAAAAATGCTTCCTTCATTGCTGACACAAATTGTGGGCCCTAATCTAAAACAATCTCTTTGGGTGCACCAAACCTTTGGAGAATTTTCTTGTACAAAAAGTCTGCAACTTTATCTTCTTTTGTTGTTGGTAGTGCCTTCACCTCAGCCCATTTTGTTGCATAATCGGTACAAACAAGGATATATAGCTACCCTCTTGAAGGTGGATCTATTGGTCCCACAAAATCGATGCCCCATTTTTCAAATGGTTCAAGAGCTACTTGTGGTTGTAGTGGCATCTCCATGGCTATTGTAGGCCTCCCCATTCTTTGGAACTCATCATAGTGTTTGACAAAGAATGTTGCATCCTTTGTCATTGTTGACCAAAAGTAGCTAGACCCCAAGATTTTGTGAATTGTTCTTACAACTAAAATGTTTCCTCCTTCAAGTTTGTGATGGAAATCATGCATGACATCATAAACTTCCAATTCTATTACACATCTACGTAAAACATGGTCAGGATAGAATTTAAATAGAAGACCATTAATCCATTGAAATCTAGAACTTTCACAGATTAACCCTTTTTTTGCTTATGATTGAATTGACTTGGACATTTTCTTGTATTTTCCAAATTAGCAAACCATGGTGGATGAACTGATATAGAAAATAAGTGTTCATCTGGAAATGCATCATCCACTGGTTCTTGGTTATCTTGTAAAACAATTCTAGGAAGAAAGTCAACAACAACATTGTCCTTTCCAAGCTTATCAGCAATAGTTACATCAAATTCTTGCAATAAAAGTAACCATCTGATAATGCGTCCACCTACCACTTCTTTATTCATTAGATATCTAATTGCAGCATGGTCTATGTGTACGTAGATTTTATAGCCTGTAATATAATGTATGAATTTATTTATTCCATATACTACAACTAAAAATTCATTTTCTATTATTGTGTAGTTTCTTTCAGCGGGATTTAAGTTTTTGCTAACATAGTAAATTGCATGCATGGCTTCGTTTTCATCTTGTTGTCCTAATACTGCACCAATGGCCAAATTAGATGCATCTGCATGTATGTGAAAAGGCTCTCCCCAAATTGGTCCTTTGATATTGGGGTAAGTTGTTAGGTGTATCTTGATTGTTTCAAAGGATTTCTAACAATCCTCTGTCCATACAAATTCTTCTTCTTTCTTGAGCAGGGTAAATAGTGGTGATCCAATTTTACTAAATCCTTCTATAAATCTTCTGTAATACCCTGTATGCCCAAGAAAAATTCTTACTCCAGTTTGGTTCTTAGGGATTTCAATGTTTTGTATGATCTCAACTTTCTTGGGATCAACCTTTATCCCCTCTTTTGAGATGTGATGTCCCAGAACAATTCCCTCTATCATCATAATGGAACTTTTCTCATGATTGAGTGATAACCTATGATCTTTGAAGCATTGTAAGACCTTTTCTAGGTTTTTTAATGCTTCATCAAATGTTTTAGCATGGACTGTAAAGTCATCCATATAGATTTCTACACATGAAGTGGTGAAATCTGCAAATATTGGAAGTACCGCTCTTTGAATGTCGCAGGCGCATTACATAGTCCAAATGGTAAGAATGTATATGCATACGTACCCCAAGGACAGGTAAAGGTAGTTTTGTCTTGATCTTTAGGAGCTACTTGGATTTGGTTATATCCACTAAAGCCATCAAGAAATGAGAAGTAGTTGTTGCTTGCTAGGTTGTCTAATACTTGGTCAATAAATGGTAATGGAAAATGGTATTTTTTTGTGGCCTTATTCAATTCTCTATAGTCTATGCAGACTCGCCATTTACCATTTTTTTTTGGAACTATAACCAGTGGAGAGACCCACTGACTATCAGATATTGGGTATATAAATCCTACGTTAAGCAACTTCTCAATTTCTTTTTTAACAATGTCATGAAGATGGGATTAATTTTCCTTTGTCCTTGTCTTATTGGTCTAACATCTTCTATGTAGATGTGATGACTATAGATTGAAGGATGGATACCTCTCATATCATTATATTCCCAAGCAAACACTCCGGTGTTTTTTTATAAAATTTCTTTCAATTTTTCCTCTTGTGTTATGGATAAGGTTGAATTGATATTAAGGGGTTTATCTCCTGCTACTGTAATTTCCTTTGTGTCCATTTTAGAATTTACTGATTTCTCAACAAGAGTGTTTAGAGGACAACAATGTTGTTCATGTAATGTTGTTTGACAATTATCTTGCTCATTTTTGGAAATTATCTCTTGTTCTTCACATTCTTGGATATGTTCGCTTATGGTTACCATTGCTAATTCCATAATATCATCACCTTCTGAATCTAAATCCTCATCCACCCAAAGTTGAGTGTTTGTTTGAATTGATGGTTGTTCAGATGGATAAAGTGACAATTCTTTTTGTTTTTGTCCATTAGTGATTATCATGCTTCCTGATCTACAGTCAATTAAGGCTGCAGTGGTAGCCAACCATGGTCTTCCTAATATGATTGGGTATCCAAAATCTTTCCTTTTGGTTTTGAGAACCAAAAATTTGACTGGGTAATCCCATGTATCAATTGTGACCATGATTTCTTCTATAATACCTTCTAGTTTTGTATTTGATTGATCAGCCAACTACAAAACAGTTGTTGTTGGCTGAATTGTTGTCATTCCTAGCTTTTCAATTGTATTATATGTAATGACATTTATGGAAGCTCCTAAGTCAATCAATACATTTGGTATTTCAATGCCATTTATACTTAGTGTTATGATAGGGCTACCAGGATCATTATATTTATGTGGAAGCAATCTTCCAGATAACACATCAGTAAGCTTAGTCCCTACTTGAGTTGTTGAAGGAATTTTCTTTTTCCTTCCTGGGGTCTTCATGCAAAGGGATTTTACTAACTGATTGATCTCTGGTATATCATTTTTCCTATAACAGAGGTATCTCTATGTTAATCTTTTTCAAATCTCTAAGAAGTTTTGAATCGATTGCATTCATGTAGTTAGGGGAAGAGGTTTGAGGATTAGTTTTCTCTTTGTGCAATCTCTCAGGATAGGGAGCTTGTTTGACAGTTTGTTCCTCTTCCAACATTTGTTCTTTTTTTTCTTCCTCTCTTTCTGGAATTGTCTTAGTTGGTGCAGTTTGCACATTTCAACTTTGCAACTGTATGTCATTAACATCTACTACATTTATATTTGGGCTGTTTGTATCAGTTCATGCATTTTTTGGATTGGGAACCGGTTGAGCTGGCATTTGGGGTTGATTCACTTGATCATTGAAAGCATTAGGGGCATTAAGGGTCAGAGGTGTTTGTGCCCAGGGTCATTTTTGTCCATGATTTTTCCATGGTTGGAATTGGTTTTGATTCTGCTACCATGAGGATTGATTTGCTTGCCATTGTGGTTGCTAGTTAGCCTTCCACTAGGATTGGTTCCATCGGGGATTCATCAATTTTGGTTGTCCCCAATATGTAGGTGGGGGTTGTGGCTGATATTGGGGGGACCATTGATTTTGGTTTTTCCATGGGTTTTGATTCTAGTTTGACTATGAACCATATTGTCTTTGATTTGTGTTATACCCTTGGTTTTGAGGTCTTTAGCTAACATAATTGAGCTCTTCTTCAACCACTGGTGGTTTCTTGATATTGTTCTTTATTCCTGCCAAAAGATTGCAAGATCTGGTTAGGTGTGGTTTTTCACAAATCTCACAAATTTCAACCTAATTTAATGGGCATTCCCTCAAAAGGTGTTTTCCCCTACATTTGGAACAATAAATTGACAAGGGTTCAATGGTTCTCTTTTCTCCTTGCATGTTAAGATGTAGTAGTAGATCAGCCTTCATGTTCGCCAATTCTTCCATTACTTCTAGTACATCAGTAGTATGAGTCTTGTTCCTTCTAGATTTTTGAGTCCCCACTCTAGTTCTAGAGTAGTTTCTATAGATCTCCACAATGTCATCCAAGGAAAGCTTGTTAATGTCTCCCTTTCCCATTAGGTTCAAGGATTCTCTAGAATCATCTTCAATCCCTCTCAAGAAAATTGTTTTGCTGATTTCATCATCCAACCCATTAGTTCACCTTTGATGTACAAATTGAAATCTATTAGCATAGTCTTCTAGACTTTCATCTTCTAGTTGCTTTATGCAAAACAACTTCTCCTTACTCGACAATAATCCTGGTATTTTTCCAAGAATTTGGTCTCCATCTGCTACCAATTCCTAATCGTTCTTGATCCTAAACCCATAAACCATCTTAAAGTTGATTCTTTCAAAGTAGAAGGAAATAGCTTCAACTTCTGATTATCAGTTGAATAATCATAGGTTTGGCATAAGATTTTGAATTCAAATAGGAATTGATCAGGGTCTTCTGTAGTCTTTTCCCTAAATGTTGGAAGAACTGAGGGTGAAATGTTTTTCATAAGGGGTTCATCAAGCTGTCTTTCAAGATTGATAGGATTTGAAAAGGTCCTATTTGCTGGTGGACGTGCCGGTTGGTCACCCATTTCTTCTCCTAGAAATGGATTTTTGTTCTCCTCTTGCTTTTTAATGGGGTTATCCTGATTAATTTCTTGATTTTCAATCTGGTATTGTTGGATATCCTCTTGATTAAAATCAAGATTTCTTCTAATTTCAATGTTTCATGGAAGAAACCTTCCTAGTTGGTTTCTGTTTCATCTCATCCACAATTTCATATCTCTCTTCCCTATCAACACTAAGGCTTCTTACTAAATAGACAAATCATTTAAGTGTCCCTGGAAACAGTTCCAAAAATGATGGGAAAGGTTTTTGATGTCATAACTTGAATCATTTAATTAATTCTTTTATCGAACCAGGTGTGTCTCAGAGAAATATGCGATAAGGATAGTTGTCACAGATTATTTTTTGGGGGGGTTTCATTGTAAATAGCGACTTCATGTATCATTTTTCCTACTTCAGGAGCTTTCAGGAGCTCTTGGGAGCTCTTTAGGAGCTTTCAGGAGCTAAACTGTAGCGACTGATTCCTAAGATTTCAATCTACTTTAACTTCTAATTTAACAGCCTGTTGACTTAATTATGACTTTATTGACTTTGATTTAAACCAATTCATGGAGAAAATTAATGATTACTTTAATTCCTAATCTAAAACACATAATTCCAAATTAATTCTATTTTGCTTCAAAAGAAATCCATAATTTAATTGCTAGAAAGTAAATGCTAATTTAAGTGCAGGAATGAATTGCAGGAAAATGACAATTATTCTAAAAAGCATAAAGACTAATCTCCATGAACAATTCTGAACAGACTTCAACTCCATCTTCCCATAAATTCCTAACACTGCTTTAATGAAGCTTAACAAACAAACATCAATTTTAAATAATTCAAACAACATCTAAACCTAATTTATATAAGAAAATTGTTAACAATTCTAATGGTCCAATTCAACATTTTTAATAAACAAATCTAACCATTCTAACAATTCGATCTTAACCATAATAAACTAAAAAATTGAAACTTAATTGTAAACATAAGTAATTATCTGATTTTAACATTTACCAAGGTAGAAGATGGTTTCAACGATTGAACAATTCAAAATCAGTTTCTACGATAGATTTAATATTAATGAATTAGAAAATAACATCACTTAACAAAAATACCATAAGATCATTCCAAAGGTTGAGCGGGCCTTGCTCTTCCTTAGGTAAAATCCTTCAACACATTGAATTTTTTAACTTCTTGCTTCCCTTCTCATTGATCAAAAGTAGAATGTAGAACAAAGTATTGCTTGTGATTACAAAAATTCTGATTGCAAATTATCTAACTCCTAACTAAGACCAAAATATGGATATTTATAAAATATCCTTATTAGCTTCTAACATGGCATTAAATACCAAAACTTAAGGCGACCAACTACAGATTACAAAATGAAACTAAAAATAGAACTGAAGTTGACTAAGGACTATGCCAAAACTACGCTAGATTGGCGCTGGAAGTAAAAGTTCCTCAACCGACTATGAAGAAGTCGATTTAGACTTTGAGTGCCTCATCGTCCAGTAGGGCCTATCTATGGCATAGTCATTCCTCATGATTAAATAGAGAGTTTAACCATTTCATCAATCTTTAAGATACCCTATTAAAAACCCTTATGAAAAGGACAACAATCATGGTAATAAAGATTAATGTAGCATAATCATCTCATCCAACGTCATCATAAATTAACGCATTTAACATAAGCTATTACTTCCAAAATATTCGCTAATTTAGTTAAACATAAAGTAAAATAAGAAAATATGTTAATCTATTGTCCACTGCCAGTCATGTCAATTAACAATAAAAATAAGTCTTTTTAAACATAAAAATCCTTAAATGAAATTTTATATGGACCAGTTCCAGGGTGGAAGTTTGTCAATGTCAAGGAATTAATTGAAAATACTGGTACAACTCTTGAAGGAAAGGAACTCACCTTGAGTGCATTTGGAAATATGGCTATTCGATATGTTGTAATGCTTGTTGGACATAAAATATACCTACCTAATGATGGCTATAAAGTCTCTGCTATTGTTGCTCACATTGCACTTAACATGATTGAAATGGTGTTGATTATGTTCTTTGTGAGTTACTCTGATAGCACTTGATGAAGAATCTAAAGGAAATAAAAAAAAATAAAAATCATACATTCAAGTATGGTACTTTGATAATTTGTTTACTTTTCTACTTCATGAAGTAAATACTGGTAATTGGAAAAGTAGAGTCATCAAATACAAAACTGATTACAAATTAGATAACAAATCTTATGATAAATATTGGTGGATCGGATGCTCAAGAGGATCCTCTTGCAGCATTCTTTGGAAAGTTTTAGATGGTAATGAATGAAAGAACAAGAATACCCAAGAGTGTGGTGGAAAGGTAATTTAGAGACACCATTTTCCTTGTCTCTACCAACTTTTGATTCATGGAAGCAATTGAGCCTAGACTTGTTTGGATTTTTGAGTTGAATTATGAAATGACTGAGGAGGAAGTTGTTCATTATGTAGAAGTGTTTCTAGGAATCCCTAAGGACCCTAGCAGATCAGGCTTAGAGGATAGGTCTAAAATTAAAGCCTTTAATAGTTCTAGGACATGTAAGAAAAGGAAAAGAATTGTTATTCCTTTGATTGAGTTTAAGCAAGATTTTACAACACAAGAATAAAGATGGCAAACCGATGTGGCCCAACATGAGCATGAAAACATAAGTACACTTGAAATGAATGAAGTTATAATTTTTTTACAAGAGGTAATCCCTAGTGCAAGAATTAATACATTAGTGTCTAATATAGAAAATCTCAAAAATATGGTTGATTTGTTGAAAACATACATATCTAGACTAAAAGAACAAACTAAAAATGAGTGAAAAGCAAGGACTATAGAGGAAAATATAGAAGATATCAAAAATAAATGTGTGGATGCACATCACAGAACCTTGAAAGGATTAAAGGATGTTCAAACTTGTGAAGAAAGCACACAAATTAATATCATATTATCTGAATTGGTCTAATTGCACACAAAGTACAATGGATGAAATGAATTGAAATCAAATTCAAATAGGAACTCAAGAATATGTTTATGATTTAGGAAGTGACTAGAACAATCAGAAGTGGTCTTACATTATGCAACTAGATAACAATTTCTTTTCTTTAGAGAATAAAAGGACATAGATAATCAAATAATATGTGGCACTAAGGGACTTAGTAAAGGTAAAGCACACTCCTATATCTAGTGCCCTTGCTAGTGCTAATTGACTATCAAAAATAAACCTCAGCTCCAACACTGTGGAAGAAGGAAAAGAGTCTCCAACGAAGCTTGAACTACAATACAAGACTCTTGTAGATGCAAAAGGTTCTTGGGAAGAAGGAAAATCTACTTGGTAGGATACTTTGAAGAAAATCAAAGGATCTACATCTTTAGGTTGACATGTCTTTCCTTTATGATATATTTTTTTTCTTTTGAGGAAGATTCATACATATATATGTTATGTGAATGTCCAATCTACAATCAACTAAGAAGAAACATCAAACAAGTGTTAAACATGTTAGAAAACCAAATAAACACTCCCTATGAAATTCTTTAACCAAATTCAAGAGAACATGAAAATAATAACAAACTAACAAAAGATAGCATGCAATCTAAATTGAACTAGCTAAACCTCCATCCCATAGGGGGAGTGGTGCTCCTTTGATGTGGAAAGAAGCCCTTTCCCAATCCCTTTGATATGCTTTGGTGGTTGTTGATGATCCAAATATGAAAATGACTCCAAATGGTGATAACTTTGACTAAAAGTGATGAAAGCGATGGATTGCTATGATTTGAAATGCCTATAGTGATAATGCTTGAAGTTGTGGATCCATATTGTGAAGATAATGCTTCTATTTATAGAGGGAAAGGGTTGAATAATGAGAGGATTTGATGAATGTGGGATAAAATAGGAGCCAATGAGAATGTGCCAAGTGTCACAATTCTATTGGAGGAAGGTGGAGCACTTTTTGGGAAATGTGTGAGTGGAGGAGGATGGAAGAGAAATAAATGAGAATGGTTGAGGATTTGAAAGGTTGTAAGAGGAATTGAATGAATGTTGTTGAGATTTGAGAGGATGTAAGAGAATTTATTGTATTTGTAAGAGGAGTTATTGAGGATGTGAAAGGTTTTTGAAAACCTTTGGAGGGAAATTGAATGAGAGGTTGTTGAGAGGAATATTCCTTAGACTATGCCTTTGTGAGGATAAATAGAGGAACTAGTTAATTAAAAGAAATGAATTTCATATGCAACCTAGATAGTTGACTATGGGTTGATTTAACTCTTGAGGAGTTAAAATTTAGGATGATTAGAAGGTGATTTAGGATTAATTAATTCAAAAAAAAATAATTGGAATGGATTAGGAGATTGCGACATTTATTTGATTGATTTAATCAAATGAGAGGATTTAAGGGAATTTAATTAAATGAATTGATTTAATTAAATATGATGAACATTAGTTACAAGGGTGAATTAATCAATAAATTTAATTATTTGATTAATAGTTGAATTTTTTGAATTTAACTAAATAGTGTTGATTATTTAATTAATTGGTTAGTTTGGGGTGATTTCAGAAGAAATGGTGTTAATTTATCAGAATCAGATGCATAGTATCAATCAGGACTTTTTACGTGTCTACATTTTTCCCCTCTTTGAAGTGAGGTACCTGCTGCATCAATTCAAAGAATAACGCTGCCATGATCAAAAATCAAAAAATTCTTCATTTTTTGGATGCCCCATTATTGCCCCAGCAGAAGAAGTTACACTGCTACACTGGCCCCTCGAGATATGATTGAGATCGTGATAAAAAATGCAAGAGGAGTGGTTATGTTGATTAGAGGATGAAAAGATAATTCTTTAGAAAGATTAGATATTTGAAGTAGACAATTTTGATGATGTATAGACAATTATCAGCCATGGGTAGCCTCATGTATATTTTGAGATATCACAAAAATTTGATACTTGGATAGAAATGTTAGTAAAGATAGAAGAATAAGAGGGATCAACCCTTGAGTCTGAGATAATGTGGAAGCCCAACAAGTCTATGAGTCATCAAGACTTTATTAGATATGGTGACAAGCGATGATGTATTGCTTATCCAGGGATGGGGGATGTAAAGAGCATAACTTTCCTTATGTTTGATAACACACATAGATACGATGCATCAAGGTACAAACAACCAAGATGGTGTTTTATCTAGTGAGATGGACTTTGACTCGACAAAAAAATATGAGTATCCTTGTTCACACCCAACATACGAAATCTTATTAGGATGTACTTCAAACATTTCAAACATCTTAGACCAAAACATAGAAAGGAAAAAATTCCCATGTAATAGTCAACAAGCTATTCAAAATATCCTCCCTACATACCTAACAAAGCAAGTATTTGCAGAGGTTATATTACAAGAACATCCAACAAGCACAAAAAAGGAAAGATAATGATCAATGCCCCATTCCTTTCTCTATAAATCATTTTGATAGACATCATTGAGAGGTCATTGGAATGAGCACAATAAGATAAATCAAAGAAAAGATCAAGTAAACAAACAAGCTAATGTTCTTCATACCTCTAGCCAAGAATAAACTATGGTGAGGTCTGATGTTGATGTCCATTGTAGGAAGGATACATCCTACGACATGATGTTATCAGATGATTTTGAGACTAATAGGATGATGCAATATTGATACCAAGAGTTAACCAACTTGTTTACCTACTAACCTAGATGTGAGACTTTTGACGTTTGAGTTTTCACTTTCAATTTTCTAAACTTATTTTCGGTTGTTTTTCCAAAGGTTAAAGGTGAAAATTGATTTATTGTGATTGGATGTTTATTGGGGATGAATGTGAAATGGGATGGATGGTTTTGGGATTTTTTAATATTTTTGGTATTTTTGAGATGTTTTGAGGCTATTTTTGGTATTTTCGAGATGTTTTACAAATGTTTTGATTTTCAAATTTTCTAATGTTTTTGGTGTTTTCTAAGATTTTGACCAAGAACCTAACCTAAAGACCTATCCTAGGGGCCTCAGGGGATGATCAAATATTATCCTTTCCTACGTTATACACGTAGAGACCATGTAGTTTGACTGACACGGACTCGTTTGAGAAATGAACAAATGGATTGTTAGTTTATTATGACAGATCTTGAAGGACTGACCTAATGTGTTGGGGGACACATCAATGATGGCAATGACTATGTTTAAGCTCAAAGACTCATAGTTTGACACAATGACTATTTTTTTGATTTTTTTTATTTTTTCTATTTTTGACCTATTTTTGGATTTTTGACATGTTTTGGATGTTTTTTGGTTTTCTAATTTGCTCAATGTTTTTAGATTTTCTGATTTTAAGGAATTTTTTAAGAATATACACGAACCCGATCCAATACAAGTATAAGAACATTCCCCTAGTGTGATGTGATAGACTACTTCGATATAGGTAGGACAAACTAACCATAGGAATGTGGCAAGTAGTTCTAGGATGGAACATGATACGAACACTGGATCAAGCCATAATGGAAACATGGATGGGTTTCTGAAGGATCAATGGAATGCGATGGATGAATGATGCAGAACAAACCATAGAGATCATGGTGGATGGAAAATAATTTATTTACACAAGGCACTTGCCCAAAGTTCCACCAATGTGGGTTTCACTAGAGGATGATTTTTTTTTACTATTTTCAATCCTTTTTCTAATTTTTTTGGATTTTTTATATTTTTTGATTTTCTTTTATTTTTTGGATTTATACCTTGCAAGCTCAGGCATAAAACTTTTTGAGATGGGAGTTGTTGATAGGCTCCAACAGAGGCTCACTTTCGGGTGTAGATAACTGGTACGCTCCTTATTTATAACTTGCCATGATGATGAAGGGTCCCAACTAGTTGGGTTCAAATTTTCCCTTGATGTCTAGATTTTGTACATTCTATTGATTTTCTTTTAACACCAATTTTCCAACTTTGAATGATCGATTCTTGATCTTCTTATTATAGCTCCTTTTGAGACGGTTTTGATAGACCTTCAGGTGGTTCAAAGCATCCATGGGCCACTCATCTAGTAGTTCTATCTCATTCAACCGTGACACCTGATATTCATTAGTAATGAGATTCTACAATGATATTCTTAAGGATGGGAGCTTGATCTCAATGGGAAGGATGACTTCTAATCCGTACACTAGGGAGAAAGGGGTTGCACCTGTAGGTGTGCAGATACTCTTTCAGTAAGCCCATAAGGTGGGATTCAACTATAGGTGTCGGTCATGACCAACTTCATTGACTATTTTCTTGAGGATCTTTAGGATGGTTTTATTAGAAGCCTCAACTTGGTCATTACCCTGGGTGTAGTATGGGGTGGAGAAGCGATGTATATTATATTTTTGGCATAGCTCTCGAACATCTTGGTTCTTGAAAGGTGTCCCATTATCTGAGATAAGGGCTTGTGGAACACCATAATGGAAAATGAGGTAGTTTAGGATGAATTTGTATATTTGCTTCCTTGTGATATAGGTCATGGGAATGTCCTCTACCCATATTGTGAAGTAATTTGTTGCGATGATAATGAACTTGTGTCCATTAGATGAGGTGGGAGTGATTTTGCTAATGAGACCAAGCCCCCATTGTGAAAAGGGCCAAGGTGTTATAATCGGTTGGAGCTCCTGAGTTGGTGCATGGATGAGGTCCCCATGTTGTTGACATTGTAAACATTTTTGGAAATAATCATGAGTTTCCTTCTCCATCATAGGCCAGTAGTACCCAGTCCTCAATAGTTTCTTAGCCAAAGTCATACCACTAGAATCCAAACCAAAAATTTCATCGTGTAACTTAGTTAAAGCAGTCAAAGCTTCCTAAGGGTTAAGGCATCACAAGAGGGTTCCTTCAATACTTCTACAGTACAAGGTGTCACCTAAGATAACGAAACAGGATGAGTTCTTAATAAAGGTTCTTTTGAGGTTTGGGGTGATGTCATCCAGGAGGACTCCTATTTTTAGGTAAGTGTATATGCCATGGTACCAAGGAGCACCAAGACCAATGATTTCACACACAAACTCAAATTTTGGTACTTCGAAAGCTTGTATGAGATGCTTCTCTACCAGGAACTCATGTTTATGGAAAAATATTGAAACAAACAAATAATCCTCACAAAATCACTCAACAAACAAAATGTATCAAAGAATTTGGTTGTGTATTAGCAACATTTCATGTTTGAAGCATGAGAATGGTAAAACTCAACACAATTGTAACCCATTTTATAAAATTTGATTTAATAAATGATTTTTTTTTTAATTGACCAACTAAATGCAACATGAATACTTTTCTTAGATCAATGCTTTATCCTTGGAATGGAGTCAATCCTAACATCTACACAACTTGAAAAAAAATTCATACATGACATCAATTAAGCTTTGAAGATACTGCATTACAGTATTTCAACATTACATCTCAACCACCACTTCTTACCAATATCTTAGCACTCAATTTAGCATAAACTAGTAGCTTCATTCAAGCATTTACATTAATTGTTTTAATTAACAAGCAATAATAGAACCACACATCCAATGAAAAATAATGGAGACAAATAAAATAACCTTTGATTATATTATTTATAGCTCATGAAACAATTACATAGGAGAAAAAAGGGTTTTGAATTTGCATCATTTTGTACTATATTGCTAGTATTTCTATCAAAATTACATGTATATTAGCAGACTTGAACCTAAGAATTAACACTAAAGTGCTTAGTATATTCTTTATGGTGTTCTCTCTATGATCAATTACAAAACAACCAATGCTTGTAACTAGCTCTGAATTCCCATTTTTAGAAACATGGGAGCAACAAGCTTCAGGCCAAATTACAATTTTAGTCACATTTACATTTGACATTCAATTTCATCTTAATTTCAAAAATCTCTAAATGGTTATATTTTCACTTTCATATGGAGGGAAAGCACAAAAGAAAAAAATTCATATCATCCATTGAAGAAGATTCGTCGGCCTTCCAAAAGGCATCATTCGTCATTGCAGTAGCACCAAAACCTCTCATCCACATCAACCAAATAATTTTTTGACGTCGACACCCAAGAAAAAAATTCATATGCTCATTGAAGAAGACAAACCTGCTATTGTGGCAACAGATTCCAACACCTCTCTTTCACGGTCATCAAAAATAAAAACATCGAACCAAGACACTACCTCTACAATTCTTCAGAATCAGAGTATGCATGTCCCCTTTGTGATTTTTCTAAAATTAGAGAAGCTATCTCTCCACCATTAGAATCCTCTCGACCTGTGAGTGTGAGAAGGTGTCGGGCATAGTTCAGGTCAATATCTGCCTCATCTTCCAAACAACCATCCCCACCTTCTGTGGTTACATCAAGCTTCCCCATATAAGAATCATAATCCTTGTGGTACTTATTATTCTTCTTCTTCTTCCTAGGCTTAGCCAATTTCCCTAACTTAATAATTTGTCCCCTTAAGGACACAACACCAAGATCATTCTGGTTATAAAAAACAACCCTACTTCTTAGGTTGTAAGTATTCTTGAAACCACCCTCAACGGACCCATCATGAGCTCTTCTCTTGTTCTTTGACCTTATAGGAGCTCCCAATGTATCATGCTTAATTTTAGGTGTATCAACTTGAGGTTCAAGTATAATTATCCTAATATATCTCCTTACAAGTTGGGTAGACTCACAAGGCTTAAATTCTCTCATTTTTTATAGAATAACAAGGCTTATGAATTTTTGAATATAGAGAGACTTTACAAATTTGCAGGACAAAGACACTTCAAGGCCACACACAAATCCTATCAAACTACTAGAATTTTACAAATAATCAAACTCCTATAAACCCTAGGTAACTAAACCCACAAATCTCTCAACAATTCCCAAACTAGCCAATTGATGCACAATTGACACATAAAACTATGAATAGAAACTTACCTTGGAGAACTATCTTCAATGCCTCTACAACTACTTGCCAAAGATCCTGACACCTTCTGCTCAGACTTAAGATTAATTTCTCAGCTCCTAATGCTTATACTTATGAAGAAAATAGGCTGGCAATTCTCATTATATCAAACAATTGGAGCATGTCAATCATTAATTCTCAAGGAAAGCTCGCACAAGTGAGCTAACAATCGACTACTAAAATTTTAAATCTCATTCATTGATCACTTGATGAGGTAGATCGACAAATAATTCAAATTAGGTCAATTCATGTTGAAAAATTCAAATGCATGCATCCATTTCCTTTGTCCAATTAGAAAAACCATGTGGATAGGCATCCACCCTATCCACACACTCCACCATCCATTTAGCTTTAAAGAAAGCCTGTCGTGTCAAATTTCTCACCTTCCTATGAGAATTAACCCACTTGCAATTGATGGAAATGGTGTGGTAGGGAACAACTGAGATTAGATCTCATGCCATCAACTTGTGCTTTCCTTAATGTAAAACCACTCACTCGTGTGTACCATCCTCTGACAGAATTGATAGTCAAGATCAAAAATATTTCTCATATCTTGAACACATGCAAAATAAATTAATTCTGATAGTACATATTTTATCCTTCAAATTCTCATGGCACTATTTTGTTAATATTTTTCCTTTACCAATTTATTTTTTTCCCTTTAGATTGCTTCCATGTGGTTCTTGCTCACTTCTCCACTGAGAAACAAGAGACAAAAATGGGTCTCGCACTGGATGGTAGGGAGTGGTTAGGATTGACCATCGTCATCCACCATCAACCATTGATCTTGATCCAATGTAGTGTTTACATTCTTTTAAAAACCCAGTGGTTCCCTCTGACAATGGGACATGTGTCAATAGCCCACTACCCCATGATATTATTCTAATGCAAAATAAAAACCAACGGGGTCATGGGGAAGAGTCTAGGTGAAGACACATTACCCAACAACCATCATTGATCTTGATCAAAACAACACCCGCTGACTACTCAAAACCTCTGGACCCACTAGCCCATCAGATTAATTAAATGGAAAATAGAACAGAGTGGGGGCATAAGGAATTGCCAAGATCTTCCTTCGGTGATCAAACAGTCCTCATAATCACTGGAAATCTACACATGCCAAATATTTTTTCTTAAAATGGGTTCGTTGCTAGGCATGAGATAGGTGAGGACATAAGGATTAAGGCTAAAACCTTAGGCAACCAATAGAAAATTAAAACACCAACCTAGGACCAGACAAATATTTCAAGGAAAATCAAGCCATGCTACCATAAGGTGGTATTATTTTTTTATAAGGAAATGCACAATGATTGGGTTCATTACGACTCAAGGGCTAATAAAAGAATAGACTTTATGGCATAAAATGCATCCTAAATCACTAGTAACTGATAAGAAAGGGTCAACGGTGAATTATAATGCTTACAAAGGGCTTCACACTTAGGGGTTATTAGAAAGGGTTCTAGCAACACAAACCCTAGGACATGATAGTGGATGAAACCCTAAGCCTTCAGATATGAGATTAATCAAAATTTGTAGAATTTTCATATGGGACACAAAGCATTTTTAGGGGTTTCGTCAAAGTCTATGGAAATTCCTTCTTTAGAGACTATATACCCAAACAACTTTCCCTATGAAACTCAAATAACACATTTTTTTAGGTTAAAAGACACCCCAAACTCTTGGGACTTCTGGAAAACCTTCTCCAAATGATTGAAATGATCCTCCTTAGACTTGGAGAATACTATCAGGTCATCTATATATATAAGGATGATCAAATTGATCAAATCCTTGAAGGAAACATCCATTTCACATTGAAAAGTGGCCCTTGCATTTGACAGACCGAAAGCCATCTTAGTGTATGCAAAAATTCCCCACTTGGTGGTAAATGTAGTTTTATGTTGATCTTCTTCTTTGACCCTTACTTGATTGTATCTAGAGAAACCATCGAGTAAGGAAAAAATATTTGATCCTACTACAATTTGAAGAATCTACTCCATGGAAGGAAGGGGATAGTGATCCTTTAGAGATGCTCTATTTAAATCCCTAAAATTCACTCAAAGTCAATTTTTTCCATTCTTCTTTCAGATAGGGACCAAATTAGGTACCAAGTAGAATGTTTAATAGGATATATGATCCTAGAATCGATAATATTTCTCAATTCTTGGGCCATGAGGGACTCTATTTTTTTATTTATCATCCTCTACTTCTAGTAGATGGGCTTAACTCCTTCAACTAGATCTATAGTGTGTCGGATCACATTGGATTTGTAACCCTTTAGGTCATCATGGGTGCATGCCATGACCCTGTTATAATCATTGTACAAATATATTAACCTTTCTTTATCTCTTTAAGGTACATATTTTAATACCTTTATCTTCCTACCACTGTTGACATAAAGATCAGAGTAATCTCCTTTGTTCACAAAGAACTTTCTTTTGTATTTTCTAGAATCATCAAAATTAAAAATATTCTCTAGAGTGATTGCACACTTCAGAAGCTTGTTGGTTTCAAGGTGGATAATCTGGTCTCCAAAGGCCTCTTCAATTTTAGGCTATAATTATTCTGCAAACTCATCAAAATACTAAATAAACATGGATATCTAAGCATCACTCTCAAAGAATTGCAAGTTTTGATCATTATTAGAAGTAGTGGGTGTTATAATCACTCGTGCTACATGTTGGTTTGACAATTGGTCTATTACAGGGTTGAACTAAGAATCAACCATGGTCATCCTATCTATGACAACATTTTGAGATCTTGAAATCACTTGGATAGTGAAGGCTTTGAATCCTTTGATTATGTCCCACACACTGTGGTGGTAGGATTGAATCCACACATTTTTCATAACTGATGTTCCACTGACCTATTAATCACTAACTCTAAGTCTCTAAAGACCATCCTTTTGATTGTCATCCCCTTTGCAAGAATTAGACCATGAATCAGGCCTTCATATTCAACTTCTTTATTTGTGCATGTGAATTAAAATCAGAAGGCTTAAATATTCTCTGCTCCATTAGAGGATACTAGGAAAACCGTCTCTCAAACCTACCTTGCATCTTGCACCATCAAAGTGATGAGTCCATAGGTTTTATTCATCACTTGATCTTTCATGTTGGGCTTCTTTCTTCTTAGTCACCTGAGGGATAACTTTGTCTTTGTCATAAATCACATATGTGCCAAGGTCGATAGCATCATAATTTTTGAATGGATCACTCCTCATGAGTTCATTTATCAAGACTTTTTCTTTAAAACTTCTATCTCTAGTAGCCTCTTCATCTTCTAGCATCTCTACACAATACATTTCATTCCTTGAAAAGGATGTGTGTAGCCTCAAAGTTAATCACATCATCTACTATGTGCTTTCGGTGTAAGGGTTTCAATAACACTTTAATCTTGGCACCATGCTTGGTTCTTAGGATTAGATGGGACCAATCCAAGAAAAAGTATCCTACTATTTTAGTAGTAAAATCTCTAGATCTAGACATAGCCCAAAAATAGGAGGGATATCTATTACTACCACCTCCTGGGCGACTGTAATGCTAGGAAATTGTAGAGAAGGGGGATTCGCTACTCATGAGATCTCTTCATTCAGAGAACCTCACAAGGAAAACTACCCTAAATACCTCAGGAACAACACGAGAGTTCTAGTCTCAGAAAGAACAAGTCATGAAGATTTTCTGGAAAAACTGACAAGCTCTTGGCCAAAGGATGATAATGCGAGATATAGATGACAGCGCGGTGTGTTGGCATCCTAGAGGCACACTGGCATCTTGTATAGAATAGAAAGTGAACTTTTCATATAAAATAGCTGAATGACTACTTCTACTTCAATTTCTAAGAACTTATAAAGCATAGGAAAATAATGAAATGTGATAGAACTGAAGCAAAGTAAAGAATAAATGATGAAGTATGAGAATAAGAGATAAAAATTCTCATGAAAACCCAAGTAATTAAGCCTCTAACTAGTAGATATCTTCAATACCTACATTTGTAAGATTGAGAGAAATTTTTAGGGCCATGTAGCGGTTTGCCTCACTCAAACCCCCATTTTGGTGTTCCCACCTCCATGAATAGCCAGATAGTTAGAGAGAAATGAACTGAAATGGATAAAGTGTGTGGTGAAAGCAAAACCCGCTTCAAGAGTAGAACCTACACCACCAAGTATGAGTGATAAAATCAACCCCTGCTCAAGGAGGAGAACCCGTATCACAAAGTGTGATTGATAAAAGCAGTCCCCACTCGAGGAGGAAAACCTATATCATGAAATGTAAATGAAATAGGTAGAGGATGTGTGAAATTCAAATATGCTTTAGGGCACAAGACAAGGGAGATGCATCTATAAGGCTTAAGGAAGACAAAGAGAGAGAGAAAGAACAAAAGAGAGGGCTGTGAGATCCTAGATAGCTGCAAAGAGTGTTGTGAGAATATGAGAGCTTTAGAGAATGTTGTTGTAGCAAGCAATGGAGTTATGCAAGCTTGAGAGAGTAAGAGAGTGGAGAAAAAGCACAAGGTAGAAGCCAATAAGTATAAGAATAAGTTAGAAGAACTTAGGAGTAATAGGATTGAAAAGAAGCTTCTCAGGCATTTACAAGGAATCTCGAGCTGTTACCATCGACCAAAGGAGGTGACAAGTGGAAAACATGCTTAGAAACAATTATTTGAGCATTGAAACATCACAAGACACTAGTGTGGCACACAAACATCCATGCAACATGCTAGTGTCTAAACACATCATGCTACAAAATGATGAGAACAGGAAAAGCACATGGTTTGAAGCAAAGCTGATGCACGAAGGTAGCTATTGAAAACGGGTGTTGGGCATCCTGAGAGGGGAAAAAGGCTAATTCAACGGCTAAAATGAGCCTACACAAGATGCTAAGGGAGTGGACACTTAATAAAATTTAAGAATGTATGTGAAATTGCGAGGGGTGCAATTTTATGATATTACAGACATGAATATAGGATTAGGGGGAGTCTTTTGATTATACCTATGAACTGAACCCTTTTTCCATCTAATTTCATGATTCCTCTATCAAGGGGATCATATTATAATTTTAATGAATCTACAATCAATTTAGGCATAGCTATGGTGCTAGCACTAGAGCCAATCATAGAATTATATAGTAGCTTATCCCCTAAAATGAGGGTCAAGAAAAATGGGGTAGATTTTGGCTTACATACCTCCTCCTTCATTTCCTTTTCCTTTGTGTTTAAGAATTTTACAACTCCCAAAGCCTACAATTATTGAAATGGATCTTTACCTTTCTCTTGATTGGATTTTGGGTTGCATTAGCTTATGACGGTCCTTTATCCTCTTCCAAATCTTCTCGCAACAAGGTTTTTTGCTTGGGGATATCAAAAATATCCCATAAAGAGACATGGGTTGCTGCCTTCTTCAATTGCTCCACTACATTGAGCACTCAAGTTATTTGGGATTTTGACTCTTTTTCCTTATTCACTATTACCTCACTCTACTTTTGGAACACTAGGACTACTACCGATGGTTCCAAGCTCTTTTTAGGGACTAGATTAGGCTATGCCATAATAGGTACATGCTCTTCAATCGATCTCCTTTTGGATCAGGTATAATATATGATTAAACTTGTGGGGTTTTGGATGTTGATACATCATTGGTGAACACTGCATCCTCTCCCTCCATACAAGAAAATAGAGAATGGTTCAAAGAAATTTATCCTTCTTGTTCAAGGAACATTCCCTGTATCTACACCACTAGGATATCATTTTCCATTCTCGGGGATTGATACAGACCTACGCTTGTATTAGTAGTGATTCCTTGATTATGTTGTTCTGAGATCCTCTAGTGTAGATTACCCCTAGGGAAATCCTAGGGTATATGTGCATCATTGCATGGGAAATACCATGCATTTACTTCATCTGCTAGATTGTTATGATCAACTACAATTTCTATTTTATGATTTAGTGTTTACACTTTGAATCATAGTGGGGATTGGAACTATCTGATTCAAAGGTTGGGACTGATTATTTTCTCATTCCACTCTCTGGTACTGATTATGCTAGAAGGGAGGTTATTTCCTTGAAAATTCTGGTAAGGGGGATTGGGCAGCATAACTTTCTGCCTCTTGAGGTTAAGTATCTCATTTGAAAATGTTTGCAACAAATTATTTATGTCGCCCACTTCTATAGACAAGGATGCAAGAGTGGCTATATTAGTATGTGCATTGGGATATACATATAGGAGGTGTGGCAGATGTACTAGGAGAGTCTTCAGGTGGTGGAGGTGGTATTTTAGGGAAAACTAACACAGGCGGTCAAGGAGGAAGCTTTCCATCATCTATAAGATTGTTCTTGGATCTAACAAACAATTCATATGCATCTAAAAGGGTCTTTCCTCCCAATAACTTAATCATTACACCTATGTCATATTTAAAATCCTTTAGATATAAGACAATAGCCATACCCATCAAAGGTCTAGCCATTAAGCGGATTCTTTACCAAGATTTATGAACTTAGTGTTGAAGTCTATAAAAACTTCTTGAGGAGTCCTTTTAATGGTTATCAACTACTAGAGTAAGGAAGATTGATCGCCTTTCCCTGAGAATATTTCATAAAAGCTATCTCCAAGTTGATCCTATGTAACAATTAAATTATGGGCTAGTGATCTATACTAGTCTAAGGCTTCCCCTTTGAATGAAGCAACAAGGATCCTTAGTGTTGCAATTTTCTCTATCACATGATGCACTATTCACACGTGAGTGACATCTTGCAAATGTTATACCAACATTTTATATTCTTCTCCCATGAACTTAGGGAGTGATTTTAAATCATTATTAGGAATGGGATCCAATACTATAGGAGGAATTGGAGGAATAAGTAGGATACCATTATTCCATGCTATAAAGTTTCTAGAGGTCATTGGAGCTTTCATTGGTGTTTGTGTTGCTCTATTTCTTGAAGTTCTCTGTCATCTAATAGTCACCAATGGAAGTAATAGTCATCTAGGATTACATGCTTTCAATGATCCAGTGATGGGTCTCCAGCTCATAAACCTACTTCTTCACTGGCTTGAAGTATTAATGTCCCACTGGCCAAAAAAGGAACTATTAATCTCCAAATATGACAAATAAGAGAAACACTATCCTATGGGAAGTTCTACAAATGGGGACTAAGATGCGCTCTATAGAATAACCTCCAATATTTTAGAAGCTATATCTTCATTATGTTAATAGAGGGGAGAAAAGAGGAGAATAAAACAAATACAATGCATAAAAAAAGCTATTCTAAGGTGATGCACCAAGCTTTTACAACATTTCAAGCCTCATATAGAATAATAAAATATCAATTAAACCAAATTCTGTAAAATTTTGAAAGAGTATTAACATGATCTAAAAATCTATCTGTATTAAGGTAATTAAAATTCTAAAATCTAGAAGAGAAAAATTCACAATTGTCAACACCTCAAATAGATAAAGAATATGAAATCTAAAAGAGAATAGACAGAGATAAACACATAGCAAAGGCATAGTTCTATATATTTAGTCTATTGTATTATAATATTTTACCAAGTCCTATCTTAAGTCCTTCAATAATTATAAAAGCAAGAACCCCCCTAACAAAGAGAAGAGCCTCCATAAATAGAGAGAAGAATCCCACTGAAGGAGATGGTTGTAACTAAAAATATTTTGGCCTCACGCCTCCCACGAGATCTAACATCACATAGTCATTATAACTACACAAATGGGAAGTCATAATAGTGGAAAATCATATCTTTCTCACATCGTGGTGACATTATCGCATAGAAATCTCACTCTCTCCAATATAACTACATGATGAACTAGATAGAATTCCACTGATGTCGTTTGTACTCCCAAAATCGACACGTAGTATCACTTTAAACTCTTGTAGCTGATCATGGGCCAATGGAACACTTTTAATCAATCCCCGAGCTCAAAACAAACTTGATCTTGTACTCACTTGATGTGTGGTACCTTCAAAAATATGAATCTTGAATAATAATAGTCGCATAATGTAGCACCCCTCCATGATTCATCATGTTTGTGTTGTCCATGTGTTTGGTTTTGTCTGTCAGCATTGTTGTGATCTTACTTGTTGAATTCACTTGGTAACATTTGGTTTACTTGATTTGAATTATTTGATAAATGATTTTGGTTATTTAAGGTATTAAAATAAATCATTGAATTAAAAGATACTTGATAAATAAATATAAACATAAATTTGTAATACTAAAATAAAATGTAATTATTAAACAAAATTAATGAAAATAAATTTTAATTCGCATGCGCTAAACTCTTTTAAAAGAAGTACTAAAGTGGGTAACCATTACTTGATTAAATGACCTCTATGGCCGTGGATTCTTGGGAGAAAAAGAATGGAAAAACAAGGATCTTAAAGGACATGAGTATTTTTTTTGGATAAGGGGGGAGTGCTTTTAATGGAACGGTTATGAGGGGCAGATTTTCTTGGATGTTCTTTCTTCTTTTGGGGGTTTTTCATGAAAAATATCTTTAATGAACTTCTGGTGGAAGGGGGTATTATGTTATGGATGGTGAGAACACATTTTAGCTCCATTCATCTATTTTCAAGAAGTGTGCTCTTTTAAAATTGCATAAGAATAGTTAGCAGAGGGCGTAATACCAGTTTATGAGTATGAGATGCTAGGGTTTGGGAGAGGCATGATGAAAGGATGAAGCTTTGGGGTGCTGTTGAGTTTCAGTCGCTCTTGGATGAGGTGATTCAATTTCATCACTAGTGGTTTGAGGAATGCACTCAATTACTTAAAACTCTTAAACATTCTCTCTCTCGTATAGTTATATATATATAGTGATCTTTCCTCCCATGGGAAGCCCTTCTTGTGGCATTTCTTGTTTTCCAAACATTGATAGATATTTCCTTGTTTTCCCTATTTCTTGGTGTGAGTTAATATTACTAGATTGCGTTGTGGTGGATTTATCCTATCAATTCATTTCTTCAACATTTCTAAGGCTTTCTTTGATAAATCCATTTTATGCATATCCTGCAATGATGCACTCCATGAGACCACTATTCTTCGAGGCACATTGTCAATCAGTTTGTAGTCCTTGTCTATGCTTCCTCAATTACATACATGTCTACCAAAGTATTGGAAACTATTAGATCTGTCGAATTTCCCCTCTCATTATGTTTTGGTGATTACCCATACCCTATTCGAAGGTTCTTTTTTCTGGAAACAGTTGTAGAATTTGGTTTTATACCCGACTTTTCACTTGTTTGATAGTTTCAATAGTTTCTTTTCTTTTTATAAATCTATTATGTGCATATCTTCTAGTCAACCTAGTCTATGAAAGGCCATCTCTTGCTGGCATTCTGTCAAATAGTGTGCATGCCCTATTCCTAGATTCTTAGATTTTCTTTTTATCTAATAACCTACATGAGTTGCTCTTAATAATGTTCTTTTACAGTCTTTCCTCTTTTCTACTTCATAATGTGTTTGATCTAACTGTATCTCTGCCTCATGATAAGTTGAATCGTATACTATTAACCCTCCAGACAGATATTATGCTATAAGGGTTGTCTTTGGTATGCCTCCAGTAGAATGTATCAAAGGTTGGATTCAAGAAATCGATTACTGGAAATAATGGCCTTTGGTTGGTAACTCTTGTCTATGCAAACCATAGGTTTCTGATTAAGTTCATTTTGCTTAGCATGCTACCCCAGCCATGGCTTTGTGGTTCTTCTCATGTCTAACCTTTAATGCATATCGAATATAATCATTTTGTAGATTTGTTAAAGTTGGGAACTATTTCTATTTACATCAAAATCTATGGTTTTTCTTTTATAGATTATATGATATCTGTTATCACCCATTTGCAATTGGTAATAGTGGCCTTCATGTTTAATCCTTCACTATGCAATTTATTCAAATGCTTATCCATTCATTCGATTGGCTAAGAATTCTTGTGTCGATATGCACATATATTTACCTCTTAGATTATTGATCTTTTTGTAGAATATGCCAAAACATATGGTGGGTGTGTGACATTGAGTTAAGTCTAGTTTAGAAGTGATAGACTCCTGATAGAATAATTGGTAACCTATGTACCTCTAGTTTAGTTTTCTTTAATTATCGGTGTCCTGTTCAACCTTTATTACCGTCGCTCCAAGGAAACAACTAGAATTAGACTTAGTTGATATGCCCATTCACTTTTTTCTTTAATCTTTGTCTTCTCTAGATTGAATGCATCAACCTAAAATTAGGAATAAACTCCATTTGGATACTTGGCATGTGTTCTTTGTGGTCTTTGTTCTTGTTCACTAGTAGTCAAATAAGCTCTTACCTAGTAGAATGACTTGATATTGAGACCCCTGTCCTGCGTTAGAATTATTTCTAATCTTACCTCTTATATCTAGCGTATTCAATGGTGATCAATTGTAAATCATAGGAAAATTATAGTTAATGATCAATTAAAAACTATCAGTGTTTATAGTTAATGAAGTTTTTATTTGATTAGTTACAAATCATTTGCATGAGTTCAGTATTCTTGATGAGTGAATGAATGTGTATCGTTATGAAAAAAAAATTAGTAATTGAAATACGTATTTAAATGCTATAACATTTAAGTTGTCACTGTTGTCTAACGATGAAAACAACCTGTAGTTATTCGAAAGAGTATGTCGACCGATCTATGTACAATCCTTTGGAAATTGCATGTTGAATAGTAATATATATATGTGTATTTATAGATATTAGGTATTTTTATAATCCTAAAATTATTAATAATAGATATACTATTAAATAGATTGGTTAATAACAAGTTTATATATGGGTGATCCCATAATACTGGTTTACAATTTTTGGCCAAATTGGACACTGAACTGATTTTTTCTAACTAAATCTTCACTTTCGGGCACCTATAGCGCTAAACCGTGAGGAATTTGAAGATGATGCAAATTAGTGATTTGTGACATTTTTTGAATTTAGATTTGTAACTATAATATCTAGTGCTTCCAATTGGTTTCATAGTGTTTTATTGAATATTTTTTCCTTATTCAAGTTTTGAAGTCAAACCAATTACAATTCAAAAATTGGTAGACTTTGTAACACAACATTTTTTGTATGTATCGAAAATCAATTTTTTTTGTTTAGATCAAGGACTTCAATATCTGGTACACTCATATTTTTCAAAAAACAAAATTTGATAATCTTCTATTTTTCCACATGTGCAGAACAGAGAGCTTGATTTTCAATGAAAAATATGCATTCACAAGAAATAAAAATTAAATATAATAATTAAATAAAATTTATTTAAAATTATACTTTTTTGGAAAGCTTATAATAAGGACTACATACTTACCAAAAATAAATTTTAAATGAATTCATTTGATCCCCCAAAAGGTAAATAAAAAATGATCTTTTATCAGCATTTTGATAGGTATGAAGGAGACTTCGTTATAGGTATGGTTTAAAACTAGCGGGCTTCTATCCAAGGGGGTTTGATCTAAGGTAGTTTGATCAAACCCTCTTCAATTGGAATGCTTTAAATGGAAAATTTTAAGGCTTAAATCATTACATTTTCTAAATATATGTGATTTTAGCAAAAATTAGAATCTCCCAAAAATTGTAAACCAGCTTTGTGGGATCACCCATATTAAGAGATTATATATTTATTATTTTGAGGTATGGTTAAGTTGTAGATTAAAAATTATTCTCTTCTATTTGTATCTATTATATCTTTGAGAAATTGACTACGAGTTAAACCTTGATGTCATGTGTTACCATTGCTAAACTAGAACAATATAGAAGTGGAGTAATGTTATAGAAGTAATTTTTTTTAAGAGTTTTCTTTAATTTATTAGTAATATTATAACATTAAATTTATTTAAAATTGAATTGGTACATATTGTGTGACATTTGAAACTTACAATATATCATTTGGTTGTTTTAATGTATTGCAAGTAAAATGCAAAAATGTATACATGGAACCTCTTAAAATAAGATTGTTAAAAGTGAAAGTGCCTTATCCTTGGCAATTATATTACTGGTTTTGTATATTGTATGTTATCTAGTTGTGGAAACCATTTTTTGTGTTTCTTGGTTCCATTACTAGATTGATTGCTATTTGAAGTGATTACTTGTAAACCCATTCTTCATCCCATGTTTTATTATTGTGTGGAATTATTCATATGAAGCAAGTAATTAGTTAAGATTTGGGAGTGATTGTGGGTTAGAGTGTAAATGTTTAAATCATCTTGTGAAGTGAACATTAGGAGTCTTCCAAAGGCTAGGGGATTTGTCTTCTTGATAGTATTCTTTGATAATCTTGAGAGAATCGTTGTATTAAATGTGTATATGATGGTTGCTAGCCTTGCACAGTGTATTCACCAATGTGGTTGGAACTTGTGAGTGGGAAGGGTTTTGCCTCACCTTGTGATTATGTTAATGAGATTTGAGATTGTACAAGTTGGCTTGCTCTTTGGATTTCTTTGGGTCTCCTAGTTGTTAGTAGGGGAGTGGCTCTCAATGGGGGTTTGGCGCACAAAGTGGTAGGCCCAGGGTAACTCATTGTGAGTTTAATGAAGTGATAACCTAAAATAAACTAGGGGGTTGGGTAGTTCACATTAATCAAGATAATGCCTCACTTATGGCTCAAGTGCTTGTTTAGGCTTGAGATGAGTACGAAGGCCTAGAATGGCAAGATAAAATTCTTGGCCCAACTGGAAGGTATGTTGATCCCACATGAGTTTGTATGGGGGTTCGATGGTTGGTAGAGGTGGCCAAGAGGTCTGGTAGCCTAGGAAGGTTACACCAGGGTAATCCATGGAAAACTATGTGATGACACTCCTCTTACAAAAACCTAGTATTCCCTTTCTTTTTGCTTCCCTCTATGTTGAGTGCCTCTAGAAATGGTGTTACTGTCATGTGTTGTTGTACCATACTTATACATTAGAGTCATGTTAGCCCTTGTGTCATCTTTTGTCTATTGGATGTTTGTGGTGGGACCTTAGTGCTATCTCCTAGCATGGGGAGGTGGACCTTAGGGTACCACATGGTTGGGTGGAATGTGCTATGCACTCCATTGGGTTCCCTCATCTTGTTTGTGTTCGTGATGCCTTCTCCTAGTTATGAAGAATTTTGCACTTCTTCCAGTTCATGTGGAGTATCTTCATGTATTTGTATTGTACTATAACTCAATTGTATCATGTATCATACCTTTGATGTAATCTCCTCACATGTATATGAGGAGACATTGGTGTTCTAGATGTTAAGATGTAATGATGTAATTAACTGCTGAACTCTCTCTCTCTCTAGTAAGGATAAATGTAATTGATGTTGTTGTAATGATCTTTGATGTAGTTGTATTGTTGACATGAAATGGTTATATCATATTATTAAATGGATTTTGTTTAATGTGATTATTGTAATAATATTCAGTTATTTTTATTTCTATTCATGGGGATCTAGTAACATGGCTTCGGTACCTTAAAAGACTTAGATTAGAAAATAGACTATTTTTCTATTGCAATTTTTGTATACATTGTACTTAAAAAAAAAAATTGTTTTGTTTTAGTGTCGTTTTTGAGTTGTCCTCTAGGGTTTTGTGGCGGGGTGTTACACATGGTATCAGAGCTAGGTTCATACACTGGGCACTCTGGATACATCATAAGCCCATTATGTTGTCCTTGTTGCATGTGCTCTTGAGTGTATGTTTTCTTCCTCCTGTCATCTTCGCTTAGTAACCCGAGATTTTACCTTAAGTAGTGTTGGCCCAATGGTGCAAAAACTGATGGAAAGGATAGGACCCTCAATGTAGTGCACAATGCACTAATATTCTTTCTATCAGAGATGCATTATGGACCTCGTGTGGCCTTGTGATGTGATTATTGGTGATGTGAATTTGTGTGTGTTTGTGAAGAATGTGTGTTAAATATGGAATTTTGTGCTTGTGAAATGATAATTGTATTTTTTGGTTCTAAAAAGGGATGTGAAATTATAATTTTGTTTCGAGATTGTGATTAGATTTAGTGTTGAGAAAAGAATAAAGTGGATTTCTTTACGTGTAAAGGATGGAAACTTAATGAAAATGTGTGTTTTGAGTGCATTGATGTATTTGGTGAAGGGGAACATGGTTGCATCACTCCCTTGCAAGTGCCCTGCGACACTACAATTTTCCCTTCACGGTGTGTTTTCCTATTTGTCTATGTACATACTTGATTGTGTGGTTTGTTGCAGGTTGTAGGTACCAAGCATTGACTCCACCTGAATTTCTAGGTTTGAGCATGCCTTAATCCCAATGGAGGTTGTTGAATTGGAGATAGCTTTGGGTCCCCCACATTGAGCCATCATCCTTGATGAGGATGAGTGTCCTAGTCAATACCCTGTCATTTCTGAAGTCAGTCTATGTCATTTGAAGTTCTTGTATCTGGTCAGGTATTTGTTTGATATTGTTTGCTTGATAATTGGATGTTCTTGTATTTTCATATGTTTTATTCTAACCTCATGACTTCTAGGAGTAAGTCAGATCATAGGGGGGAGGATGTAGTGCCCCTCCATGATTCATCACGTCTATGTTGTCCATGTGTTTGTTTTTGTCTATCAACGTTGTTGTGATCTTACTTGTTGACTTCGCTTGGCAACCAGGTAACTATTTTGGCATTTGGTTTACTTGATTTGAATTATTTGATAAATGATTTTGGTTATTTAAGGTATTAAAATAAATCAGTGAATTAAAATATACTTGATAAATAAATATAAACATAAATTTATAATACTAAAATAAAATAAAATTATTAAAAATAATTAATGAAAAGAAATTTTAATTCGAATGTGCTAAACTCTTTTAAAAGAAGTAATAAAGTGGGTAACTGTTACTTGGTTAAATGACCTCTAAGGCTGCGGATTCTTGGGAGAAAAATAATGGAAAAACAAGGATCTTAATGGACATGAGTATTTTTTTGGATAAGGGGGGGGGTGCTTTTAATGGAGCGGTTACAAGGGGTAGATTTTCTTGGACGTTCTTTCTTCTTTTGGGGGTTTTTCATTAAAAATATCTTTAACGAACTTCTGGTGGAAGGGGGGTATTATGTTATGGATGGAGAGCATTCACTTTAGCTCCATTCATCTATTTGCAGGAAGTGTGCTCTTTTAAAATTGCATCAAAATAGTTGGTAGAGGGCGTAATACCAATTTATGAGTATGAGATGCTAGGGTCTGGGAGAGGCATGATGAAAGGATGAAGCTTTGAGGCGCTGTCGATTTTTAGCCGCTCTTGAATGAGGTGATTCAATTTCATCACTAGTGGTTTGAGGTATGCACTCAATTACTTAAGACTCTTAAACCTTCTCTCTCTCTTGTATATATATATATGTGTGTGTGTGTGTGTGTGTGTGTGTGTGTGTGTGTGTGTGTGTGTGTGTATTTATATATGTATTTATAGATATTAGGTATTTTTATAATCCTAGAATTATAAATAATAGATATACTATTACATAGATTTGTAAGTATCAAGTTTATATATTAAGAGATTATATATTTATTATTTTGAGGTATGGTTAAGTTGTAGATTAAACATTATTCTCTTCCTTTTGTATCTATTATATCTTTAAGAAATCAACTACGAGTTAAACCTTGAGTCATGTGTTACTGTTGCTAAACTAGAACAATATAGAAGTGGAGTAATGTTATAGAAGTAATGTTTTTTAAAATTTTTCTTTAATTTATTAGTAATATTATAACATTAAATTTATTTAGACTTGAGTTGGTACATATTGTGTGACATATGAAACTTACAATATATCATTTGGTTGTTTTAATGTATTGCAAGTAAAATGCAAAAATGTATGCATGTAACCTCTTAAAATAAGATTGTTAAATGTGAAAGTGACTTATCCTTTGGAAATTATATTACTTGTTTTGTATATTGTATGTTATCTAGTTGTGGAAACCATTTTTTGTGTTTCTTGGTTCCATTACTAGATTGATTGCTACATGAAGTGATTAATTGTAAACCCATTCTTCATCCCATGTTTTATTATTGTGTGGAATTGTCTGTATAAAACAAGTGATTAGTTAAGATTTGGGAGTGATTGTGGGTTAGAGTGTAAATGTTTAAATCATCTTGTGAAGTGAACATTAGGAGTCTTCCAAAGGCTAGGGGATTTGTCTTCTTGGTAGTATTCTTTGATAATCTTGAGATGATTGTTGTATTAAATGTGTATATGATGGTTGCTAGCCTTGCACAGTGTATTCACCAATGTGGTCGGAACTTGTGAGCAGGAAGGATTTTTCCTTGCCTTGTGATTATGTCAATGAGTTTTATAATTGTACAAGTTGTCTTTCTCTTTAGATTTATTTGGGTCTCCTAGTTTTCAGTAGGGGATTGGCTCTCAATGGGGGTTCGGTGCACAAAGTGGCAGGTCCAAGGTAACTCATTATGAGTTTAATCAAGTGATAACCTAAAATAAACTAGGGGATTGGGTAGTTCACATTAATCAAGATAATTCCTCACTCATGGCTCAAGTGCTTGTTTAGGCTTGAGATGAGTAGGAAGGCCTAGAATGGAAAGATCAACTGCCTAGTGAGACTAGAAGGTATGTTGATCCCACATGAAATTGTATAGGGGTCTGCCGACTAGTAGAGGTGGCCAAGAGGTTTGGTAGCCTAGAAAGGTTACGCCAAGGTAACCCATGGAAAACTATGTGATGACACTTCTCTTATGACAACCTAGTATTCCCTTTATTTTTGCTTCCCTCGATGTTGACTACCTCTAGAAATGGTGTTACTATCATGATTTGTTGTACCGTACTTGTATATTAGATTCATGTTAGCCCTTGTGTTATCTTTTTTATCTTGGCTATTTTTGGTGGGACCTTAGTGCTATCTCCTAGCATGGGGGGTGGACCTTAGGGTACCACATGGTTGGGTGCAATGTGCTATGCACTCCATTGGGTTCCCTCACCTTGTTCGTGTTCACGGTGTCTTCTCCTAATTATGAATACTTATTCACTTGTTCTAGTTCATGTGGAGTATCTTCCTGTATTTGTATTGTACTATAATTCAATTGTATCATGCATCATACCTTTTATGTACTCTCCTCACATGTATACGAGTAGACATTGTTGTTCTAGATGTTAAGATGTAATGATGCAATTAATTGTTGAATGATCTCTCTCTCTTGTAAGGATAAATGTAATTGAATTTTTTGTTATTATCTTTGATGTAGTTGTATTGTTGACATGAAATGGTTATATCATATTATCAAATGGATTTTTTTTAATGTGATTAATTCAATAATATTCAGTTCTTATTATTTATGTTCATGGGGATCTGGTAACATGGCTTCGATACTTTAGAGGGTTGAGATTAGAAAATAGACTATTGTTCTATTGCAATTTTTGTATACATTGTACTTTCAAAAAAAAAATTGTTCCATTTTAGTGTTGTTTTTTAGTTGTCCTCTAGGGTTTCATGGCAGGGCATTACACATAACATCACTAAAACATGGCAAGTGGAGCCACCTTGTGGCACTCCTATGAAAAGCATTGATAGTAGATGTTGTTGGGTTTTCAAGATAGTGCATGATGTCAACACATGTCACCTCCATGAATGTAATGAAAATTGAACAAGTAAGATTGTGGGACCAAAAGAGTGAAGCCTTATGAAAAATAACAAATTGAACCCATCAGAGGTTGCCATAGATATGATCTACAAGTATTATTTTGAAATTGATGATTGTAACATTTGTTATCACTTAGGATGGTAAATCATGTATAATAAAAAATATTCTTATAGTTTAGATACAAAATATAAGATCTCTAATATTCTAGTCATCATGATATGCATAATTAATATATTTGGTATTGTAATATACATATTGTTGCTAATTTTTTAGGTTTCACTTTTATTTTTTATCACTTCAATTTGAATATAATGAATTTATAAGGATAATGGAGTAGTAGAGATGGACCATATAGATGGGATATGAGAATCTATTGCTCGATTTATTGAGTATTTCTAGGAAAAAATAACTACATCAATAAAATAGAGCTTGCAACAAAAGAACTCTTGGATCTTACTATCTCTAGCTAAGATGTTAAAAATTGAATAGGTTATCATTCACAAGTAATGAATTTCCTCGTTACAGTTATCAAATATAATAATTGAGGGAGACTCTCCCTCAAACACACCTGACAAAGATAATAACATTCAAGAACAAAAAACATGCTACTTTATTATACTCCTAGAAATAATCTACATACATGCAATTAAATTCAATACAACTATTTGGTCACAAGATCACTATTACAAAAAATTGGGCTGCAAATGCATGTAGAAAATTAGACATGGAAGTGTGTGAATGGAAATAATGGCCATTGAAACCCAAACCTTTGTTTTGTGCTGAAAAGAAAGAATTTTTTCTTTCTCATCCAAAATCAACCCCTTTCATTCTTCACCAGTTTATCATTTTGTTCTTTCTAGCTAACTATCACTTCTATTTTTGGCACCTAACAAATACAATCGCCCCTTTTTTGGGCCTAAGAAATTTCTTAATTATTAGTCTAACTTTCAATAGCCATACCCTTTGACTCGAGCATTGTACTAACAAACTATCTACATCATTGGAAGGATCTTGATGAGAATTAGGGCCACAAAAGGTCCATAAATGGTCCTTTTCATTTTTGGCCAATTTTTGAGCCAATCTGGAACCTCTAAGTTCCTCAAATTTGACTTTAATTATTTTTAAAGGGATTTTGAAGATAAAACATTAAAATATCACAAGTAACAAATGGTATTGAAGTGATTTCTTCACCATTAGCTTCATTGCTGATTTTAATAGAATATCATGAAGGAGATATGGAGGATGGACCAATAAGAGAACAATGGAATATGTTGGCACCTACTTTAAAGGAGTAGGAGATAGAAGAAATCTTGGATATCCATGTGGGTAGAATTACAAGAAATAGGCAATATGAAGAATACTTGGCTAATTGGAAATGAAGTATTGTTGAAGATCTATCATGGCTATCTAAGGTAGAGGCTAACCATCTTGGTTTTCCTTAGAATGCTTGAGATGTGACAAGGTCACTTCTCAAATTACCTTGGATGTTTGATGCAGGAGCATCTAGGGTGTAAGATAAATCTTGCATAAAAAATAATGTTTATTTTGAGTTTTTAGACCTTGTGAATAAATTTTCAATACGGACTAAAAATGACAGTGCTACTATTTTTAGTAAGTTGGAATAGCTAAAAATAGTAGGTTTTTGTTTTTACTAAGTTAGCATTTATGCATGTATGGACATGAACTATTATAGAGAACTCTAGAATGGTGAAATGAAGCTAATGGTGAAGAAATCACTTCAATACCATTTCTCACTTGTGATATTTTAATGTTTTATCTTCAAAATCCCTTTAAAAATAATTAAAGTCAAATTTGAGGAACTTAGAGGTTCCAGATTGGCTCAAAAATTGGCCAAATATGAAAAGGACCATTTATGGACCTTTTGTGGGCCTAATTCTCATCAAGATCCTTCCAACGATGCAGATAGTTTGTCAATCCAATGCTCGAGTCAAAGGGTATGGCTATTGAAAGTTAGACTAATAATTAAGAAATTTCTTAGGCCCAAAAAAGGGGCGATTGTATTTGTTAGGTGCCAAAAATAGAAGTGATAGTTAGCTAGAAAGAAAAAATGATAAAGTGGTGAAGAATGAAAGGGGTTGATTTTGGATGAGAAAGAAAAAATTCTTTCTTTTCAGCACAAAACAAAGGTTTGGGTTTCAATGGCCATTATTTCCATTCACACACTTCCATGTCTAATTTTCTACATGCATTTGCAGCCCAATTTTTTGTAATAGTGGTCTTGTGACCAAATAGTTGTATTGAATTTAATTGCATGTATGTAGATTATTTCTAGGAGTATAATAAAGTAGCATGTTTTTTGTTCTTGAATGTTATTATCTTTGTCAGGTGTGTTTGAGGGAGAGTCTCCCTCAATTATTATATTTGATAAATGTAACGAGGAAATTCATTACTTGTGAATGATAACCTATTAAATTTTTAACATCTTAGCTAGAGATAGTAAGATCCAAGAGTTCTTTTGTTGCAAGCTCTATTTTATTGATGTAGTTATTTTTTCCTAGAAATACTCAATAAATCGAGCAATAGATTCTCATATCCCATCTATATGGTCCATCTCTATTACTCCATTATCCTTAGAAATTCATTATATTCAAATTGAAGTGATAAAAAATAAAAGTGAAACCTAAAAAATTAGCAACAATATGTATATTACAATACCAAATATATTAATTATGCATATCATGATGACTAGAATATTAGAGATCTTATATTTTGTATCTAAACTATAAGAAGATTTTTTATTATACATGATTTACCATCCTAAGTGATAACAAATGTTACAATCATCAATTTCAAAATAATACTTTCCTTATATGTTCCCATTGGGAACCTTTCTTTACTTAGTTGGAACATGACTTCATCTCCAACCTGGAATTCCTTATATCTCCACTTCTAATTTTCCTTAGCCTTGTACTAATAATTCATCTTAAGGATATGATTTCTTACCTCTTCATTCAAGCTCTTTAGGTGTTCTACAAAATCTTCAACCTCAACACTAATTTTATCTCCTTTATCAATATTTCTGAACTCAAAATAATTTCTTGGATTATTCCCATATACAATTTGGAATAGGGATTTACCAGTAATTTTGTTGATAGAATTGTTATATGTGAAAAAAAATTGTGGCAAAACCAAATCCCATCCCTTGGTCTTATCTCCTACTAAGCATCTCAGCAAGTTTCCCAAACTCCTATTTACCACCTCTATCTACCCATTAGTTTTTGGATGTTGTGAAAAACTAAAATTAAAATAATTCTTCAACTTCTTCCACAATTTTCTCCAAAAATATCTAAAAAAATTGGTATCTTGATTTGAGACTATAATCTTTGGTAGACCATGTAGTCTAACCACTTCTCTGAACAATATCTTTGGGATGTGAACAACATCACTGGCCTTATGAAATGGAATGAAATGTTCCATCTTTGAAAATATATCCACCACCAGACATATTGAGTCATGTCCTTTCCATGTTCTTGATAAACCAAGAACAAAGTCCATATTGATATCTTCCCATGGCCTCTTTGGTATAGGTAATGGCATATAAAACACAATATTTTGACTTACCCCTTTATCCATCTGAAATACTCTACAAATATGCATAAAATTCTTTACATCTTGGTGTAACTATGGCCAATAATAATTCTTATTTATAAGATCAATGATCTTATCTTGACCAAAATGTCTAGCCAATCCTCCACTATGCTTCTCCATAATCAATTTCTCTCTCATAAAACTCTACATAATGCATAATTGGATTCCTCTAAGAAACATAGCATCCTAGATTATGAAATCCAACTATCTTTTCCTATCCAAATAAATAATTTCTAAATAATCCTTCTAGGCCTTTGTAAATTCTAGATCTCCAAGATACAAAATCTTGAGTTCATTGAACTTAATATCTTCTATCTTCACCTCTATCAACTATTAGTGTAATTAATATTTATTTACACTTGCATAACTTTACATAGGTAATATTTAACTCCTAGGTTAATTATTCTCATCCTTATCTTGTTGAGCTATCTTGTTGCTCAAGATAAGATTAGGGTTATGCATACTTTTCTTTTATAAAGCAAATCATTCTCACGTAATTATGAATTCTTGAATAATAATATTTTGCACATCTTCTTACAAAGCTTTGATTTTTCTGATTTTCTCTTCTGTGGAAGGTTTTTTGGTTTGCATTTCAGATCTTGGTTTCTAACATGGTATCAAAGCATTGATTTGCATTGATTAGCTTTGATTTTCATACCTTGAGATTGTCTCTCTATTTGGGTGCTCTTGCATGGTTATTTTTGGCACATGTTGGAGGAAATTTGAGCTCATTTTTTAGTCCAGAGCTATCGAAAAAGTCAAGATCAACTTTTGTTTCACCTAAATCCAACATTTTATGCCAGAGTTATGAGGGTTTGAAGATTTGTTAGATCTAGGAGTTGCGAAGCTTCTAGTGCATTTTCAGGCAGATCAGACCTTGCCATTAGAACTAGAGCATCTGAGAGATCAAAAATGACATATAACTCACCTATATTTGGTGTTAGCTATTCGTGAGGAAATTTTTTTTTACCCAGCAGGCCATATGGCCCGCCAGGTACAGGGTACGATTATTTGTTCACAGAATAAAAATATATATTCATTTTTATATGTTCTGCATTAAATATTTTTAAATCAGGCTATTTGTATTTGGGAAATCAATATATATTTTGGTGTCATATTTAAATGTTATGGGGGGGTTTATTTTTTGCATGCTACATTTTCTGGTACTATTGTACCTTTGTCTACAGCATTGTCGGCCCCCACCGATAGTTTCATACCCTCCGACCAGCTTCTTTATTTTCTTCGGTGCCCACTGCAACTATCGACTTTCTTTTCTCCTACCATTGGCTTCCCCTTCTTCTCTCACCGGCCAGCTCCCATCTTCGGCCCCTCTTTCCCCCGCTGCCTGAGCGTCGATTCTATTACCAATCGGGGGCTCCGCCCAAGGGGGTGGCGCTTCCCTTGCCACCGCCGGCTCTCAACCCCACTGCCACCACCGGTGGCATGCCCTTTTTTTGCCCCGCCGAAGGATGAGGTCACATGGGGAACCGTCGGCCATCGCAAAAGGTGCTGAAAATTTGCCCCCATTTAGCCTTTAAGTACCCTAATTTTCCCCCAGATAGCCATTTTTTCATTTTGTCATAACTTTTGATCCCGAAGGCAATTTTTTTCAAATGAGATATCACTGGAAAGCTGGTGAGCCCAGTTTTCTGATGGTGTAGTTTTTTCTTAGATATTTTTTTGGTTGATGGAATTTTTTTCCTATTTAAGTTAGATGTTTAGATTTCACTCCGGAGGGCATATCTTTTGACTCGGTGATCCTTTCTTCGCCATTCTTGCAACATCAGAAAGCTAATTCTGTCCTCTACACAGATATGACATCAATTTTTTTTTATGAATGTTATCATTCTCTCATTTTACAATCATTGGGTTATTATAATAAATGAACTGAGATAAAGTTCCATTAGGGGGGTTTCTTGCATAATAATCTGATTAGATTGTGCAGCACTTTGATCTCTATATTCATCTTGATTTGTTGACAAATAACATGGGTTATATCTAGTTTCTTATTTTCTTTTGGCCACATCTTGCTCTTTCTTGACACATCAGATTCACATCAGTTCACAATTTAGATTGGGAGTTTATGGTTATTGATCTGCATTGGTTCAGATCCTTCTCAATTTGAGGGCCATGTTTTTTATGGTTAATGTTCTAGAGTCTTTATGGTACTTGTTCCAATGGATGAGTTTTAGTCTCAGTTTGGCATCGGCATTGAGATACATAGTTTCTAGATTATGTCATCATTTCATCTAATGTTGCTTCACAGATTCCAGGGTTGTTCTAGTTTGTGAGTTTTCTAGTGTTTTGTGGCATTGGGTCTATTGTCACATTATTATGATTCCATCTGAGTCCTTCAATGACTCTCATTTGGTTTCTTGTAGAAAGAAGTATCTTTCCTTGCTTGTTAGATTGTGGTTCTAGTGTTACTCCATAGTGTTCTTCCAGTGCTTCTTTGCAGCAGTCATCTTATTGTAGGGGGGTTTTGTCCCACTGGGTTTTCCTTCTCTACCCCATTATTGTATTTGTACTTGGGTACCTGATCAAGCCTTGTTGTCGGGATCCATTCATGCTTTCTTGCATTCATCTTAGTTTTAGGTGAATGATTTTTTAGTCTCCCTAAGTTGCACTTATGGGGGGGGCATTAGTGTAATTAATATTTAATTACACTTGCATAACTTTACTTAGGTAATATTTTAATTCCTAGGTTAATTATTCTCATCCTTATCTTATTGAGCTATCTTGTTGCTCAAGATAAGATTAGGGTTTTGCATACTTTTATTTTATAAAGCAAATCATTCTCATGTAATTATGAATTCTTGAATAATGATATTTGGCACATCTTCTTCCAAAAAATTTGTTTTTCTGATTTTCTCTTCTGTGGAAGATTTTTTGGTTTGCATTTCAGATCTTGGTTTCTAACATCAACAATTTTTTTCTTTTGCTTAAGGTATCTACAACTCTATTTGACTTCCCACTTCATTGTTCTAAAATAAATGTATAACTCTATAAAAAATCAACCCATTTTAAATGACTTTTGGTCAATTTCCCTTTAATCCTAAGGTACTATAAGGCTTGATGATCGGTATATAAAATAAATACTTTTGGCAACAAATAGTGTCTCCATTTCTTCAAATCTTGAACTATTGCATAAAATTATTGATCATATATAGAATATTTTCTATTGCCATCATTCAATTTCTCACTAAAATAGGCAAAAGGCTTACCTTCTTGACTCAAAATAGGTCCTATGGCACTACCACTAGCATCACAATCTACTTGGAACACCTTATTGAAATCCATAAGCACCAAAAAAGGTTTCTCTATGAATTTACTATTAAACAAATCAAAACTCTTAGTTTCTCCTATAGTCCACTTAAACTCCTTTTTGTCCCCTCTCATTATCTATGTTAGGCATGAACAAATACTACTAAAAATCTTAATACATTTTCTATTAAAACTTTCCAAACCATGAAATGATATTACCTCTATAACATTCCTTAGTGTAGTCTACTCAATAGTAGTCTTTACTTTCTCTAGGTCCATCTTAATTCCCTTAATAGAGACTATAAATCCTAGATATATCAACTCCTTTAAAAAATGCATTTTTTGAGGTTAATCAACCATTTCTCTTCCCTCGACTTCTACAAAATTCTATGGATATGCAAAATGTGTTCTTCTAGCATCTTACTAAAATTTAATATTTCATCTAAAGAAATAATGACAAATTTACCCAAAAATTATTTTAATACCTCATCCATGAGTAGTACGAATGTGCTTGGTGTATTAGTTAGCCCAAATGGCATGACTAACCATTCATGCAGTCCCTCCTTGGTTTTGAAGGTTTTCTTCCAATCATCTCCCTCTTTGATTTGAATATGATGATATTTGATCTTCAATTTGATCTTTCTGAATTACTTAGTTGCACTCAAGAAATCCATAATTCCATCCATCCTTGGTAAGGGGAATCTATACTTGATTGTAATATTGTTAATGGCTTGAGAATCTATACACATTCTCCATTCTCCATCCTTATTTTGTGCTAGTATTGCAAGTACCACACATGGTCTCAAGCTCTCTCAGATCAATCCTTTCTTCAACAACTAATAGACCTATATGTTCAGTTCCTCATTCTTTATAGGAATCATTTTATAGGTGAAATGATGAAAATAGGAGAGTTCCTAGGGTTTCCCAAAATGGAAAGGTAGATCCAAAGAAGGAAAAGGGGTCCTATCTTTCATCAATTCATTAGGAAATGAGATCTAGACAATGAAATGACAATCAACCTCAAAGTGAATCAAGTCAAAGTGTGAATCTAAAAATTTCCCTTTTTTGCAAGGACGAGGGTTTAGGCCAAACAATACTTTGGGGAGAAAGTTTAAAAATAGAAAATAAACTCCAAAATGCAATCTACAAAGTGGATCTAATAGATTTAGCATAAAATTGAAGGAACCAACAGAGTTTCTAGAAAAAATGAGAGTAATAAATGTTGTGCACCTTTCAAAAGTTGTCCCTTCTGCAAGTTGAACAAGGACTCATTTTCCCTAGGGTGAATGGGTCCTAGCAGACTTTTATGAAAAAATATTAATTTGAGATTGAAGCTTGAGACATACAATTCTTTCCTGTAACATGATCTCTCTGATCACAGATTTGGATCTAAGCAAAATCTGCAAAACAAAATTTTTTGTTTGTTGGTGGATAGGGGTTTGCCTAGGTCAAACCCCAAGTTTGGTAATTAAACCTTGATGAAGAACATAGATCTAAAAAATGAAATGTATGTGCAATCCTAACCTTACGTGTGTCTAAGACTAAGACTAATAATGTAAATAAACCCTACTCAAGTGTGCTAGAATATGATCCCTAAATGAACATGCACAAAGATGAAGACCTACTTTAGGAGATCTCAAATCACCTTAATAAGTCATAAATATGATTTTACCATCCTTAGGTTGAAAGTAGAATGACAATAGAAGATGGAATAACTTAGGAAACAATTCATTAGGCTTGGTTGAATATCTTGTGCATCCTCCAAAACCTAGAATCCATCATGATCCTCTATAGGCATCTATCATCACTTCTTTGATAATGCTTGATCTTGATATCAAAAGGAGCTTGAAGACCTACAAAAACAACTCCAATGCTACTCCAAAAATTCACTTTTGAATGCTTCTCCTTTCTCTTGAATATGAATGCTTGATCTCATATGACTTTCTCTTGTCTAGCTTGATTCTTCTCTAGTGTAAAATGAATGTGACTTAGTTTTATAGGCTTCATATCCTGAAAGCTGACATGTGAAATTTGCATTTGAGAGATTGAAATGCTACCAAAAATATATCAAAATTTGAGTTTGAGGAACTTAATAAGGACCCATTCGCCCATGGGAAAACAAATCCTAACTTCAAACTTCAAGACGCCTTAAATGTTGGGGCATTAATTTGATCCATAACATTTATTCAATGTGGGTTGTGGTGTTGGGAATTAAATAAAATTAAGTAAAATAGGCCTTGGGATACATGATAAAGGGGTATTAGGGGCCTATTGATGATATTTTTATAAAGAATTAATGAAAAGGTCACCAAAATAGGTCCAAATAAGTGTGAATTGTACTTTCCCAGAAAGGGGTACAATTTTCTACACTACATTTAGCCCCCACTTTAACAACTATATAAAAAGGATGCTCATATGGATTCATTAGGGAGAATGAAGACCCCACCATAGTTATCTGCAAAACCACAATATTAGGAATTGCATCTTAAAACATAGATTTCTTAGTCACTCAAAAATCCTCTTATCAAACTTCTATAGAGAATTGAATTTGAGGGTAGATGTATGCCCCCCTGATTCTACTTGATTTATGGAGGTGGAACTAGGGTAGCCATGAAACCACATTGAATTACTTAAGTCTTATCATAGGGTATTTCCAAGTACCATACCACATAGTGATAGAAAATTGATGAGATCGGGAGTGGAATTACAAATCCAATGCAACAAATGACATTGAAAATGGATTTCTCTAGCCCCCAATATGTTGATTTGAATGAAATATACTTAAAGTAAAATATATATATTTTTAATTAAACTAGGTATATATGAATGAAAATGACTTTTTTTAATCTCATTTTGACATTTAACTTCTTACATTTTACCTTTGTGTAGAGTGATCTAGGATGCCAAGCCAATGAACCTACAAGCCTCCCAGATTTGATGTTCTCAATGATGAGGTGGAATGATGTGCGATCTAACCTACGGTGAGTAGATTCTCTACTGCTTTTTCTTCATTTTCATGCATTTATAATATCTTTTTTTTATGTTTTTTTAGAATGTTTAGGACCCTGGAAAAGATAGTCACAAAGTGTCCATCTTTGTCACAAATCATTCATCGCTGGCATAAAGTGTCCCACTTTGGCACAAAGTGGAATTGTCTAAAGTGTCCAAGACCCCCATCCAAAAATGGAACGTGTCTAAATTGGTTGTAAAGTATCCTAGAGAAACTTTAGTGTAATTTTTAATTATTTTAATGAATATATTTAGGATTTATTTAGTTTATTTTATTGCTTAGATCCCTCCCTAAGCCCGTTACCATCTTAGAGGAAAATAGTTATGTTTCCTTCGAGACCTCTTCACACAGGTCTCAAAGGAGGAGATCAGTATCTTATAGGATACATGATTATTTTGGGTTTATGATAAGTCACCAATGAGATACCATGACGCCATGCCACTAGCCTTAGTAGAGAGGTGGGATGTTGATACTTGCACCTTTCATCTACCTACTAATGAGATGACAAGGACTTTAGAGGACATACAATACATTCTACAGTTACCCATCTAGGGCGAGGTTGTACACTCGATGAATGAGTGCACACATGAGGAGATGTGAAATAATATATTATATTTTCTAGGGAACCCAATCCAAGAATTGATTGTCAAGCCTTGTGTTGAGATGAGATGGCCTATACATGCATAGATGCCACTGATTCAATAAATTATTATTGTCACCACAACGCTCACACTAGTTCTCGCCAGACAATGGGCCCACCTAGATGGAGGGTTGGTTCACATTATTTGAAACATGGAGTAGTATTGGATTGTTTATTCCTAGGGTCGTAGTATGCTAGCAAATTTGTAATATGATCTCAGGTGGTTTTTTTACTAGGAGCTTGACAATATAGTGGACTATACACTCTTATAGGTGTGGTGTCTTGAGCATATCACATGCACTAGACCCATAGGTTATCCTACCATAGTATTCATGGGCTACCCATTGGCCTACAATTATTCACTAAGGCGGGCATGGAAGGAGGGATATTTTCTTCACTAGTGTATTAGATTTGATCAATTGGAGGAAGGTGATATCTCATGGAGACCATATCTCAGGATACCATAGTGGGCAGATGATAGAAATGAGCTATTTAGACTTCAACAGGATTGGTTTGTTCTAGGGTGACATGACTATATAGTGATACCTTTCTATTATGATCTCATCATGCACCAATTCGAATAGATATTGGTTCCATCACAAGCTCCACCTAGGTATATATGATCAACATGGAGTTCCCCTAGACCTGGAGACACCCATTGTATTACTATTGAGGATGTGTACATTAGTGATTTAGAGGATGATGACCTGGATATGCCCCCGGTCTCGAATGTTGATGACATAGGAACCACACTAGCCTATGACCAATGGTGGGTAGGAGCATGATCATCCCACGTCTTTCCTATACATCACCTTGTGGGCCATGCAGGACCTCTTCCTAAGTGCAGAGATGACATGGATGATGATGATACAATTCCTAATATATTTCTAGATGAGGAGGAGGAGGATACCTAGTCTATGAGTGAGGATACTAATGAGACAAATGAGGATGAAATTTCCCTTGAGATGAGAGATCCACCTCCTAAATGGGTCACCAGATCAAGTGTAATAGCCACAACAGAGATCCACATTCATGAGCATGGGGAGGCTAGTAGTAGCGGGCCATCCACACTTCCAACATAGTAGGGGATCTTTGCTACATGTTTATACTCTGATTGGTGGACTGGAGATCCAGGTGATGATGTGGTATTTGTTCTTTCATTATCTTTTTACCCTTATGTATATGTTATATATAATATATATATATCATGATGTGTACTGATACTTTTTATGATTTCTATCATGTAGAGTCCACATGATAGTGGTGTAAGCTCTACCAATAAGTGACAACCGAGATAGTGCCTGCATTGCATGCAAAGGATGATATACCCTCAGAGTACATGCCCCCACCTTCTATGGGGCAACATGTAGACCTCTTCGAGCCAATAGTGAGATTAGGCACGACATATGAGAGTGCCACCAGACATTTCGACCAAGTTCTAGTAGAGCTTTCAACACTTTGAGCATCTCGAGGTCTAACTAACAATAGGATGGAGGATTCCCTATTAGCAAAGCTCTCAAGGATATATGGAGAGCTCACTAGGGTGTAGGTAAATAGGGATCAGATAGAGTGGCAGTGTGTCGAGGCACTAATATGGGAGAGAGCAGTTGGATTGGAGGGCCTACGGGTGTCCTTGAACAATTCATGATTGCATTCTACTGTATCTCGATGGACGCGGGCACTAGACACCGATGGGTCTAGCAGCCATAGACCTAACTAGCATTGTATATATATGTACTTGAACTCTTTATTCATGACACACACACACATATATATATATATGAGAATTTATATTTTGTTCTTATGAGCTTATGTTGAATTTTAGATGTCAATGTGATTTATTAAATAATCCTTAGAGTATTTAATAAATGTCTCCATGATCTAATGTTTATGTGATCTAATTAAAACGTGTGTAAGTTTACATTAGATGCTACATTGTGATTGAGAATGTTATGTTAAATTAAATGCACTTATGATCTAACTTCTATAACACTAAATGCATATAAGGATCTAATGTAACACAACACATAATATGAGTTTGAATAGTAAGAAAAATAAATTAATAATTCAAAATAACTTTGAATAATCACCTTAGATTCTAAGATACACCAAGATCATTTGTCAAAGAATTAAGCAATGCAAGATAAAAATAGAATACTATCTACTTAATCTAACAACACTTCTTTAATAACATATTGCTCAATGAAGATGCTAGGTGTAGTACCGACACAAATGTGTGGCATTGGTAGGTTATTTTAGAGGTGTACATTCCATTTATGTTAATGTATAGGAACCAAACCCATAATTTTCTTCAACTATATAAGGTCCTAGCCAATTAGGGCTGAATTTTCCTTTTTCATTTGGGGCAACATTTACGTTATGTTGATTCTCCTAAAACACCAAGTCACCTTTATTAAATGTGTGAGGGATGAAATTATTGTTATAACTATGTTGCATTCATTTGGAGTAATCTTGGAGATGCTCAAGAGCATTGATATGTTGTTCAAAAAGAATTTCAAGCTGATGTAATCACTATTCTTGATAGGTACTGCCATCAATAAGCCCTTTAAGAGTGATTCGCAATGAACGAATTTATAATTCCAAGGGCATTATTGCATTGGCACCATCATAGACAAGGTTGTAGGGAGTGTTTCATGTAGATGTTCTAATACTTGTATGATAATCCCATAATGCATAAGTTAACTGGGTGTGCCAATATTTATTATGCTTACTTACTATTTTTCTTAAGATTTGTTCAAGAGTCTTGTTAGTTGATTCTACTTGACCATTTGATTGTGGGTAATACAATGTTGAAAAATGATGTTGAATATAAAATGCTTCCAAGAATTTCTTCACGTCATTGTTCTTAAATGGAGTCCCATTATATGAAACTAATGCGGAAGGAAGACCAATGCGAGCAATAATGTGTTCCAATATGAAATGACATATTGCATCAAGAGTTGTGGAATGAAGAGGGATATCTTCTACCCACTTTGTGAAGTAATATTTCATGGTAATTAGAAAGGTATGTCTAGTAGAAGAGGGTGGTGATATTTTTCCAATAATATCCAATCCCCAAACTAAGAATGGCCAAATAAGAACTTGGGCACGAAGCTCGGAAGTAGGAGCATGAATCAAATTGTTGTGTTCTTGACATTTATGAAATTTCTTAAAATGGGTAAAATAATCTTGTTCCATACGTTTCCAATAATATCCTATGCAGATTAAATTTTACACTAACGATATACCTCCAAAATTTCCTCCACAAGCACATGCATGAGCTTCTTCAAGTATTATAGGGATTTCAGATTGTTTAAGACATCTAAGCAAAATACCATTAAACAATCATCTATATAAAATGTCTATTAGGATTATGTACTTAGATGCAAGTTTTTGAAGATGGGCTTGAGTGTTCTTAGTTGTAGGCTCAGGAAAGGTACCATCTTTTAAGTAATTAAATATCATTGTGTACCACTCACTAGAGTTTTTGACATCAATTACTAACACTTCTTTATCTTTATCATCAATCGATGGTTTTAAGATTGTTTAGATTGTGAATGTGAAATCAACAAAAAGGTCCTCAAGAGATACAAGGGAGGTGACAATCATCATTGCATTTGCATGTTGATTATCCTTTTGTGGTATGTTATCAATGGTGTATGATTCAAATTTATCTAATAATGTTATCAATAAATAATGTCATCAAATTTGCATGCTGATTATTTACTTGATATGAACCATTTATTTGTTTAATGACTAATAGTGAATCACTAAATATGGAAATGTGTTGAATACCTAAGGCTAATATCACATGTATACGAGCAATTCAAGCTTCATACTCTATAGTTTTTTTTGTGCATAGGAAGTTTAGACAGAAGGATAAGGGAATAGGTTTTCTTGAAGGAGGAATTAATATAACCCCAGCTTTGAAGCTAGTTTGAAACTTAGAGCCATTAAAGTATAATTCCCATGTTTCTTTTTATTTTTTGATAGTCAACACACTTTCATCAGGGAATGAGTCCATATTAGGTACATTAAGGGAGAAGGGGCATTAGCTAAATGGTCGGTTATGGATTGTCCTTTGATTTCCTTTTGAGAGACAAATTTAAGATAAAAATCAATTAACATAACCCATTTAGCTAAACATCCTGATAAATCAGTTTTAGCAAAAGGATGTTTTAAAGGATCAAAATTTGTCATCACATGTATTTTCGTGTTTAATAAGTAATGTCTCAATTTACTAGTAGCAAATACAAGGGCCAAACATTTTTTTCTATCTTTGTATATTGCATCTCATAATCAATCTAAGTTTGGCTAATGCAATAAACGGGATGTTCTCTACCACTATTGTCTTGTTGAGCCAACAATGCTACCAAAGCATGGGCTGACACTTCTGTATAAAAGGATGAATGGTTGCATAGTGGGTTATAAAATAGGTGGAGTAGCGAGATAATCTTTCAAACTCTCAAAGGCCTGTCTACAATCCTCATTCCACTTAAACTCAACCTCCTTCTTAAGAAGTTGTGTAAAGGGTAATGTTTGGTTTGCTAAGGATGCTACAAAACGATAGATAGCTTGAATTCTCCCTTGTAGGGTACGCTGCTAAGAAATGTTTTTAGGAGGTGGCATGTTAATGATAGCATCAATTTTCTTCATATCCACATCAATGCCTCTATGAGATACTATAAAACCTAAAAAATTTCCACTATCTACACCAAAGAAAAATTTCTTCAGATTCAATCTCATGTTATATTTTTGCATTTGTTCAAATATTTTCCGAAGGATGTTAACATTGTCTAGTTAAATATTTGGCTAGAATATCATCAACATAATCTTCCAAAATATTGTGTATGTAATCATGAAATATCAATGTCATAGCTCTTTGATATGTTGCACCTGTGTTCTTTAATCCAAAAGGAATAACCTCCCAAAAAAAATTTCCCCAAGCTATGGTAAATGTTGTTTTATACTAATCTTGAGGGTTTATAAAGATTTGATTATATCTAGAGAATCCATTCATGAATGAAAAAAATCATGTCATGTAATCGAATCTACTATCATGTTGATATTAGGAAGGGGAAAGTCATCTTTTAGAGATGCTTTATTAAGGTCAGAAAAATTTGTACACATCCTAATATGATTATTAGGTTTTGTGACTACAACAATGTTTAAGATCCATGGAGAATAGTCAATAGGTCGTATAAAGCCAACTTCAAGGATTTTTTCAATCTTAGCCTTTACCAATAAAGCTATGTTAGGATTCATCTTATGTATCTTCTTTCTTACTAGTTTAGCATCTTGTTCAAGAACTATGTTGTGTGTTACTATCTTAGCATCAATACCCGATATATATAAATAAGTCCAAGAAAAGAGTTCATTAAATTCATGTAGTAATGTTGCATGATCTTCTTGTTCATCCTCATCAAGACACTTTCCTATTTGAATCACTCTTTCTTCATTAGATGTATCCATTGGTATGTTGATTGTATCTCCCATAGAAAGTGCATTTTGTCTCATAATTTTATAATTTTGTTCTTCTTTATCATTGTCAACATCATTGAGTTCCTTTTGTTCATTCACTTTTTTAGCACTAACCATAGACAAGTGACTCCTTGTTTCTTAGGGGGAGTAAATGACTTGTCATAAAATCCTAACATTTCCTTTAAAACTTCATCATCTTCAAATTATTCCACTGATTCTTCACATGTTGTATCAATCAACTTGGGATGCTTTAAAGTGAGAGTTGTCTTAGGAGAACTACACATGAGTGTGTTAATGTTGAGTGAAGGTATTTTCATTGTTTTTGTTATCTTAGAAGGGAAATATCCAAGACCATTTTTTGTTTCTTGTGTGTTAGGCTCTATATGAACATAGAAGCCTTGTTCTTTTCTTCCATATCCTTTTCCACTATAACCTAATTGTTTCAAGAGCTTGTAACCTCTTCCATAAAGTTTTTCCATATCTTTTGAATTCTATGGTTGTTGATAGTCCACTTCATCAAAGGTTTTTGTATAACTTGTATCTTATTCTTCTAAAGTGGATGAGGTAGATGTTTGTGATTGTTCTTTCAAGTTTTGTGTTTACATTACCATTGATTCTTTTTCCTTTTCATTTTTTTTGCTGTCATCTTATATTCTCCCATGAATGTTGGTGTGAAATATAAGGAACCCCAATCATATTTTAATAACTTGGTGACTTCTTCAATATTCTTCTCTTTTTCTTGTTCTTGCATGATTTCAACTTTTAAATTTGGTATCAATGTTTTTACAGGACTTTGTTTATCTTTTCCACTGTGCAAACAAATTTCAGGTTTAGGGTCGGCCTTGAGTGTGTAAAATTTATTATTGTAAAAATACTTCATTAAACAATGAATAGTTGAAGGCACCACCTATATTTCATGAATACATGTTCTGCCTAAAAGAAGATTATATGAAAGATCGTGAGGCATAACATGGATGGTAGTTTACAATGTAGTTTTTCCAACTATAACAAGTAATGTAATAACACTAAGCAGTTGTTTTCCTATGTTATCAAATCCATGAATGGACAACAAGTCAGGTTTAATCCTATTATTGTCAATTCCAAGATTATCCAAAAGATTCACACTACACACATTAAGGGTCGAGCCATTGTCCACAAGAGTTCTCTTTATTGTTGTCCTATTAATAATGGATATGATCATGAAAGCCTCATTTTTTTTTTAACTTCCAAGGATGGTAACTCAATTTGGTGAAAAACAATATCTAGATTAACCACATTCATTCCTTGAACTAGGGCTACCGCATCATTTAGGTTTGTGTTAGGAGGAATCACAACTTGTTGCAAGCTTGTTTGAAGCATACTAAGGTAACTCAATGAGACTTGAATACGATCCCATAATGATATATTAGCAAGAGTATTCTTAAGTTGTTCAACAAGGTCATACTCCTTTCCACTATGCGAAGGAAATCAAGGAGCACTAAGCAAGATAGGTTGAGGTAATGGTAATGAAATGAGAGGGGTTTGTTGTTGCCTATTGTTCCTTGTGTTATATGTTTGAGCAATGGTATTGTAACTCGATTGTAGTGAAACATTGTCATTATCAAGTTACATTGTAAAGTGTAAGATATCTCCTAGTTTCCATAGTTTCTTTTTAGGTGGTTCTAAGATAAGCATGGGTTTGTTTTGAACTTGAGGTTGTTTTGAGGTTGGGTAGAGGATAAGTTGAGGTGTGATTGTGTTGACATCTCAATGTTTTGGTTTATCATGACAATCCTTAGTGGATGAGCCTTGTTAGATGAAGTCTTCAAGGGCTTCATCTAACATATCAAAGTCATCACTACTAAAGGGCTTGAGGGATAGGATAACTTGGAAAAAGAGGCTTGAAATGATCAAATAACTATGCTTTCTCCAAGATTTTAATCAAGTTTTTCTTGTTTCTTTTTATGTTTTTGTTTTCTAATGTTTGCAAAATGTGAACTAATCTAGCTAACAATGCAATCATGTTGAAAATGAAAGAAAATTGCAGAAATCTAACACTAACTTTGACTAAAATGTGTAAGATACTGATCTCCAAAATGTTACACAATTTAACTAAGCAATGTATTGGATGTTGAAATAAACTGTCTCAAAAAATTAACTTTTAGATCTAGAAATAGAAATAAAAAAGCACCCAAAATTTGTTGAATTTTTTTTATACAGGGACTCATTCACCCTAAGGAAAATGGTTCCTAGATTAGGGTTTTTTAAATTTGATTTTTCAGATGCTAAGCTTATCCTATATTTTCTCTATTTTTGATCTATAATAGGAAGTTTTGTAATAGATTTTTCCAAATTTTTATCTCTAAATACAAGTTAGATCATGGTAAAATGATGGATTATATGGAAATTTTTAAGATGCAATATGAATCTAAATTTAAACTTAAATGATTGAATTATGATCCTAATGCAAGTACTATACAAAGTAAACTTAGATCTAATGCAAATTTTTTATTTTTAATGATTTTAAGTAATGAGAACACGCAACTTTAAATCTAAATGCAATTTTCACTAATGCAACATTTAAAGAACCCTAAATGTAATGCAACTAATGCAAACCTAATGCAATCTATTGCAAAACTTAGATCTAGGGTTGGAAAGACTCCAATTTTCAAAATTTTGTTGTATAAGGTAGGGTTCACCAAAATGAAATAATAAAAAAAAGGAGGGTTCCTAGTGTTTCCCAAAATGGAAAGGTGGATCTAAAGAGGGAAAAGGGGTCCTATCTTTCCTCAATTCATTAGGAAATGAGTGTTGCAAGAATGGAAAGAATGAAGGTGTTGTCATTGATTTCAACTAGTCAATTGGTTATCAACCGATTGTTTTTGTCATTAGTGTCATGGATGCAGGTTATTGGTTGTATATGTCAAGGATATTGTGAAATTTATATTAAAGAAAAATTGTAGGTGTTCAATGGTTGCTTCAAGTTTTGCTCTGGGATTTGCTCATATGTTTTTGTGGTTCAAATATGTTTATCATGGTTGTTGGAAGCTGTTATATCCATATTTTTGGTTGTTGTTTCATTGTACAGTGTGAGTTATGTTCATCAGTTGTGAACTATGGTTTTCTCTGTTTCTAGTTGAGGTTCAGGAGAAATGTTGTTGGTCCATATTTCTCTTTGTTAAAGTCTTATGACTTTTAGTTCTAGAGTTGAGTTGTTTTGATTGTATTGAAGATAATTTTGGTATCTAGAAGGTTTGTGCTTAATCATTTTATGTGTTTTACACTATTTTTTCCAACCTTTTGTTGAAAACTACCTTCAAAGTTAATGAACTGTGTTGGATCAATTTGGGTCCTTATGAAGTGTGTGTTTGGGTCCCCCTCATTCTAATTCCACTCTAGGAAGTTTTGGCGCCGACCTAATTTGAATTTGAATCTAGATGGTCAACTTTGGATATGTTTCAAAGTTGAAGACGGTATAAATATAGGATGGGTTAGTGGTGAAATAGAGCATAGAAAGAGGAAAGAGAGATAAGTGCAAAGAAATAGAACAGATAGTGTGAGATTGATGTGAATCAGTGAGTGTGTGTGATGCGAGTGTGGAAGATCAGTGTGATGCCTCATGCTGAGTTTCTGGATGTAGTGAGCTAAAGGTTTACTCTATCATTCATGCATGTCTGTAAGTGGTTGAGAAAATTATGGTGGATTTCTTCATTACATTGAGATTGTCTTCTCTTTGCAATGTATCTCTTCTATCTTCTTTGTATCTATGTTGTAGTGAGCCCTCTAGGTTGTTAGCCCTATTGGACAGTGAGTCCTTGTTTTAAATGGCAGTGAGCCTTGTTTCTCAAGCATTGAGCCTCCTACAATCTATTTTGATATTCTCTATAGTGTGAGTTAATCCTCACTGTGGTTTTTCCCTTATTAGGTTTTCCATGTAAATCTGGTGTTATTGTGTTTTGTGATGGTTTTTAGTTTTTGCACTAGTATTTAATGTTTAATCATTTAAGCAGTGTTAAGGATTAGTTCTGGTGAATTAATTAAGGTTCAAATATGTGACAACTAATTCATTCCCACCCTCATTTGTCTTGTTCAACAATTTGTATCAGAGATTGGCTCCTTGGTGAAGAGATTAATCGCTTGAGAAATGTCTAGGATGGCTGGAAAAATGACTTATGATTATCTGAGGTTTGATGGAACTAATTATGCTCTCTGGAAAATATTGATTGAAGAATATCTGGATTTTTTTAGATATGATGTGGAGAAAGCTTACAAGAATCCTTACACTCCTACTAATGGTTTGAGTACAACTGATGATATCAAAGCACATGAAGTGAACAATAAGGTGAAGTAAATTTTGAAGAACAGTCTGGTACATTCCAAGTTGATTAAGGTTTAGAATCTGAAGATTGCTAAGGAAGACTGGGATGCTTTGGAAAGGGCACATGAAGGTGATGAAATAGTTAAAGAGGAAAAATTGTAGAATTTGGAGACACAGTTTGAGATTCTACACATGTCTGAAGATGAGAATGTTAAAGCTTACGTATAGAGATTGGATGAGATAGTAGCTAGAATGTGAGGACTTGGTTCTATTGTAGATGAAACCAGGATTGTAAAGAAGATTCTTAGAAATCTCCCCAATACTTACAATGAGAAGGTGTGTGTTATTGAATAGAGTATATATTATAAGACCTACACTAAATATCTGTTGTTGGTATTTCTGACATCTTATGAGATGAGGAAGTTGAATCTAAGGAATGGATGCAAATCAGAAACTACTTTTAAGGCTATAAAAGTTGAAGATTCAAATGAAGAAATTTTTGATGAAATAGAAGCTAACTTTGTGAGAAGGATGAGGAAAGAATCTGATAAGTATGAAGGTAGGTTACCCTTTAAATGCTTTATTTGTTGAGAAATAGGTCATTATGTTGCAAAGTGTCTGGAAAGAGCTAAGAGGAATAAACAAAGATATGAGAGAGAAAAGAAAGCAAAGAAGATCAACAAATCATATTATGCGAATGAGAATTCTAGTATATTTGATGAGGATTCTTATTATGAAGATCCTAATGACAATGAATTCTTTTTCTTGGCTATAAAGGATGATCCTACTTTTGCTAATTCTAAAAAATAGGTGAAGAAAAGCCCTTTGGAGAAGGAGAAAAATGAAGGTACTATTATCTCTTCCCTACATGCTAAACAAGAAAATAACTACTGGGTAGTTGACAATGGTTGTTCACATCACAAGACTAGTGATAAAAGTAATTTTGTTAAACTTGAAAAATATGATGGAGGCTTGGTTATGTTTGGAGATGATATTGGTGCTAAAATTTGTGGGATATGTTTAGTAAGATTTGATGGCAAGCATAATACTAATGATGTCTACTATGTTAAAGGTTTAAGGCATAATATTTTGAATTTTGGAAAAATGTGTAATAAGGGATATTATCTTGTGTTTAAGGATGAGAGATGTGAAATCCAAAAAGGATTCAGAACATTGATTGTTGCAGGAAAGAAATATGAAGGAAATATCTATCAACTTAAGGGTGTTGATGGATGATGCTTTATGACTTAGATTAATGATAGTTGGTTATGGCATCAAAGAATGTGTCACATGAATTTTGATAACTTGGAAAGGATTAGTGCAATTTAGGCCATGAGATATTTACAATGGATTACAAAGCTTGGTATTGCCATTTGCATAAATTGTCATTTTAGAAAGCAAGAAGTCATTATAGATCAAAGGAACAATCTACTACTAGACTACTCAACTTAATTCATACAGATCTATATGGTACTAAAAGAGTGAGAAGTATACAAGGTGAAAGTTACTTTATGCTTTTGATTGATGATTATTCTAGATATACATGGGTTACATTTCTTAGAAAAATTAGATGCATTAGATGGATTCAAGAAATTCAAATCTATGGTTGAAAATGAAATGAATTTGAGGATAAAATGCTTAATGTTTGACAGAGGTGGAGAATTCACCTCCCATGAGTTTAATATGTTTTGTGAAGTGCATGGAATAAAGAGACAATTATCTTCTTTGAGAACTCCTTGGTAGAATGGAGTTGTTGAAAGGAAAAATAGAACAATTCAAGAGGCTACTAGATCAATGATTACTAAGGCTTGTTTACTAGAAGTTTACTGGAGAGAAGCTATTCATACTACTGTTTATGTATTCAATCAAGCTCAAGCAAAAGAAAACAGTACAAAGACTCCCTATGAGATATGGTATGGAAGAATTCCTACTGTTAAGTATTTCAAGGTATTTGGAAGCAAATGCTATATTAGAAGAGATGAAGAAACTTTAGAAGAAATTGTGGAAAAGGGTGAGCAAGATAAATAGAATGAAAGAGAAGAAGAAGCTATGGTGGTGTCACCTAAGACACCTAGATATGTGTAGAATAATCATTCAGAAAGTCATATTATTGGAGATAAGACTAAATGATTATTGACTAGAAGCAGAGCCACTACTAAAGTAAATCTATGTTTATTTCCTGAGATTGAGCCAAACACTATAAGTGAAGCATGTAAAGATGAACATTGAATGGAAGCCATGAAAGAAGAACTTATGCAGATTGAGAAGAATCAAACTTGGGAATTGATCCCAAGACCAGTAGATAAAAAATTATTGGATCGAAGTGGGTATTCAGAAATAAGTTGAATGAGAATGGAGAAGTGGTCAGAAACGAAGAAAGGCTTGTGTGTAAAGGTTACTCACAGGAAGAAGGCATAGATTTTCAGGAAAAAATTTCATTGGTAGCAAATAATGGAAGCTATAAGAATTTTCTTATCATTTGCTACTCATAAAGACTTCAAGGTCTATCAAATGGATGTCAAGTCATCATTTTTGAATGGCAAGCTAGAAGAAGAGATCTACATGGAACAACTAGGAGGATTTCAGTTGTCAGATCAATCAAATATGTTGTGCAGATTGAAGAAAGCTTTATATGGATTGAAGCAAACTCCTAGATCCTAGTATGCGAGGTTAGACATGTATTTGATTCAGCAAGGTTACAACAAAGGTACGATAAATAGTAATCTATATTTTAAGATTGAAAATGAAAAAATCTTGATTGTAGTTGTTTATGTTGATGACATTATTTTTGGAGGAAATGAAAATATGTGCAATATATTTGTACATGAGATGTAGAAAGAATTTGAAATATCTATGTTTGGAGAGATGAATTTCTTTCTTGGGCTACAAATTAATCAAACAAAGAAAGGAATTTTTATTTCATAGTCTAAGTATGTGAAAGAGATGTTGAAGAAGTTTGGGATGGATGGTTCGAAAATAGTATGTACTCCTATGGTGACTGGTTGCAAATTGGGTAAAGATGATAATTCACCTAAGGCTGAATAGAGCAAGCATAGATCTATGATTGGTGGAATATTGTATTTGACTACTACTTGACCAAATATTATACATGATGTTTATCTTATGGCTAGATTTCAAGAAGATCCTAAGGAAACACATATTGTTGTTGTTAAAAGAATATTCAGATATTTCAATGGAACTCTGGATTATGGATTATGGTATCCTAGAGATAATGACTTTACTCTAAGTTCCTAAAAAGATGCAAATTGGACTAGATGTGTAGATGACAGAAAGAGCACAAGTGGTGGTGCATTCTTTCTTGGTTGCAAATTGGTGGCATGGTTGAGTAAAAAGAAAGATTTAGTCTCCTTGTCTACTGTTGAAGTTGAGTATATTGATGTTGCGTCTTACTATACACAAGTTCTATGGATGAAATAGACATTGAAAGATATCGTAGTGGTGTATGATAATCCTATTTCTATATTTTATGATAATACAAGTGTAATTAACATTTCAAAGAATCATGTGATGCACTCGAGGATGAAACATATATCTATCAAGTATCATTTCTTGAGAGATAAGGTCATGGAGAATAAAGTAAAACTTGAATATGTTCCAATGAAGGATCAGATTGTTGATATATTTATGAAATCTCTTCCTAAAGGTACTTTTGAGTATCTTCGAGAGAAGTTAGGGGTCATTTCCCCTCCTTTCTTGAACTAGATGCATATGGAGATGCATCAGTTTGGTGGATCTATGGATCTATATTTCTTTTGGACTGATGTTTTGGTGGCTACCTCTCAAGGGGGGCAGGTAGTGTTAGGTGTTGTCATTAAGAGTATTCTTTTTTTTTATGTCAAAGGGGAAATCAACATAAAATATATTTTTCCTTTGCCATTGATGTCAAAGCTAGAGAGAAAGCATGTGAAAAAGGAGATAAAACATGTGAAAAAGAGAGGAAGAAAAATAACAAAATAGGAAGAATATAAAAGATTATCTACTATGGGGGAGAAATAGAAAGAAAAATCTTGAGAAGTGTGTTTAGAGCTAGTATGGTGTCTTTGATGGTTTTTCACATCATGTGTTGCCATCAATGACAAAGGGGGAGATTTTTGCAAGAATGGAAAGAATGAAGGTATTGTCATTGATGTCAACTGGTTAATTGGTTATCAATTGATTGTTTTTTTCATTAGTGTCATGGACGCAAGTTATTGGTTGTATATGTCAAGGATATTGAGAAAATTATATTGAAGAAATATTGCAAGTGTTCAATGGTTGCTTCGAGATTTTCTCCTATATTTGTGTGGTTCAGATATGTTGATAATGGTTATTGGAACTTGCTATATCCATATTTTTGGTCGTTGTTTCATTATAGAGTCTGAGTTATGTTCACTAGTTGTGAACCATGGTTTTCTATGTTTTTGGTTGAGGTCCAAGAGAAATGTTGTTGGTCTAGACTTCTCTTTGTTAAAGTCTTATGACTTACGGTTCTAGAGTTGAATTTTATTTATTGTATTGAAGATAATTTTGGTATCTAGAAGGTTCGTGCTTGATTGTTCTATGTTTTTTACACTCGTTTGGTTGACCTTGTGTTGAACACTACCTTCAGAGTTGATGAAGCATGTTGGATCTATTTGGGCCCTTATGGAGGATGTGTTTGGGTCATCCTCATTCTAATTCCACCCTAGGATGTTTTGGTGCTAACCTAATTTGAATTTGAATTTGGATGGAAAACTTTGGATATGTTTCAAAGTCAAAGATGATATAAATACGAGATGAGTTAGTGGTGAAATAGAGCATAAAAAGAGGAAAGAGAGATAAGTGAAAATAAATAGAGTAGATAGATGTGAGATTGATGAAAATTAGTGAGTGTATGTGATGTGAGGGTGGAAGATCAATGCGAAGCCTAATGTTGAGTTTTCAGATGTAGTGAGCAAAAGGTGTACTTTATCATTCATGCATGTCTGCAAGTGGTTGAGAATTGTGGTCAATTTCTCCATTGCATTGAGACTTTATTCTCTTTGTAATGTATCTTCTCTATCTTCTTTGTATCTCTATGGAAGTGAGCCCTCCAAGTTGTTAGCCGTATTGGACAATGAGTGATGATCTAGATAGTGAGTCCTTGTCTTGGTAGTGAGCATTGTTTCTCAAGTAGTGAGCCTCTTGTAATCAGTTTTGATATTATCTATAGTGTGATTTAATCCTCACCATGGTTTTTCTCTTATCGGGTTTTCCACATAAATTTGGTGTTATTGTGTTTTCTGATGGTTTTCAATTTTTGCACTAGTATATAATGTTTAATCATTTAAGCAGTGTTAAGGATTAGTTCTAGTGAATGAATTAAGGTTTAAATATGTAACAATTGATTCATCCCCCCTCTCATTTTTCTTGCTCAACAATGAGATCCACACAATGAAATGACAATCAACCTCAAGGTGAATCAATTCAAAGTGTGAATCTACAAATTCCCCTTTTTTGCAAGGACAAAGGTTTAGACCAAACAACACTTTGGGGAGAAAGATTAAAAATAGAAAATAAACTCCAAAATGAAATCTACAAAGTGGATCTAATTTATTTAGGATAAAACTAAAGGAAATGACAGAGTTTCTAAAAAATTGAGAGCAATAAATGTTGTGCACCTTTCAAAAGTTGTTATTTTTACAAGTTGAACAGGGACTCATTCGCACTAGGGCGAATGGGTCCTTGCAGACTTTTCTAGAAAACTTTGAATCTGAGATTGAAGATTGAGACCTGTGATTCTTCCTTGTAACTTGACATCTCCACTCTTAGATCTAGATCTAAGAAAAATCTGCAAAAAAAAACTATTGTTTGTTGATGGATAGGGGTTTTCCTCAATCAAACCCCAAGTTTGGTAATTAAACCTTGATGAAGGACATAGACCTAAAACATGAAATGTATGTTCAATCGTAACCTTAAGTGTGTCTAATATTAATACTAATAATGCAAACAAACCCTACCCAAGTGTGCTAGAATAGGATCCCTAAATGAACATGCACAATGATGAAGACCTGCTTTAGGAGATATCAAAATCACCTTAATAAGTCATAAATTTTATTATACCTTCCTTAGGTTGAAAGTATAATGACAATAGAAGATGGAATCACTTAGGAAACTAGTCATTAGGCTTGGTTGAATGTCTTGTGCATCTACCAAAACCTAGAATCCATCATGATCCTCTATAGGCATCTACCATCACTTCTTTGAAAATGCTCGATCTTGATATCAAAAGGAGCTTGAAGACCTACAAAAACAACTCAAATGTTGTTCCAAGACTTCAATTTTGAATGCTTCTCCTTGCTCTTGAATATGAATGCTTGATATCATATGACTTTCTCTTGTCTATGGGTATGTGTAGGATCATCATGGAAAAAATAGGCCCTTAAGTGGCGAAAAATTTAGAGAAATCAGAGTTAGACAACTTGACATAAAAATTTGAATAAGTTATCTATATTATTTCAAAAATATGTAAGAATAGAATTTGTAGCAAATTGAATGTAGTTTCTAAAATACTAGTTTTATTTAAAAAAATAAAAATCTATTTGGTGAAAATTTGAAATTTCATTGCAGTAGTACTTAAATTTTAGGGAAAAAATAAGAAGTAGGTGTCTGTTTGACCACCCTAAAGATAATAAAATGATAATATTTTTTTATAATATTTTAGATATAAGTAGAGGACTTATGTCCTGATGTGATGCATATTTTTTTGTAATTTTTTTCCAAGTAAATAATTAATTATGATATTTTTATGTGAAGCATAAAATGTGATGCATGTTTTGGATTCAAAAAATGTGATACCATTTGAAAACTATAGACTTTTTTCAAGCAGCCTATCAATTAGGACTTTAATCGTAATTCAAATAGAAAATGAATAATAATTATTTATTAAATTCAAAGTAAAGCATAATTTATATTGGTGGAAAGTTAAGAATCTCCTTTAAAACCATTTTCATTTCATCAATTTTGGGTAAAAAAAGAGTCATCAACCACATACCCTACACATTCCCATCATATCGCCACTTTTTGGCCCATCATGATCCTACACACACCCCTATCTTGCTTCTTCTCTAGTGTAAAATGAATTTGAGACTTAGTTTTATAGGCTTCCTATCTAATTTTCCAATTATCATATCTCTAAAGATGACATGTGAAAGTTGAATTTGAGGGATTGAAATGCCACCAAAAACATATCAAAATTTGAGTTCAAGGGACATAATGAACCCATTTTCCCATGGGCGAATGGGTCTTGACTTAAAATTTCAGGACTCCTTAAATGTTGGGGCATTAATTTGATCCATATCATTTATTCAATTTAGGTTGTGGTGTCGAGAATTAAATAAATTTAAGTAAAATAGGCCTTGGGATACATGATAAAGGGGTATTAGGGGCCTATTGATGGGATTTTTACAATGCATTAATGAAAAGGTCACCAAATTAGGTCCAAATAAGTGTGAATTATAATTTCTCTTAGAAAGGGGTACAATTTTCTACACTACAATAGGTTTTCTTATTTGGAAAACTGGCTCCTAGTATCAAATCCATCTGGTGACTAATCTTCCTCATTGGTGGAAAACCTTCAGGTACATTATCTAACACAATGTTTTGAAATTCTCCTAGTAGATTTAGAACTTCTATTGGTACATATTCTTCTTCTTTGTTGACTCTACGAATCAACACAAAGAACACATGTTTGTGCTTCATACCATCTAAAAAATTGCTACCATCTATCAAACAAACTCTTAGATTACTACATACCTTTTCTCCTACCTCTTTTAGGGGCTTCAACTTATGATGAACTTCATCCTTTTTCAGGGAATATGTGTTAGCATGAACATCATGGATAATGTGATGATCAAAATTCCATGGCCTCCTCAATAATAAATAACATGCATCCATATGCATGATGTCACACAGTACCTCATCATGGTAATTATTGATATTAAACTTCACTAAACAATTGTTCATTGACCAAATCTATATGAATTTTTTTCAACCATGAAATCCAATATGGATATATGGGTGCCTCTTCCTTTCCAACTACAAATTTTTAATCATCTCTTTTGAAACTATATTATCTATGCTACCACTATCAATGATAATATCACAATATTTACCTCTAGATTTGTACCTTGTATAGAATAAACTCTTCTTTTGAACTATATTTTTTTCTTCATTCAACAATGCTCTCCTTATGACCACATTCTCTCCCCTTTTTGCATCTTCAAAATACTCAGATTCAACTTCCTCATATACATGTACAATTCATGCATTACCTTTAGGTCTCTTATTATCATTATTTGATGTTGTGGACACTCGTAGGCTCGATGTCCTTCTTCTCCACATTGAAAATAGGTTCCTTTGAAGTGTCCTCTCCCAAGGCCTCATCTAGGTCTTCCTCTTCCTCTTTATTCACCATTGTTCTGGTCATGAGTGTGATAATAATTATCTCCTCTTGGGTTTTGACTAGGACCAACTTCTTCATTCTTCTTTTTATCTTCATTTTGTCCTCTATAGGATCTTCCACCACAACCTCTTCCTCTTTGTTGGATTTCAAATCTTCTATTCAGCTCCTCTTCTACCTTCAAGGAAAATTTATAAGCATCTTCTATTGTGTTCATTATAACAAAACTCAACTCTTCTTGAATACTTGATTTCAACCCACTTATATAATGGAATGTCTTTTCCTTATTGACATCTAAATGGCCTACTCTGATAAAGAGCTTTTAGAATTGTTATGTGCACTCCTTGATAGACTTACTAGCTTGCTTCAAACCTTGCATTATTTTTAGTAGATCTAACTCATAATAAATAGGAATAAATTATCTCTTTAATTATCCACCATTTAGTACCATCTTGTGATTTCCTCTTTGCCTCTTTGATTTCTTTCTAGTTGTACTTATTTCCACAAAAAATTGGCATGACCTTTCAATTTAATCTTTGCAAATTTGACCCTCTTAGGATCTTATATCTCTTCACACTCAAAGTACTCTTCCATGTCATTGATCCAATCAATCAATTATTTTGGATTGAGATTTACAAAGTATGCAAAAACTTCAATCCTTTCCCTTTTTCCAATCTTGAAGAGGGCCTTAAATAATTTGACTTGTTCATGTTCTTCTAGTTCATCATGCTCTTCTTCATACTATTCTTCTTCTTTAGCTTCATCTTCAATTTCATATCCTCTTTTACGATCAATTCCTCTATGTAGCTCTTCTTGAAGTGCTTGAACTTGTCTTTGTAGGGCTCTAAAACCCTTTTCTGGTACTCCAATATTTCTTCCACCACCAAAATTTCTTTGTGGAGGCATTCTTATCACTTATTTTGCAAACCCACAACCACAAGTCTTGGTGCAAACTACCTCACATTGGGTGACCTTTTTACACACTCAAGAACTCCCACTGTTAACCACTTAATGAAGAAAGAATCTCCCTCAAACACACATTACATAAACAATAACATTCAAGAATAATAAACATGCAATCAAATGCAATACAACTATATAGTCACAAGACCACTATTACAAAAATTTGGATTGCCATGCAAAAAATCAAACATGTAAGTCTATGAATGGCAATAACGGTCACTGAAACCCCAACCTCTATTTTGTGCTAAAAAGCAAGAATTTAATTTATCTTCTCATCCAAAATCAATCACTTTCATTTCTCGCCACTTTATTATTTTATTTTCTTTACAACTAACCATCACTTCTATTTTTGTCACCTAATAGATTCAATTGCCCCTTTTTTCGAGCCTAATAAAATTCCTAAATTTTAGTCCAACTTCCAAGAGCCATAAATTTTGACTCGGGTATAATATTGATAAACCATCTACATCATTTGAAAGATCTTGATGAGTGGTAGGGCTGCAAAAGGCCCATAAATTGGTCTTTTTATTTTTAGCCATTTTTTGGGCTAATCCAAAACCTCTAAGTGCCTTAAAATTGACTTTGAATATTTTTAAAGGGATTTTGAAGATAAAACATTAGTATCTCACAAGTGGCACATGGTATTAAAGTGATTTATTCACCATTAGCCTCATTTCACTATTTTAGAACTCTTTATAAGATTTCATGTCCATATATGCACAAATTCTAAATTACTAAAAATAGAAACCTACTATTTGTAGCCCTTCTAACTCACTAAAAATAGTAATCCTACTATTTTTAGCCCTTGTTGAAAATTTATTCCAAACCTAAAAATTAAATATTTTTTTTTTTTTTTGGGGGATCAAAGATTACTCTTACACCTATATTCTCATGCATCATATAAAATATAGAACTATAGAAATTTTTAATGAAAATTTAATCATATAGATTTTGTGTGATGATAAAGACTAGACATATAAATTATTTCTAGGATAATGTATACCTTCTTTGCTTAGATTTTGAAAGAATTTACATAATGTTCCATCTTAGAATGATTTCATAACCTCAACTCATGAATTCAAAGTATTCACAAGCTTTATTAAAATGTCTATGTGATTGCATGTAGAAAGCATGAAAATGCATACATCATATAGTTAGGTTGCATGTATGTCTTTTGCATCTCATTCAATATATTTAATTTATGTATTGTTCACATGCTTATCTAGACAATATCCTAAAATAGTTATTATTTATAACTGTCAATTATGGTTTGGTCATTTTACTCATAATAATAATTTTTTATTATATGAAAGTATAGTTGTCATTCTATTAATTCCCTAGAGATATCAATGACATGAAGGTTTTAGGAAATGTTTAAGAACAAAGTTGATGTTTTCTATTTTATAAATAATATCCAAGTTTTAGGCACTCAAAGAGAAAATATTAATACATATTCAAAAGCCCATGTCCATGACTTAGGAAGTTTATTTGTTTGAAAGAGTCATTATTTTGGGAACTTTAGGGTTATGTTATCTTGCTAGTGAAACAGGTCAGCTAATTTCAAGGTATGAAGGTTACACATATTTTCTCCTATCTAGGGCATGTTGCATATGAATGAAGGTGAAGAAATCTCAAGGATCCACACATATCTTATCCATATACTCAAGGTGTATAGACTACAAATTCTAAATGGTTGCATTCTACGTGTTTCTATGTATGTCATTTATTATGGGATCTTTAAATCTTTGTAGAGACAATTCAAGGATCTTGCATGTTTTGATTAGGCTATAAGGTTTTGATTGAAACATTGATTTTTAGAGATAATATTGAATACAATTGGAGAATCTTGGTATATCTTCTACATTGACTCTCTAAGTAGAAGTCCAAGCTCTATACTCATTGATATTTAATAAAGGAGGAAGTGATTGATGAGTTCCTATTATGATAAGGAGACAACAAGAGGAAGTTATTTATGTGGTTATAAGGAATGAAAAGGTAATGTACCATTAATAGACCCTTGATAGTGATATGAAGATAACATAGTCACAATATTGGAGGTTTAGCCATATTCATATTGTCATAGGTTTGAAAATAAAGCTAAGGTAGTTATAAGACTTGTAGAAAACCATAAAAATAATCAAGTTATCTACCAATGAAGGTTACCTAGAGGGTATTTTGTGTTATAAAATTATATTCAAACTATCCAAACATGTCAAATTTGTGGCAAGAAATGCTTACTATTCTTGTGAGTGTAGTGGCACGTATGATAGGATTTTCAAGATAGATCCACAAGATGATATAAACTAATTCTTGGGGAAATAATGCTCACAAGGTATACTATTGTGAGGGAGGTTGTACTCAAAGTTTGGGCCTTCCAAGTATTCATTAAGGTTCTTGTGTGAATTTTTAGTGTTGCAGATAGATTCCTTCATACAAGAGGTATTACAAATACAAATACCTAAAATAAAATAAAATAAAACAACAAAATTCCATTAATAATGAATTTATTGAGGAGAAAGGTTGTATTATACAAGTTGTGGTAAAAACCTTGTGATAAAATCCTATGGAGATCCTATAGTATTTGTAGCTTCTCATAATAACCTACATCAAAAGAGTATTGAATAAATTAAGATATATAGTGCATACCTTCAATATTTACAAATATTTTCTCCAATCATCCATGTTGAACACCATATATTCTAATTCCATAGATTGAGTAAGCTTAAAGGGGACACTAGAGATCTTTGTAAGGTTCAATCTAGCACCAATTCTAGTTTTACCACTAAGATATATTTACAAAGATGATCATAATGTTTTGATTAATAGGGGAAAATAGGTTTTGAAGGGATCCGAAACCCTTTACATCAGAAACAAAATGTTGCACCAAAAAATATTCAAAAGTCTACCAGCAGCAACCCAACAACCAAAAAACCAACCACCACGGGTTCCAAACTAAAAGAAGGCAATCAACAACCAATAGCACCGACTAGCAAAACAACAACAAAACAACCAACAGAAGACAAACACCAAACAAAAACAAAAATAAAAAAGAAAATAGTTAAGGCCACTTAGAGTTTTGGCCACCTCAATCTGTTGGTTTTTATGTTTTTCAACCATATCCAACAATTCCTTTTTCTCAACATCAAAAGCTTTTTTCCATTCAGCCGACCCTCTACCAACAGGTACCTTATCATTATCCTTCGCAACTTTTTTACCCTTACCCTTAGCCATTTTCTCTTTCTCCATGATCTCCGAGAAGAAAACCTAATCTTCTCTGAGCTGCCCAATTTTCTTAAAGAGAATTTCCAAAGCTTCTACACTATTCTTAACCGAGGTATGGCTTACCTGCAACAATTTTTTGATATCCCCATTAATACCAACAACCTTGGCGTCAAGGGCCTACATTCTATCCTTGCATAATACCTTGAAAACATTAAACGAACATTCCAATTCCATAATTATATCAATGAGGATGTCAGACACAAAGGCCTTCTGAAAATTTTGCATATTCGCCTTTAAGCCTCTTATCTTGATATTAATTTTATTGAATTCTTGCAAAGTCCATTTGGCCAATTTGAAGGTGCCCATTGCCCCAGCCCTCACCATGTCTAGCAAACTAAACATAGAAGTATCATCCTCGTCCAGGTACAAAAATCCTCTAAAAGAGGATCAATCTTCAAGGGTGGATTAACATTTTTCTTTTCCTCCTCCTCCACATTCAAATCCCCAACCTCCTTCACTAGAGACACCTTAGGCATGTCATGAACTAGAGAATCCTCCACAATCACCATTTTATCCATAGGAACCTTAACTTCCTCTGCCTCCTTAGGGTCCCTGGCCATAACTACAGAAGCCTTTTTCTTCAAATAGGCCAACCTCTTCGATAGTCTTCTCGGTTTCTCAACCAACCCAACATTAACCTAGGCCCCAACCTCAAGAGCCCCACCAACAACACCTTTATCAATAGCCCCTTCTGCAACCTTAGGAGAGGACCCATCCGACCCAACCTTTGTATCATCACTCCTAGAAAAGGTCAACCTCTTAGCAGCCCTATTACTCTTAGAACCCACCACCTTCCTTTTCTTGGAAGACAAAGCCATAGCCACAAGGAAAACATCTTCCTTGTCGTCATCCTAGTCCTCCTCCGACGACGACGAGGAGTCTGAATTTGATGATCCTGATAAAGCACTTAAAACCTCTTCCTTTCCTTTGATGGCTAGAGTCGGGGTTAGAGATTGGACATGCTCCATAATAAGCAAAATAAGCCCTTCATGGAGGACAGGGGCCCTCCTATTCTTCAGATGAGCATACATCGAGGATTCCAATGAAGATAAAAGGAAGAAGGGAAAGGAAATAAAAAATCCATGCCTGAAATGATTTAGGAGAGTGAAATGGTGACCAACAAGAGCCTTAAATCTCCCTTATCACATCATCACCTCTGCAACCCTGGCCCAAATTTTCTTGAGGGAAGTTCTATCATAGCCCCAGCTCTCCAACTTGACCAAATTCTTCTGCTTTTCATCATTAAAAAACTGGGTCATTGCTTCTTCATTACTCTTTTTGTCTTTGAAAATTCTCCTTCCCATAGTCGGCATTCCAGTAATGGTGGAAATAAGGTCTTCATTCACCTCCACCTCCATCCCTTTCAACATCAGCTTGCACTTATGCCAAAGAGAGACAAACTTGGCCAAGGAATTAGGGTCATGATCATGTAATATCTCCAAAAATGGAGTGAAATTGCCATGGCAAAGAATGTTCCAGAGCTTCTTCTTTCTCTGAATATCACCACATGAATGTGGCTCAACTTGGCTTCTATCACCACCCATGGTAGCCCAAATAGAACACACAAAACCCTGGTGAAAGCTACCCAGAAAATGTGCCAAATGAGAAGACGTGCATGGCCATAAAAGCCACATCAACTTATCCAACATCATTTCTTAAAATTTTTCTAGCATCCTCAAGAATGATCGACCCTTCCTCCCATGAGTGAAATTCACTAAGGGTGACAGCCAAATTGGCAAAAAAATCAATAAGAGAGTTTCCTTCCTGATAAACGTGAGAGACACAAATCTCATCACAAGATTGTAACATCATTACCATATCCTTTATTAATTGATCCATGTTGCAACTTGGGGGAAGAGTGCCACACAAATAGTTTATGATATTCATAGAATCACCTTCCACCCAAACTTTGGAAAACCCCTTGCTAATAACATATCTAACACTCATGAATGCAGCCTCCACCTAAGCGTGATGATTATTCTATGTACCCAATGGGAGTGCCATCGCACCAAGAATTTTTCCAAGGTTATCTTTAAACACCCCCCACATCCAACAAGCCCGGGATTCCCCTTTGCTGCCCCATCAAAGTTGATTTTAATCCACCCAACCAAGGGAGACTGCCATCTTGTGTTCTTCCTCGCAACAACTTGCTAGCCTTGGGATTGATTATAGGAACCAAAGAAATTTTCTAATTCGAAATCATAAGATCATAGCTAACAAGGCACATAGTCAGATCACACCGAGCAAAGTCAAATCTAATGAGAGTAAAATTTTCTAGGATAGCCCAATGGACTTTGATGAAAAGACTCTCAACCTTCAGCTTGGATACCTAAAAGATCTTGTTATTTATTTCTTTCCAGAGTCCCTAGGCAATATGTAGGGCCATAAGATCCCAAAGCCCATGCAACACAAGAGAATAGGAAGGGCACTTCCACTAATCATAAAACTTAGCCAAAGAGTCTAGAAAGACCCATCCCAAGTCCTAGAGTCTAAGGAACTTGCTCCACAGGGCAGGCAAGTAATCAAACCCAATGAGGATATGAAATTCATTCTCCCCATTAACTTCATAGAGCACAAACCTATTAGGAATTGCAAACCCCCTCTAGCATAGATTGTTAATCATAAGGATTTTACCTTGCATAATCAGCTAGTAAAAGACATTCATCTTAGGAGTAAGTTGCTTATTCCATAGCCGCCCCCAAAATGGAAAAGGCTCCAAAGTAACTAGGGAATTCAAAAAAGTAGAGGCCACAAAAAAATTACCACTTGCACATGGGTCCCAAACCACTCTATTCGGCCTAGGAAACACTAGAAGCCAAACCTTACATAAGAAGTCCTTAAGAATCTTCAAAGACGGATCCCAAACATCAAAAATCTTCCATTCCCCATCCTCAAAGTAATCCACCACCTTGACTCCAAATAGTTGTTTACACAAGGGAGTAGTAGGAGGAGCCCAAGGGAGATTAATAAGAGGGAAATCCCCACACCAAATGTCATCCCAAAAGAGAATACTAGTCCCATCGCCCAACAACCACTTAAAACCTTTAGCAATCACATCTCTGTAGAGAAAAATATTCCTCCAGAAGCATAAACCAGATGGAATCTCCTCTAAATAAAACATATCCCAAGGCCTATCTAGACCAAACATGTACTTATTACTCACCAAAGGATCCCACCCAATATCCCCATTTAGGAACCTCCAGATATTTTTAGCAAAAAGAGCCTTATTAAAAGATTTAAGATTTCTAATCCCCAGGCCACCCCATTTCTTTAATTTATAGACTAAACCCAAGCCACAAGGGGAATCATGGCTTTGGAATCCACCCCTAACCAAAGGAATCTTCTCATGATCTAATCCACTTTGTCTTCAAACTTAACCAACACCCTGAATAAAATCATAGCATACAAGGGTAAATTTTGAAGAGTGGCCGAAATAAGCTGAATTTTACTAGCCTGACTAAGGAGAGCACCTTTCCACCCTGCTAACTTCTTGCTGAATTTATCCAATAGAGCCAGCCAAAAGGAGTTAGGAATCCTAGAAATTCACAAAGGAAGCCCCAAATATGAGGATGACAAATCATATTGATTGCAAGACAAAATTTTGGCCACCTTGAGTTGCAAATCTTCTAGAGTGTTAAGGAAAAAAATCTAACATTTAGGAAGGTTGATCTTCTGACTAAAATCCTTTTTCGTAGTCATCCAACAACCTCTTAACAACTCTAGCTTCCTTAACAAAATAAGCCCCTATCAAAATAGTGTCATCCACGAATTGTTGGTGAGTAATCAGGTTACACCTAGAAGAGGGTGCAAGACCCTGCAGAACCCCATCCTAAAGTTCCTTTTGGATGTTACAACCTAAAGCCTCTGCCATGAAGATGAAGATAAGCGGTGAGATAGGGTCACCCTGTCTCAATCCTTGCAAACTCCAGAAGAAAGGTGAGGGAGAAACCAAGATAGCAAACAAAGGAGAAGAAATAAGTTGCTCAATCAATTGAATGAACTTCTTAAAAAATCCAAAATGATCCAACACACTCAGAAGGAACCTCCAATTGAATTTGTCATAAGCTTTAAGTAAATCCAACTTCAAAAAGAAACTTGGTTTCTTAGAAATGTTAATGGAATGGGCCAATTCATGAACCATAATAATAGAGTCAAGGATATGCCTGCCCTTGAAAAAACCACTTTGCTGGTTCGAAATAAGAAGCGGCAAGCATTTCTACAATCTAGTAGCCAACACTTTTGAAAAAAATTTATAGACAGAGTTACAAAGGCTAATAGGATGAAATTCACCAAAGGTCTTAGCATCAGCCCACTTAGAAATCAAAACAATGAAAGTGGCATTCAGTTCCTTAAGCAAACTTCTAGAACAAAATAACTCCTTAGTAGCATTTATCACATCCTTAGCAACAATCTCCCAGCATGACTAAAAAAATAAAAAGGAAAAACCATCAGTGCCAGGGGCCTTATTACCTTCAAATGAAAACACTACATATTTAACTTTTGAGGTAGAGGGAATGACTGTTAGCTTCTTATTCACATTTTCGGAAACCAAACTAGGGATAGCCTCCAGGGTAACATCCACACAACCTTGATCCCAAACTAGGTCATTCATCATAAGACCTTCAAAATATCTAGTAGCCGCACCCCAAATGTCCTCCTCAGCTTCCAAAAATGACCCATCCACTTTGATAGAAGAAATTCTATTTGAATCTCTATGTCTCAAAGTAGTGAGATGAAAAATATTTGAGTTACGATCCCCAAATTTAAGCCACATTGCCCTAGATCTTTGTCTCTAGAAATCCTCCTCCTTGGAGATGATATCATGAAGTTGGGAAAAAGACCATCTTCCTAAAGTTGAATATCCTCCGATAATCCCTTCGACTAAATGGCATGTTGGACCTCATCCAACTTGTTAAGGATGAGGCTTTTTAAAATAAAAAATGTGACCAAACAAATCTTTGTTCCACTTTCTAAGGTTCTTCTTCACAAAATTCAGTTTTTTAGCCACTTTGAACTTTGCACTTCCATCAACATTAATTTTCCACCATCTACTTATACAATCCATAAAGCGAGGTCTCTAAGCCACATGGCTTCAAACCTAAAGGGAAATATTTTCTTACTCCCAACCCTCTCTGCCACAAAAGAGAGAGGGAAATGATCTAACCCACAGCACGTAATAGAGGAAAGGGAACAAGCAAATTCAATAATCCAAGATGCAGAAGCTAGAGCCTTGTCTAGTCTAACTTGAATATTATCTACTCCAACATGTCTATTCAACCAAGTAAAATTAGCTCCCGAAAGCTTAACATCTAATAGGGCATTATCATCAATAAACATTCTTAGGCTATTAGATCATCCCAAAAATTTCTCTTAGGCTACTTAGATCATCCCAGAGCTTCTTCCTATTTCTCTTCAAATTAGGATCATACACATTAGAAATAACCCAAGAATAAGAATCCCTGAGCCAAGTAAACTTAGTCTCAACATGATTGAAACCATCAACAACTAGGGTACCTCTACACATCTTAGCATTCTAGAAGGTGGCCACACCACCCGAAGCTCCATCAGAACTCACCTCGTGAAAGCCACAATCCCTGAAAAATAAACTCTTCAAAGCCTCCAACTTTTCTTTCTGCATCTTCATTTCTTGGATCAACAAAATGTCCAGTTTATGATCACAAACAAGATTCTTCAGGAGGTCCTGCTTATGCAGGCTATTCATCCCCTTGATATTCCATGAAATTACTTTCATTTGCTACAAGAGGGGGTGCTCTTTGAGCACAAATCAAAAAGGGTCTTTTGGACCCCTTCCACAATATCTCACTTACACTCCCTTTCTCTACTCTTCTATAGGGAAGGTCTACCCTAACCCTTTGATTCAGAACCACAATCTGCTTTCTGCCTTCTCATGGTGATACCTTTGTGAGGCTGATGGGGAGGGGAAGAGGAGGATTTCTTCATCCATCCATGCATCTGGGTAAATCCCTCCTCATCTTTACATAAAGAATCCACCACAACCATAGCATTTTTACCCATCACCAGTTCCACACCCGAAAAGGGCGACTGAGGAACACCCTTTAGCTCCACCACTGGCCTTTTTGGAGAGCACATAGTCTCAGAAACATGGTCCACATCTTGATTTAAGGATTGATCATTCGCAACTTCCTTAGGACAAATTGGTTCCTTACCAACCTCAACAGGAGGATCTTCACGCACTTTAGCATTTACCTCACCCTCCAACCCATTTCCAACCACCGATTCACCCTGGATCTCCTTGGGTTCTTTAATCTTCCAAAACTTAGTCTATTTGACAACCTTTGGTGGGGCACCAAGAATAGGGCAATCTTTGGCCCAATGTCCCATCCTTTTACACTTGAAACAAGCAAACGAAAGGTTATCAAATACTATATGTTGCTTCCAAGACCCCACCTTAGATTTCAAGAAGAAAAATTCAAGCAACCCAGCATCCTGGTCAATCATGACATAGAATTTGGCTGCAACTAACCTCCTCCTTGACCTAGTGGCCTCATCAATTGAGACAAGTTGATCAAAGGATTTGGAAACCACCTTGAAAACTTCCTCATCCTAGTATTCTAATGGCAGATTCAAAAGTTTAACCCATATAGGCACAAAATTAGACAGGCATTTTGACAAATCCATTCCTAGTTCCCATGGACATAACACCATAGAGAGCCTTCCAAAAGACCAAGGTCCTTTTTCAAAAACATTTCTTAGGTCTTCATCACATAAGAAGGAAAAGGAAAATAATCCTTTAGCCATCACAGCGACCTCCACCAGAGCTTTTAGCACCCATTTCTTGCAAACCCAAGAACGAACCTCCTCAATGCTAGGTATAGGACCTAAAACCTTTCCAACTAGAGAGAAATCCATAATAGAAATATTCTTCTCAACAATGGAGTCCAGGACAGAAAAGGAGAAAACACCTTCCTCATTAGAAGAAGACACTTGGTTGCACTACCCTTGTCCTTAAACTTTGAGGAAAAAAGGTCAAACCACTTCTGACCCAACACAAAAGACTTCACATCCATCTGATTAGCATCCACATGGGCACCCCCATCCTGGGGAAGAACCGAAGATTCCCCAAATGGGACCCTCCCATCAGAACTAGCCCCCACATTATCTCCATGATGCAAATGGACCAATTCCTTCGAGGGACAACCATCACAAGACACCTTGAGTGTCTCACCCACACTTTTCTCCTCCAATTGCACAACTTTGACTAGACCCTCACCAAAAGACCCATCCTTCCCTAAATCACTTCTAGGGATCCTTTCCACACCACATGATCCCTCCTTCTCCCCAAAAGAGATAGAAAATCCATGTTTTGTATCCTGCCTGAACTTCCATGTGTCAAAAATCCCAGGGCTTGATTCCAAATTCAAATTACTCAAGCCCGCAAATGAACCAGTCTTCTCACCAATGGTCGCCTCCATTTAAATGATGATCATAATGTTGATTTGAATGGAAACCCCATTTATTGGGATATAATGAAGAATATGTTAAGGAACTTGAAAGGTGGGATCTTAGTGCACAAAATAAAAGGACAACTAAATAAGAAAGAGAGTTTTGAGAGGAGTGGAAAGATAAGTATATTTGGTTGAAAACTACTATACATGAAGGAAAAATGGTTATGAAACACATATTGTGAAGGAAAAGTTGGTTGGACCATGGGTAGCTGGTATTGGTTGAACAAGTATGCAACTTAATGCACTAGTTACTCATGCAAATTAAGGGAACTTTAAACTTTCAAAATCAAAATAAATGTCAGTGAAGACCCATGTATCAATTACATGATAGTGTTGAGAAAAAAAGTTAATTGTTAAAAGAATGCATGATAGTATGATCTAATGCATGAAGGTGTAAAAGGGTTGTATGATGGTATTTGTGGTATCAAGATTCCATAGCAATGTTGCAAGGAGATTTTATAAGAACATGATAGTCATAATAAAGGCAAGGTTATGAAATACAAGGTTATGCACATTGAAAGGTTATTTGTGTTCAATGTTAAATTGCAGTTACAAGTATATCTAGTCCATGAAGTTATGGGAAAAGAAGCCAAAATATTTTAAGGCCTAAGGTCTTTGGTAAACCTATAATTCTAAGAAAACATGTGAGAGTTTGTATGGAACACTATTAAGCATTGTAAAACATTATCAAGGCATCAAAAGTAATGAGAGCCTTAGAAAATGTGTAAAGTCTATACTTTGGTTCTCATTATTAAAGTGACTATGAGGTTTCTACACCCATGTGTGAGCTCTTATGATATGAATTAAGAAATAAAGACAAGGAAACAAGATGGAAACATATGGTGAGAATAATCCATCATCCCTATCATGAATTTTTATTTATGACAGTACTAATGGGGCACACATAAGTCAAATGACATGTATCTCATGTTTTTACTTCAAGGATAGAATATATGTAGGTTTGAGGCATAAATAATGCCATGATATAGAACCATAAATATGCAATTTCTCATAAAGAACTCATAAAATATTCCTTCTATTGTATGATGGTCATAATTATTACTCAAGAGCAGTGAGAGACAACATAAACCAAGAATTTTCATGCATAGTTCAATCATCACAATAGGTAAAGCAATCAAGGACAATCCCTTATAAACAAAGGATAGTGATACGATAGACCTATAGATTTTTTTTTTCTAGGAAGAATTTGAAGGTTCTTTAGACCATTTTCAAGCATATGTTGATACTTAACAACATATAGCATCAATATTTAGTATTATATGGTAATACTAAATGATAGTGTATTAGAATAGTCTACACAAACACAAAGTAGATGAATGACAACCTATAAATGATAAGGTATCAAGAATGTATGATAGTGATTTATGTATCTTTAAGAGAACTATGAATTATGTTTTATGAGGGAAAATAAAGTATGGAAAAGGTTCAAGAGAGTATCATTAATACAAGATATATATTTCAAGGTTTTGAGGCATGCCAACACTATCCACCAAGTTCTAAATTTGGAAGAAACTGGAATACAAAAGATAAGGTTGGTGTAGGCCTTAAAGAAGACTCGATGATGCAGTTCCATTTCATAATGGATAAAAGCTCTTCCTACACCCACCAAGGTAGTTGAAACAATTATACACATTTCCTATGTTTATGCAAGGATTAGTTGGAGATAGTCACTTCCAAGGTACCTGCATAGTAGTTTGACCATCATACAAGTATCTAGGGAGATTAAGACTAGTTTTCAAGCCTTTTTGGATTCAATTTTCTACTATTCTATGATGCCTTTTCAAAAAGAAAATTCAGCAAGATTTATTCCTATGCCCAACATGATGGAATTGGAGGAGAATTTGAGGTAGTCAAATTAGGAGAAATTTTCTAGTGTCCTAGCAAGTTGCTATCTTTAATAAGAAAAGTAAACATTCCCTATATTCTCTCTATATATAAGAAATAGGTGATGTAATAAAGATATCTATGATTTGTAAGGTGATGTAATAGATAGATCTATGGTTTTCAAGGGAACATAATTATAGAAATAAACTTGAATCAAATTTATGCTCCTTTTTTATTAATAAAGAAGTCATCTTTTTTACCTTCTCATAGTTTTTCTTGTGTATTATCATGAAGTGATTGATCTTATCTTATGATTAAATTGATTACCCTTGATTTTCAATCCGATTTCTTTATCTTTATGCAATAGTACATTTATTTATAGGTCATAGTTTTTATTGTGTCAAGCTTATTCATGTTTCAGTTATGAAAAATCATCATCTAAGTTCTTAAAGTTCATTTGACATTTATTTTGAATTTTATTTATTTATATATATATAATACTTATGCAAAAACAGTCAAATCATGAGTTGTGTATAGTGTGTTGGCTTCTTTAATCTTATTGTGTATTTTTAAGCAAGTATAAATCACTAAATATTATGGTGTATCACCTCATTTTCAAGTTTTAGTTTAGTTTCATGCTCAATTTCTATCCATTTTCCTTGTAGTAATCGTAGAATAAGTTAGTTTCAGGTGTTACATTAGGAAAACCAACCCTCTCTAGAGATTCACTCCATATTTTAGGTCACACACAACCTAGGAGTGTTTCAATTTTTTAGTTGGAAGGAGAGTCATTACACCACTCTCCAAATGGTGCATTTCATATTGACAATATTTTTTGGCACACTCGATGAGACTCTTTGATCTATTTTAGTCAATGTTAACTTTTCATATGTTGATCTATAATATGTATTTTTTGTGATTTCTACTTTAGAGGTAGTATTAACATACACAGTGACTCTAAAATCTTGAATATATTTTTTTAAAGAATATTTAGTTTTAAAATATTATGAGAAGAGTGCAAATATGTTGCAAAGATGGTTGTCATTGCACCAAAAGATCAACTTGTTAATGCCTGATACAATTTCCAGAGTTAATGAATCCACGCGAAGTGGTTAAGCCATGTCATGAACTCGAGTGTTGCATCACATAGCACAAGGAGACCAAGGGAAAACACCTTGCAACAATCCCCCCACCACAAGTGAGGGGTTCAAACCTGTGTCCCAAGCTCTAATACCAATTATTGCAAAGATGATTGTTGTTGCACCAAAAGATAGACCTGTTAATGCCTAATACAACCTCTAGAATTAATGAATCCATGGGAGGTAGTTAAGCCATGTCACGAACCTGAGTGTTGTCCTGCACAACATAAGGAGACCAAGGGCACACACCTTGCAACAAAATACAGGTAAGCTTATAGCCTTTTGAATATTTGCAACTATCACCACCTAGGAGGATAGAAAGATTAGTTTAGAAAACTTCAAGTGTTTTAGTGAGAACATATTCCACACCTCTACTTGGTAATACTTCCTCTTATACTCCTCAAAATCAATCACCCTTGATTATTATGGTTACTCCTAGGAATCAATATTTTATCCCATTTTATGGGTAAATCCATTAGATATTTCCCAACATGGTGACATTCCTATGGACTCCCTCAAAATAATTCCTTACTTTAATAGAGAAGGCACAACTACTCCCATTGAACATATAAAAAATATTGTAAAAAATTATGCAGTGTATCATGTTACCAAAGAAAATGTTGCTATTAGATTGTTGGATACTTCATTTAAGGGTAAGGATTTACATTGGTACAATATTTTAGGGATGAACTCTATCCAAACTTGGGATTTGTTGGGAGAATCCTTTTGTAAAGAAAATGAAGAAAAATCAAACTAGTTGTCCCTAGTGGAATAGTTGATAACTATCAAAAGAGAACCAAATGAGCACCTGATTGATTTTAATTTCAAATTTTAAAGAGAATTGTATAGATACCACAATTGGTAAGACATTACCTAAATATTATTTTTTGTATTATCTTTAGTTTTTTTAAATATTGATATTTCAATCATGATTCTATCTATGGGTGGAAGAACACTTCCTAATTCTTATGATATAGTTATCATGGCTAAGAATAGTTGCATATAAGATGGAAAAAATAAACCAAGACCCCCTTATGCCTATATTTCAAGAAATATAACCCCACATACTATCTCTAATACCTGTAATATCACCTATACCAATGCCAACTAGTCAAACACCAAGTCAAGACAAAGATACCTCAATCCAATATAGTGACTTGAAATAGGTAAATAGCCTTCTTCAAACCTTTGTAAATGAGTTACTGACTCTTAAAAGGAAAAACAACATAATTATAGGCCTATTAAATTCCTTACCAAACTAATTAGCCTAATAGGCCATCATTCCAATCTAATTCTCAAGGCCAAAACCAAGTTATTAATGCTAAACCTTTTTAATCATACAACCCAAATTATGCTAGGACTTCTAAGGCATTATCCTTGTACAAAACAACTTAGTACAATATTATGAGTGATTTTTTCCTTGTAACCAACCCCACAACAATGTCACTTTTCTAAGTGGTATTATCGATCAATCATTGATGGTACAAAATGCCTTAATTCCTTACAATACATCACTTGGAACACCATCATAGCAAGAATATTTTTAAGAACCCATGTACAAAATGACACTACACATTTGATTTGGCAAATGGATGAATTAGCTTCAAGAAAAAAATCAACTTTCTACTTCTAGGGCAACCTATACAAGGTCAAAGAAAATGGTTGTAGAAGTGGAACAATCAACTGATAAGGGTCTTTTTCAATCTTCTCCTACATTGTGAGGTGTTTCTAGTCCATATTCATATCCAAATATACCAAAAAATAAGATTAAATCATATAGTAGTAAGTAAAGAACAACACAAGGGACACACTCAATCAATACAAGTGTAAGAAGGTGTTGTTGTTACTTAAGGTGCAACCAAAGGTTAGTTCTATTCTATTTAATATTATTCATAATATTAAAGAAAACATGTGAATATATCCATGTGGGAGTCTTTATCTATCCTTGGACAAAAATACCTTTTACATGTATTTTCTAGCCTTAGTATTTCAAAAGAATCAGAAAAATAGAAACCAAAGTTGTCCTCACAAATACACCTTGACCAAAGGATGAATAAAAAGTAAATATGTAAAAACCCCTTATTTCTATGTTCCATTAATAATTGGTGACCACTTAGTTCACAATTGTGTGATAGATTTAGGACTAAATAGTTCAATCATGCCTAAACAAATAGTTGACAAGATTGGCCTAGAGTATGAACCTCTTCCAAAAGGAGTTGTATAGCTAGATGAAAAACTATAAAGATTATTGTTATCATCAATGAATTAAGTCTCAGTTTGCATACATTTCCCAATTTATCAATTCCTTGGGACATTTGTGTCATTGAACTTCGACCCTACTTTTCATTATGTTTATCTAGAGATTTCATAGATTTAATATTAGGGGCTATTTTTCATTAAATTGGTCTCACATTATTTTTAGGACTAAGTATGGAAGTAAGGTCACCATAAACATCTAAACCTATTTATAAAGACCATATTGAACCTTATGTTTCATGTTCTATCAATGGAAATTGTACATTTTTTACCAAAAAGATCATCATATTGTTCAAATTCCGAATATTCATATTGAGGGTTCAATTTATTTGTTACTTGATGAGTGGGGGCTAAAATTCATCAATTTCATCCTTATATAAACACATAGAAGAGGTTGGTCTTTGTATTTACTACTTGCATGAAGATGATTCTTTTATAACTAACCTTATGAAAACTAATGATCAAGATCATGGTGTTTGGAAAACATATTTTGATGGATCTAAAAGTAGAAATGGGGTAGGAGGAGGTGTGATGTTGGATATATCCAACATAATAAAGATAATATTCATCCTTTAGGTTTCAACTAAGTTGAGTATGAAGGTCTCAAACATGGTCTCCAATGGGCTACTAAGAGGAAAATAAAATAACTACAAGTTTTTGGTGACAACGAATTCATTTTAAATCATGTAAGAGGCTTGAAAATAACTAAAAATGATTTGTTAAAATAATACAAGAATAAATTATGGGACCTCATCAAGGATTTTGAAGCTTTCAATGTGAAATTTATTTATAGGGAAGATAATAAACATGTTGATACACTAGCTATCAATGGTGCACAATTTGATATTCTTAATGACATCAAAAAGGAAAAAGTGCAACAACATTTTTTTTGCAAGTGATTAGCAAGTAATTAATTTACTACAAGAGGAAGATGAGTTCTTAGCTAAAAATCAAGAAAAAGTATGAAAGAAGTATGAAGAAAAAATTATCCAGTTGAGTTCAAATTTCCAAAAGGTTTAGTTGCTCTTAGATCCATTTTTAATGCTAGAAATCTGGATAGAAGAGAAAAAATAAGAATGTTGATTAAGAAGGAAGAAAATGAAGATATTTCCATAAGCAATGATAAACTTCTCAAGCTTGGAAAGGTATGTATTCAAGAGAAAAAAATATGAATTTATTCAACTTTTTCAAGAGTTTAATGATGATTTTGCATGGGAATATGGTGATATTAAATGTTTTAATCATGAATCAGCACAACATACTATTGAATTGGAACCAAGTTCCAAACTTATTAGGTAGAAATAAAGGCCTTTAAGCCCAAAAATAGAGCCTCTCATGAAGAAGGAATTGAATAAAGTGATAGAAGACAACATAATATTTCCTATTAAACATATCTTGGGTTTCAAAATTGGTACTTGTAAGGAAGAAGAATGGAGAGATAAGATTTGTGTTGATTTTAGAGATTTAAATAGAGCTTCTTTGAAGGATCACTACACATTGCTTTCCATGGAATAAATTTTGCAGGTAGTATCAAGTTCAAAATGTTTTTTTACTTATTGATGAAAATTTTGGTTATAATCAAATAATGGTTACAAGAGAGGATTATTGTAAGACAACATTCACTACAAAATAAGGCACAATGGCTTATAGGAATATGCCTTTTATACTTTTAATGCTAGAGAAACTTTTCAAAGAGCCATGGATATGGAGTTTCATAGACTTATTATAACATTGTACATTTTTATCTTGATGACATTATAGTGTTTTCTAATCATGTTAAGGTTCATTTGTCTCATCTTAAAGAATTTGTTGATAAGTGTAGGCAATTTGGAGTTTTAGTCAATCCCAAGAAATACATATTTTAGTTCATAAAGGAAAAAATTTAGGCCATATTGTGTCCAAAAGAGGACTTTCAATTGATCCTTATAGAGAAAGTGTTATTCTAGCATTTCCCTTGCCTAGTTATAAAAAAGGGATAGCAAATATTCTTAGTAAAAATTGATTTTTTAGGAGGTTTATTCTTGATATTGCTAATCTTATGAAACCACTAATATCTATGTTTAATAACATGCCCTTCAGCTAGAATAAAGAAGGAAAAGCAGTTTTGAAACTATTAAGGAAGTCATAACACAAGCTCTTACTCTCATAAATCCTTATTTTCTAAGGATTTAATTTTACATGCCTTTGGGATTATAGACACTATCTCAACAAGTTTGGTATAATAGAATGATGAAGGTATGGAATAAACAATAGCCTTCTTTAGTAAAGGTTTGGAGTGGTATGATTTAAGGTATTCCTTTGTAGAGAAACACATTATTTATATTATAAGGAGTCTCAAGAAGTTTAGGAATGTGGTTTCTAACAATAAAATTGATTTAATGGTATCATATCTAAGTGTTAAATAATTTCCCTTAAGAAAATATTTGAATGAAAAAAGAGCATGTTGGATCACAAAAGTGATGGAGTATGATATGGGCATCAAATTCATGAAGTTTATTAGAGGTAGGGGCTTGTGTGAATAGATAGATTTAGATTTGCATGATGATAAGGATGTTTTCCAAGTGTTTCAAAATGATAATCAATCAGTTTCACCTTCATTATATATGATTTGGACTCAAGATACAATCCATTTCTTTTGAATAGGTGAGTGTCAGGTCTTAGGCTAGGACAAAGATAAAAGGAGGTATTTTAGAATCTTGTATATTCCTTATGTTGTATTGGATGGAATCTTGTTTAGAAAGGATGTAAATGGTGTTCTTTCTAGATGCATTGAGATAAAAAAAAATTGAAATATTTTTACAAGAATATCATGGTGGATTAGCAAGTGAAATTTTTTCTCTAAGAACAAAACCTTTAAAGATAATGAGGGTAGGCTAATATTTTCCCGGCATGTTTAGAAATTCATATTCATGGGTTAAGTAATGCAAGAATTTTTTTCTTCATAGGTAAGTAGAAGTTAGCAACCCTCCCTCTCCATCCCATTAAAGTAGGAAAACCCTTGATGAAGTGGGGCATGAATTTCATAGGGATAATACACCTTAAATTTTAGGTCATAAGTGGATATTAACAACCACCAATTACTTTACAAGGTATACATAAGAAAATATCACTCAATGAAGAAAATGAGAATTTAGTTTTGGACTTCTATGAAGACATAGTCACTAGGTTTAGATTTCCTCCTTATTTCATCTCTAATAATGCAATGGATTTTAAAGGAACTAGGATAAGTGAATGAGTAGTCAAGAATGAAATTTATTTGATCATGTCTTCCAACTACTACCCCCAAGGGAATGAATTAGAAAAATCCACCAATGAGAATCTCATCTGAATAATCAGAAGAACTATGGAGGAGAACTAGGTTGAATGGAATATAAATATAAAAATAGCCTTATAGGCTAGTATGATTACTCCTAAAAGCTCTATTGATAACTCACCTTATAAACTTGTTCATGGTAGAAAGGTAAGGCTGCCTATTGTAGACATTCAAAATATCCTAATTGATACCATGCATTCAATCTTGATTAACTAACACTGATTCTTCCTTTATAACATTCACACTAACCAATTAATTGAATAATTTTTATTTAATTAATTCCTCCTAAAAATCAGATAATACACATTATCAGGTTATTTCATCATATTCTTTAAATAAATAAATCAACTTTATTTAATTAAATCCTAATTTTCTTCATTTAATTAAATAAATCAACTTTATTCAATTAAATCCTAATGTTCTTCATTTAATTGAATAAATCATTTTAGTTAATTAAATTACTAATCTCCCAACTATCATCTCATTTGATTTAAATAAATCTAAATATCTAAATCAAATGTCAAATCAAACTAACTTCATCTAAGTTAATTAATCCTAATTAACTCCTAACACATCCTCCATTCCTCTAGCTTTTGCAAGTTGCACATGTAAATCAATTTATTTGATTTATATTAATTCCTCTATTTTCATTCAAATATGGCATATTCTTGGAATATTCCACTTATTTGAATTCTCCCTCCCAAAGGACTTTTGTCCTCCAACTTGGCATTAAAGGCTCTTACATGTCCTCTCCTTGATCCAACTTGGCATTAATTCCTCTTACATCCCCTCTTACACAAGTCACCTCTTCAAATTCAAAATTCACCTACATGCATTTAACATGCACATTGTTCAAAATGTGCTCCACTCTCCTTCATTAGCATGCTGACAAGTGGCACAATGCCATTGGTCCCTTCTTTAATCACACATTCTTCCTATTCTTCATTCTTCAAAACCTTCTTCATTATAAATAGAGGCCTTCTCTATTGATTTGGGAGGGACAAGGGGACACAAATTCAAGCAAGGTTATTATCCACAAGTTTATGCAAGTTCATCCACATTTTCATCCAAGTTAGCATAGAATCTCATCATCCATAGTTAGGTTATTGGAATTTTGCATCAAGGATCAATAAATCATCATCAAGCTTATCAAGGAATTGGTAAAGGGATTCTTTCCACATCAAAGAAGCACCAATTCCCCTATGGGATGCTAGTTTGAGCATTCAAATGAGATTTCATTAGCTTTTATTTGATATTTTATGTTGTTTTCTTGTTCTTATGCTTGAATGAATTTCATAGGGAATGTTTGGTTTAAACTTGTTTGAGGACTAATGTTTGTTTGTTTGTCCATGTTTGAACAGGTTTAGGATGAAGCATTCCACACCTATATCCCTCTAATTACAAGATCTAGATATCATTAACCAACTAGAAATGATGGAAGAAGATGCAATGGCAATCAAGATTGTAGAGTTAATGGAGTTGGAAGAAGTTAGAGACCAAGCAATGCATATAATGGAGCTTCATCAAGCTGAAAAAAAGATCATTTGATAATAAATAAGCTTCAATAACTTTCAAGGAAGGATACCTTGTTCTCAAGTGGAATGAGGTGAAGACTAACCCTAAAAGGTACACTAAGTTTGAGTCCATGTGGAGTGGACCATACATGATTTCTACTTGCAAACAACATAATTACTTTTATCTATCAAATTTGATGGTGAACAGCTATACATCCTAGTCAATAGGATATATCAAGCATTAATATTAAGGTTATGTTTCATTTTTACACATAGTATATTAGTTTCCCTTTTGAATAAGTATCATTGCACATTGTAGTAGTAGATTTTTCATTACTTTAAGTGTTTATTGCACATGTTTTGGTTAGGTTTGTATTGCTTTAGTTGTCTTAGGATCTTTGGTTCTTTGTTATTTATTTTTTGAAGGCATTATAGCTATTGATCAGGTGTATATTCTTCACAAATAAGCGTTCCTAGGTTTATGCTTGACTCCTACACCCAATAGATACTCAAGACCTCTAGGTCTTGCTATTTAGCAAGAAAACACCTTTGAGAGGTCAACATAAAATAATGTTGATTATGTTTTGGTCATTTGACTCAAAATAATATTTTTCATCATAGGAAATGGTAAATGTCATTCTTTTAATTCTCCAGAGATATCAATGACATGAAGGTTTAAATAAATGTTTAAGAACAAAGATGATATTATTTTTTCTATCAAATAATATCTGAGCTTTAGGTGGTCAAAGAGAAAATATTAACACCTATTCAAATGTCCACATCCATGAAGGAGTCAAAATATTTTAGAAACTTTATGGTTAGGTTATTTTGTTAATAAAATATGTCAGCTATTTTAAAGGCATGGAGGTTATATATAGCTGCCCCTACATAAGGCACATTGTAGAGCCAAAAAGGAGGTTCCTAGTTCATATGAATGAAGGTGAAGAAATAGTAGGGATCCATGCATATCATATCCATGTACTCAAGGTGTCAAGGCTAAATATTATATGTGGTTTCATTTCACATGTTTCCAGACATGTCATGTATCAGAGGAGATTTAAGTCTTTGCAAACATGTCAAGGATCTTGCACATATTCCTTAGATTATAAGGTTTTGATTGAAATATTGAGTCTTAGAGAGAATCCTAATGGTAGATCTATGATATTGACCCTCCAAGTAGAAGCTTGAGTTCTATACATGTTGATATTTAATAAAAGATGTGGTGATCTATGATTTCCTATGATAAGGAGATAAAAATAGGAAGTTATTGAAGTGGTAACATAAGGCCTGGAACGTAATGTACCATTGACTTTCCCCTAATAGTGATATGAAGACAACACGGTATCAGGACATAATAACCCGGCCAAAATAACCCTGGATAGAATAACCCGACCAAAATAACCCAAGGACAAAATAACCCAAGGTCATAATAACCCATGGACAGAATAACCCATGGTCAAAATAACCCATGGACAAAATAACCCAAGGTCATTTTAGATCAAGCTAGTAAACTAGAAATGACATAAAATAAATAATAAAAATGATTGTAAGGCACCATAGAGGCTATTTAGGTCATTTTAAAACCATATATCCATTATATACCCCTAAAATAGCCTTAAAACACCTTTAATATGCTTAAATAACCTATAAAATGATAAAAATTTCTAAAAATAAAGGCAATTTCGTGGGAATAAGTTGATTATTTTGAAGACACATGGATTGGTAGACTAACTAGAAGAGGCAACAGATGATCACCCAAGTTTCCAATCACAATTTGGAATTGCTATTCAAATATTCAAGATGATCTTCCCATAACCAATAATACTATTGAGGGATGGCACAAAGGATTTAGTGAATTGCTTCAAGCATTGCACAACTTAGTCTAGAAATTCATCAAAGCAATGAAAAAAGAACAAAGTCTCCAAGAGAATAGAATAGAGAAATATATGGTTGGATACACTGCGCAACCAAGCATGAAAAAATACCGTGAACTCAAAGAAAGACTAAAAAGATTGGTGGATGGTTATGACAACCATAACATTTTAGATTATATAAGAGGCATCGCTCATAATTTGTCACTTTAATTGAAAATTTGAATAATAAAGTTTTTTTAGCAACATACATGTAATTTATAAAAAAAAAATTCCTTTTTCTATATTCTTATGGGGATATTTTGTCCATGGGTTATTTTGACCACGGGTTATTTTGGCTTGGGTTATTATGACCCCGAGTTATTTTGTCCCTGGGTTATTGTGACCGGGTTATTTTTTCCAAGGTTATTTTGGCCGGGTTATTATGTCCTGTAACCAGACAACACAATCACAATATTGGAGGTTTATCCACAGTCATATTTCCATAGGTTTAGGAATAAAGGAAAGGTAGTCATAAGACTTGTAGACAACCTTAGAAACCATTAAGTTATCCACTAATGAAGGTTACTTAGAGGGTATTTTGTGTTACATAATTGCATTCACACTATCCAAACATGTCAAATTTGTGGCATTGAATACTTAATATTCATATGAGTGCAGTGGCATGTGAGATTTTTTCTGGATATATCCACAAGATGAGATATGTTACTTCCTTGGGAAATAATTCTCATATGATAATCTATTGTGAGGGAGGTTGTATTCAAACTTTGGGCCTTTGTAGTATTCATTGATGTTCTTGGGGGAATTTTTGTTGTAGATAGATTCCTTCACACAAGAGGTATTGCAAATACAAATGCATAAAAGGAGAAGAAAATAACATTTCATTAATAATGAATTTGTTGAGGATAATGGTTAGGTTATATGAGTTGTATGGGAAACCCTTGTGAGAAAATACTATGAATATTCTACAATAGATCTAACTTCTTGTGTCGACCTACATCAAAAGAGTATTGATAAAATGAAGATAAATAATAGATACCTTCAACATTTACAAATATTTGGTAATATAGTTCTTGTTCCAATCATCCATATTGAACACCATATATTCTAATGCCAAATATTAAGTAAGGTTAAAGAGGACACTAAATATCTTTGCAAAGTTTAGTATAACACCAATTCTATTTTTACCGTTGAAAGATATTTTTGAAGATGATCACAATGTTGATTTGAATGGAAACCCCACTTTATGTGGATATAATGTGTTGGTATTTCCTACATATTTCCTAAAAAATCTCTAAATTTTTTCCATGTTTTGTGATTAATGGTTTTAAGTAATTGGCCAATGAATAGGGAAATCAATTCACTTTGCACTCCAGAACCTATAAAAACTAGGTAGTTTTCCCTTTTGATATCATTTTAAAATATTGTCACTCAAAGAGATGATATGAAACAATATGAAAATATGGTGCAATGAATTATAATGAATAGTAGATAAGCAAATAAATCTCATACAAATTATGCTTAAATTTTTACAAAATATAAAAATAGAACATTATCCTTCAAGCTTTTGAGATTATGTATGAGAAAATTATAATAAATATAAATAAATTATGAATAAATTTGGAATTTAACAACTTTAATAGTTTTTTAGGAAATGAAAAGGAAAATTTAACTTGATTGGTACCTATCTAGGGCTACGAAGTCTTAGAATCACTTAAAATTATCCTCACAATAATTCATTATATCTTGATGATCAATTAAATATTATTATCTTGTAATAATTTGATTAGCTAGTAGATTACAATATGGTTCTACTTAATAATCCATACATAAACACAACATATTCTATATTTTAATGAATGCAATTATTCTATTACTTGAACAAAATAAATTAACAAAATACACAAGATAGGAATTTGTATTGATGAATCAAATAATACTTAAATATTTTATTTATGAATAAGTATTGTATTACAAAGTTAGATATGCTGACATGTTATAATCATGTAGTCATATTTGATTTGATCAAGAATACATCACTTTTATAGAAAAAATATTTATAAACCTTAACACTAGAAACCCTAACCACAACCTACAAGCTAAAAAACCTTACAAAATATCAATTCTCAGACCCTTGAACAAGATATAAGCTCCTCCTTTAAAGAATAGGATAGGTGTAGGTACTAGAAGCATAAGTGAGACTTGTCATAATTTTACATCTAACATTCAAAATTATGTTTCAACAAGAAAATTATAATAGCCCAATAATAGAAGAGATTCATTTTCCAAACCTTAGAGAATAAATAGAAGATCCTAAAGCCATTGAAGAAATAAAATTATTTGAACATACTAATGAATAAAAAATGTTTGACACCTTAGTAACAACCTATGAGCTCATAGGATCTAATGAAGACAAAATTTGTGGACAACTTGATGGTCCTCACTCATTGTACTTGTCTAAATAGGAACTATATATTTCATCTTATGGCCAGTGATATTCCAATACCTATAACACCTTGTTGTTATGGGTATTATATTTTTCATCCATGACTAACTTGGGTTTTTTATTGAACATGTCTAAACTTGATTCCAACTTTATTAATTCATCAATATAATTATTCAACAAAGCAAAGTTTAACTTCCCACTAGAACATATAAATGAGAATATTGAGGGGAAAATGGTGTCAAATTCATCCTTCCATACCTCAAAAGGCTTGATAATTGCATTGTTGTCAAGTATCTCAAGTATCACCCCTTCCTCTAATGTTTCAAATAATTTCAACTTATTCTTTAGTTGTAATTATAATCTTGTCTAATAAGTTTAAATTTCTCCAAGTAATCCAACTTCATTTGTTTCAACTAAACCCTTGGAGAATTGAAGTCATACTTATCCAATTTACAAAGCTCATTCATTACTAAGAGTCTAGGGATCTAGGTGCTAAATATTACTTTCAAGCTTACTTCTTTTTGCATATGCTTAATATAAGAATTATTCAAATATTTGTATCCTTCCCAAGTATCTTTCAACCTAATAATTATGCAGGATATCCTTTAACAAACTAAATCATTAATCAAATCACTAACCCCTTTCTACCCTTCATCCTTGGAAACCTTTTTTGATTATTTTCTCTATTTAATATGCCCCTTTAATTCTTTTATTTTTAGATAAAATGATTATCTACCTCAAGATTATACTTCCATTGAACTTGATTGAGGAGTAGATGGCCCTAAACTAATTCTAAGAGGTGGAGGCAATTGTGAATTAGCCTTATTATACTCTTTTAGGTACTCCTCCTACAATTTATTAAAATCCACTTGTAGCTTCTTTGGTGTTGCCTCACTAAATAAAGTTGTGCTAAAAACCAAAGATGCTTCTTGGGGAACACTTGTGTTAGAAATTCTCCTAACAATTTGAGATTACTAGATAGCTCACTTATATCCACTTGAGACTTATTTGAATCTTGTAAAATTTCCCAAATAACCAATGTTTCATATTTTATGCTAAAGCTTGATATAAAGTATAGGTCATCTATTGTTCATATGATGTAAGCACTTCTAGATTAGTGTCATGCCTCCTTATTGTATCAAGTACTATTGTAAAATCAATGTTCCAAATAGGTAACTATAAACATTGAATTTTCTTGATATTTTTTCTTCCTTCATCAAGAGAGATGTTTTTAATCTTGAAATTTACCTCCTCCATAACTTGCTTGGTTATCTTTTTCATTTCATCATCAAATGCTTCTCCTTTCTTATTGTTCATTTTTGCTAAAAATTATTCTGATTTATTCCATCAAAAAGTCCCTAAATTCATTAGATTTGACAAAATCATCATTAGACATGAATTCAATTCAAGTTATCTCCTTGACTTATCTCCTTGAAATCATTCACTATATAATGTCCTAATATAAGGTCAACTGTCATTCTACTTTGAGGGGGACCCTCAACTTGGGCTCTTGGAGGAGGTAGGATTTTATTAACATCCTCAATATATGACACACTTTCCCCTACCTCCTCTATATATTCATAATCAATAGAATGATCCAATAGGGGTTGCTTACTAGTAGGCTTTATTGAAGGTGCCACAAGAGTGACTATTTATGCTATTGGTAATTCCATTTGCTAAAAAAAATCTCAAACTCTTCCTCTCTTGGTCTTTATTCAATTCTAATAGGCCTGAAAATTTGTGCATGCATGCTAGCAATAATTATATTAAATAGTTATCCAACATAGTCTAGATCCTTATGAATGGATCATTGATTTTGAAATAAGAAACTTTATATCTTGAATAGTCATTTTTCTCCTTTCTTCAACTCTATGAGTTTTAGCCCATTTTTCATTTTCTTCTTTAACTTCATCATCAGTAGCACAATTTTGAATGACATCTTCAACTCTATCACACTAATGATAGAAATTGGATCTCTTCACATCCAATATGGTTTGATCTATGAAATTCTTGGGCTCACAATTCTTTATGGTATCAAACCTCATCCTATAAGATTACAATATAGAGGATAAAACCTCCAATCTTTCTTTATCCATGGTTTCAAAATCTAAGAAAACTATAGAAGATGATATAAGAGAACCCTTCTTTTTATTCCTTAAATGAAACTTTTCAGATTTATTTCATTGACATATTACCTCCAAAAATACAATGCTATCTAATACAAACTTGGGTGGGATATGAGGTTATACTAGGGATCCATATATTTTTATGATAGTATTGTTGGTGTGTAGAAACCAATCACCCCAATTGTGGTCAACCCCAATTCCTAGATCTCTTTCTTGTGGCCTCAAAAACTTCATCACCTTGTCATCCAACCTATGAGTATATGGGGACCTCAAATTTATCATCACTAGTTGTACAAAGAATTACTCAAAAATAACATAATTTATAGTAGCATAGTGTATGTCCCAAATATGAGTCCATGTCTCAACAAGCAACATGGATCCTTCATCATTATTCATTCTCAACTTCATGGAACCATCCCATACATTATTTCCACTATGTAACAATAAATGAAAAATCAATGCACACCACCTTAAGTGAACTAAAAAATATTTATATTAAATTACTATTAATTTCTTATGAATGCCCTCATAAATATATGATGAATAATCAAAACCACTATTTAGATCTCTATGTTTCACATCCATTGTTAACATCACTAAATGGATTAGAATTTGAACCTTGCAATCCACAACCAAAACTTGACACATAGAAAAATATGCGTTGATAAAATAGTCCTTAAATATGTCATAGTCAAATGGCTCAACCTCATCCTTAGAAAATTTGACTATTTTCATATCATGTTCTCTTCTTCTATGTTGAGGTAGTTACATTACCTTGTAACTTTTTTATCCCTAGTAAAATCTCTATTCAATGCAGTCAAGTTAATGGGCACACTAAAAGTTACTTTGAGGTTGAAAAATTTACAAATATAATTCTCGTTTGTAATCACTCTATTATCAAGATCATACTTGTTGGAAAAGGCTTTGATTATGTCTACATTAGAAAATACATTGGGCACAAAAAAATTTCATAGGTCCATACTCCAAATGTTTGAAGGAGGCCTATCTAACTAACTCCTTTAATATTCATACTCAAACAAATTCCATCCTGGAGAAGAAATTGTTGCATCTCTTATTGCAATTTCCATAGATTAGTTAAAACCTATTTTTGAAAATACAATCCCCTTAAGCATTCTTTTCTCTCTTTGATGACCCAATAAATTGATTAAAATTAGCCTCCTCCAAACCCCTCTTTGACCTTTTGTCTTGTGAAGTAGATTGGCTCATGTTTATGATTTTCACAAAACTTGAAAATATTCTAGGTTTTTCAACTTGGAAAACATTATAAACTAATTTTGTAACCCTAAAGTATTACTCCATAATCTAAGAACAAAATTCAATACATTATCAAAAAAAAATTGACTTGCCCATTACCAGTTGCTCGAAACCATAGTTCACTATTGTAAGTGCTCAAACTACTCTGAATTCTCCAATTTTTTCGTGCAATACTTATTTTGATCCTAAAAATGATTAATTGATTCTTCTTCAATCAAAATAATTTATGGTCATGGTAGAAATATGCCATTTCTCACAATTATGGTCGATATGAGTGAACAAAGTGTTTGCAACTATTCATTTATTCATCTTTGAATTCGATCTATAGATATGATTTGGTGTGAAAGATCAACATATATCACATTCCTCTTCCCCATTGTAAAAATGTTTGAATGAGATTTTGTGAAGTTGCAATGTAAAGAAAATTTATGATGTAGTAGGGAATTAACATGTAGTGAGCTAGGTCATCTTTGTAGGGACATAATCCAATGAGAATCCTTAATTTCTGATTGGTGGGGTCGAGAAATTTCACTTAAAGTAACCTCCCAAGGACACATGGCACTATTAGGATAAGGTGGCATTAAAATTTTAATCCTATGTCATTTATATGTCTCCACTTTCCTTGGAATGTGTTCTAGGGGACATGAGAGAAATTCATTTAATTTTGGCATTTTTTGTAATTATATTTTAAAGAGAGGATTTAATTTTGGATGAGCTTACACATCAAAATTGGATAAGGAATCTTTCCTAGGTGTCCACTTTGGGATTTTAACGGCCTTATATGAGGTGCCCAAGATTGGAGAAGAAAAGGTGTTCATTCATGTTCCATCAGGGAGTGGAAAGGTCATTGGAGCATCTAGAAAGCTAGGAGTTGGATAGGTTATGGGAAAGGCACCCATGTTGGAGCCTTGTGATTTCCATTTAATATTTTACTATGTATTTTGGTTTTCCAAGAAGGGGGAATGGGTTTTTACAGGTGGTTTTGTACCTCTTATTTTGGTTTACCATTTGTGGTTTTACCTCCCACAACTTCTATAAATTAGAGCCATGAGATGGTAGTTTCATGTCAAGTTCTTCAAGGTAAGTATTTGTAGTGGGAGATTTTATCTTGTGGTATATTATAGATTTATAAAAAGAATTTTTTTAGCATGGCTTCTACCTCTCACTAGGATATTGAGAAATTCAATGGCACAAGCTATGAGATGTGGAAACTAGAGATGAATGATCTCCTTGAAGAGAGAAATCAATGGTTGTTAGTTTCACAAGAGATTAAAAAAACTACAATGTCTGATGAAGATTCAAAAAAGTTAGAAAAGAAGGCACAAGGAACCATACAGTTGCGTCTCATAGATTATGTCCTTTTGAATGTCTTTGTAAAAGACACCACATACAAGTTGTGGAAGAGGATAGGTGATATTTATCAATCTAAAAGTTTTTCAAACAAGTTGTTCTCAAAAGACATATATATTCATTAAAAATGAAAGATGGTGATTCTATTGCAAACCATTTAAATGCTTTAATCTCATTATAATTCAACTTGCATTAGTAGATGTTAAATTCGAAGATGAAAATAAATGTATCTTGTTTCTTTGTTCTTTTCCTGAATCATGGGAAAATCTAATTGTTTCCATAACTAGTGGTAATGCAGATCCAAAGGTGGACAACATTATTCCATACTTATTTCAAAGGAGATGAGGATAAATCCAATGAATGTTGGCTCCCAATATGCCTTGCATGTGCGAGGAAAGTCCAAATAAAAAGGGCCTAAAGGGGATAAAAAGAGGGATAAGTCTAAAGGATGTTCTAAGACCCTCGAAAAGAGAAGAGTAAAGTGTTGGAATTGTGGGAAAAGAGGGAATGTGAAGGAGTGTACGGAAAATAAAAATAATGTTGATTCCTCCATCGAAAATTCCTCTGATGATGATTTTTCCACTTTATTTATTTCAGGTAACTCTGTTAATAATGATTCTTGGCTTGTTGATTCAAGTTTATCCTACCACATGACTCCTCACAATGAGTGGTTTACTACTTAAAAAGATGGGAGATATGTTTTCCTTGGTGAAAAAAACACTAAGAAGATTTTTTGTAAGGGAAAGGAAAAGTTGTGTTTTAGCGATCTGGGAGGATTAAATATCTTGACGATGATTTGCATATTCTAGGACTTGTGAGAAATATACTTTCAATATCCAAGTTGAATAATTCTAGAATGCATGTGATATTTGACAAGTTTGGTTGCAAGTTGGTAAGAGGGAGTTTGGTGATAGCTAAATGATCTTCGATATGGGCTCTTTTCAAGCTAAATGCCTCTAGTTTATGTAACTTCCAATGTAACTAGTATTGAAAATCCATGCATATTATGGAACCATAGATTGTGTCACATTGGTGAAAAATATCTTAAGACCATTCTTAATAAAAAATTGGTTGACAATATTTTTATTATTTTGTTGGGAAAAATGATTTCTATGGGAATTGTGTGTTTGGTAAAAAAAATAGTTCTCTATTTCCTAATGGAACTAATAAAGAAAATATCTTATTAGAGATCATTCATTTAAAAGTATGTGGACAAGTGGATGTTGACTCTTTGGGTAAATCTTAGTATTATATGTCTCTTTCATTGATGATGTCTCAAGATACACATGGATTTATTTTACGCATTCTAAGCCTGAATTTTTCACTAAGTTAAGGAATTAAGGCATTATTTGAGAAGCAATCATTTTATAAGGTAAAATTATTGAGATCTCATAATGGTGGTGAATATTTTTCTAAGGAATGTGATGAGTGAACTATAAGCATGCAAGTATTTTTTGACAAAAGAATACTCATTATACTCCCCAACAAAATTGGGTAGTAGAAAGAATGAACTGAAAATTAATGGAAAGAGCTAGGAGCATGTTGAGTGGTGCTAATCTTGATAGATGCTTTTGGCCAAAAGCGGTTGGTATTTCTTATTATTTGATTAATATATCTTCTTGAACATCAAATCTTGTTGATAAAACTTATTATGAAGTGTGGATACATAGAAAGCCCTATATTTAACACTTAAAGTTCTTTGGTTGTGAGGATTTTTTTCATGTTCCTCAAGAGAAGCATTCTAAACTGGATCCAAAAGCTCATAAATGCATCTTCATTAGTTACGTTGAGAATGTAAAAGGTTAAATAATCTTTGGAATCCTCTAACCCATAAAACAATATTTTCTAGAGATGTGAATTTTAGGGAGTTTAGAGCTTACTCAAGAGAAGAACAACCAAAGGAGAAAGATAAGACAAAGATAATGCACTTCAAGACAATTATTGAGAAGAGGGAAGATGCACATGTGGAGGAAAAAATAGATGGATCTGAGGATGGAGAAGAAGAAGAGGTTTTAGATAGTTTAGAGGATGTGTAGGATGAGAACACAAAAGAAGAAGAAAAAGTAGTGCCCACTACTCCTACCTTGAGAAGATCCACAAGGAAACAAAATCTAGTTGATAGTTATAGCCCATTAGATTACCATTGTATATTTGTTTTGTTGAGTACTAATGATGAACCAAGATCTTTCAAGGAGGCTCTCTTCAAAGGGAAGTGAGTCTTTGTTGTAGGCCATGTAGGAGGAGAAGATGGTTTTGGATAGTTGTGACACTTGGGACCTTGTTAGTTTTCCCAAAGGAAGAAATCCCATTGGTTACAAGTGGGTATTTAAAAAAAAAATTAGAGTAGATGGCCAGTTAGAGTGGTACAATGATAGATTGGTGGCTAAGGGCTACTCCTAGAGAGAGGGAGTTAATTTCTGAAAAAAAATTTATCATGTTACTAAATTGACTTATATTAGATTCCTATTATCTATTGATGTTTCTTGTGATTTTGATATAGATAAAATGGATGTTAAAAATTGTTTCTTGTATGGGGATCTTGAGGAGGAAATTTATATGTGACAACCTAATGGTGTTTTGTAGTAGATTGAAGAGATATTTGTACAGTTTGAAATAGTGACCTGAAATGTGGTACCAAAAGTTTGATTCTTTGTCATTGAAGTTGGGTTTTATTAGGATTGAGGAGTATCATTGTGTTTATATTAAGGTTATTGATAATCAAATTTTAATATTGTCTTTCATGTTGATGATATGTTGTTTATTGATAACAAGAAGGTGATGGTTAGTTAGCTCAAGACATAACTTTCTAGCACATTTGATATGAAGTACTTGGGGGCTATAAAATATATTATTGGGATGGAGATCAGTAGAGATCAAGGTCATAGAAATCCTTGGTGAATTCAAAGCAGGTATGTTGATACCATTTGCAAATGTTTAATATGCATGATTGTAAGCCAATTAGCATGCCATTTCTAGTTGGTACTAAGTTGAGCTTAGATATGATGGTTTTGAGGATATATCTAAGGTTCCTTATGTTAGTGTCATTGGTATTTTGATGTATGCAATGGTTTGTACTAGACCAGATATAGACTAAGTAGTGGGAGTTCTAAGCAGGTTTATGTCTAATGCTAGTACAAAGAGCATTAGACTTTTGTTAAGAGGGTGTTTAGATATTTTTGTGGTGCTTCATATTACTATTTGGGTTATCATGATAATGATAATATGGTCAAGTCATTTGACATATAGGTATTTATTGGTGTAGATTGGGAATGTGACTTGGATCTAGTTGAAGGTCCACTAATGGCTATGTATTTACTTTATTTGGAGGTGTAGTGAGTTGGATGAGTAAGAGGCATCCTACAATTGCATTGTCCACCACTGAAGAATAGTATACAGACTGCTACACATGCCTCTCGGGAGACACTAAGGTTACAAAGGCTCGGTAATGACATTGGTTTTGATTATAAGATAGTGAGGATTGGATGTGATAGCCAGAGTGCTATTTGTTGACCAAAAATCCTTTGTATCATTCTCGTCCTAAGAATGTTGATGTTTAGTATCGTTTTATGTGAGAAATGGTAGAAAATGGTAAGGTCTTGATTGAAAATGTTGACAATTTGGATAATTTTATAGATTCTCTTATGAAGCCAGTGACTATAGATAAATTCTCTTGGTGCAAAAAGGCCACGGACCTTGATCACTATACTTGATTTTATAATTTTTATCTCTTGGATGTAATTATAACATATAATATCAAGTGGGAGAATGTTAGGATAAGGTGACATTAACCTTGTAATGAGCTATTTCATTTATATGTCTCCATGTTCCTTGGAATGTGTTTTATGGGGCATAGAGAAATTTATTACATTTTGGCATGTTGTAACTATTTTTTAAAGAGACGACTTAATTTTGATGGAGGTTACACATGAAAAACCGATAAGGCATTTTTCCAAGCATGCACTTTGGGAGTTGAAAGGTCTTGGATGGGGCACCAAAAATTAGAGCAGCAAAGGTGTTTGTTGGTGTTCCATCAAGGAGCAAAAGGGTCATCAGAGAAGATCTGAAAAGTCAGGAGTTGGATAGGCTATGGGCTAGGCACCCATGTTGGACAATTGTAATTTCCATTTAATATTTTATTATATCTTTTGGTTTTCCAAGAAGGGTGACAAATTTTTTTCAAGTGGTTTTGTATGTCTTGTTTTGGTATACCATTCATGTTTTTACCTCCCATAATTTCTATAAATTGGAGCCATGAGATGGTAGCTCTTCATACTGAGTCCTTGCAAGTAAAAAGGTGCTACCGAGTTGATAAAATATCAGTAGTGGAGTGTATTATTGTGTACTCTCATTTGAAGATTAATAATATAATTTCCCTCTTTTCTCATGTGGAGTTTTTTCCCAAAAGGGTTTCTCCACGTAAATTTGGTGTCACATTTTGTTTCCTGATTTTTATATTGTGATGTATGTTGTAATTACATTTTTAAATCCAATTTAGTAATTTGATTTTAATATTTGAATTCACTTGCATAATTTCATATTATAGCTTTCATTCACCTTTTTTTCAATAGGAACCATGACACATTGTCACATTTTTTAAGAAAAGAAGCTCAACCAAAGTTGCAATGAGCTAAATCCATGCACTACAATGGTATTGTCCGACCTATAAATTGAGCTTATAACCATATAGATAGATCCCACTTATGTCAATGGAATGACATCCATCAATATAGCATGTGAGTATGGTCTTGAGGTGGCTAGTTTAAGTCCTACGGTCTATGCTAGCCCTAGAATTCTTAGAAATGCTATGGGAGCTTTTATGGAGCACTAGTAAGTGTTGGAAAACACCATAAAGGGATCAAAATAAAAGAGAGACTGAGAAAATGTGTAAATTTTATATAGTGGTGCTCATTATTAAAGTGACAGTGAGGTTTCTACACCCATGTGCGAGCTCTTGTGATATGCATGAAGCAACAAAGACAAGGCAACACGATGATAATGGATGATGATAATACTCCATCATCACTATTGTGAAAATCATGTTGTCTAAAAGTACTAATGGGTAATTCGCAAGTCAAACAACATGGATATCATGTCTCTAAGTTTCAAGGATAAACTCTATGCAAGTCTGAGGCATAAATAATACCATTGATAGAGATCCTTAAAAATATAATTTCATAAAAAAGCTCATAAACAATTCATTTTGTTGTATGATGGTCATACTAGTCAAGAGAAGTGGGAGACAACATAAATCAAGCCTTTGCATTCACATTTTAATCATCAAGATAGGTAAGAAACCAAGGATAATCCCATATAAACAAAGGACAATGATATGACAAACCTATAGTTTTTTTTGTATTAAGAATAAGTTGAAGGTTCTTTAGACCATTTTCAAGCATATTTTGATACTTAAGAACCTGTAGCCTTAGTATCCAATATTTTATGGTATTGAGACTACATGATATCATATTAGGAAAATATACACAATCACAAAACAAATGAATACCAACCTATGAAAGATAGGGTATCAAGAATTTATTATGGTTATTTATGTCTTTAAGAGAACCATGGATTGTGTTTTAGGGTGATCCCACAAAACTGGTTTACAATTCTGTTGAGGAAGGAAAATTGCAAAAAACGCACCCATGAAGAAAATTTTTGGTTTTGGGGGTTTGCAGAAGGGGGGGTCGCTCTAACCCAAAAGGGGTTCACTTGAACCCCCTTCGAGTGAACTCCCCTTTGCTTGAAAGGTCAAGGGGCATTCACTCAAAGGGGGGTTCGAGCAAACCCCCAATTTTTCCCTTCTCCCCTTCTTGCACCAAATTTCTACAAAAAGTTGCCTTTCAAAGCTCAAGTTGAGGCTGAAAATGGAGGAAACTTCACAGACCCAACTGGATGATAGTAGTCCTCAGAATGAGTTATCCATTGAATATAATTTTAATATATTTTGGTTTTATTATGTACTTTTTTTAGTTTTATTAAACACAGGTTTTTCACCGAAAATCAAGCTCTATTTTCTACACATATGGAAAAATAGTAGATTATCAAAAAAAAAATTGAAAAATATGTTTGGGCTAGGTATTGATGTCCTTGATCTAGTAAAAAAAAATTGAATTTCAATACATACAAAAAAAGTTATGTTGTTTACGATTTGCCTATTTCTGAATTGTAATTGGTTTGACTTCAAAACTTGATTAAGAAAAAAAAAGTCAATAAAACACTATGAAACCAAATGGACTTGTTAGATATCGTAGTTACAAAGCTAAATTTGAAAAAATTAGAATTTTATCCTTCATAGAAAAAAGTTTATGTTGTTTATGGCGAGCATCACTCCTTAAATATGGTGTTTACTAATAAAAACTAGTTTTCAAAGGAGATGGAAAATAAATGCAATCTAATTCAAAAAAATTAAATATATATATATTTAGAATCTATAGACAAAATGTCACAAATCACTAGTTTGCATCATCTTCAAATTCCTCATGGTTTAGCAGCTATAGGTGCTTGAAAGTGAAGATTTAGTTAAAAAAATTAGTTCAATTTCTAGTTTGGCCAAAAATTGTAAAGCAGTATTGTGGGATCACCCTTTATGAAGGAAAATCAAGTATGGTTGAGGTAGAGAGTGTCATTAATACTAGACATATCTTTGAGGGTTCTAAGGCATGCCAATATTTTCCACCAAGTGCTCAACATGGAAGAAATATGACTGGAAGAGATAAGGTTGTTTTAAGCCTTAAAGAAGACTTGGTGATACAACTCCATTTTATAATGGAGAAAATATCTTCCTATTCTGACCAAGGTAGTTAAAATTATTACATACATGCCATATGTTTATGCAAGGATTAGTTGGAGAGTAGTTACCACTTCCAAGACACCTGTCACAATAGTTTGACCATCATGCAAGTATCTAGGGAGATTAAGACTAGTTGTCAAGCCTTTCTAGAGTCTATTTTCAGATTTTCTAAGATGCATTTTCAAACTTTTACCAAAGAAAAGTTAGCAAGCTTTATTTGTATGCCCAACATGATGGGTTTGGAGGAGAACTTGAGGTAGTCAAGTTAGGAGAAATTTTTGAGTTCCCTAGCAAGTTGTTATCATTAATTATCAAAGGATCCATGCCCTACATTCTCTCCATGATGTTGTGTACTCTCAATATATGTAAGAAATAATTTATGTAATAGAGAGATCTTTGATTTTCAAGGGATCACAACTATAAAAATAAACTTGTATCATTTGTATGTACCTTTATATTAATAAAAAATAATTTTATTTTTTTTACCTTCTCATAGTTACGTATTATGTATTATCAAGAAATGATTGATCTTCTTGTAATAATATTGATTATATCCTTGATTTGAAGTCTTATTTCTTTACCTTTATGCCATTGTACATTTGTTTGTAGGTCATAGTTTGTGTTTTATCAAATTTATGCAAGTTTCAACAATGAAAAATCAGCATCTGAGTTCTTAAAAGTCATTTGGCATTCCTTTTGAATATTGTTATAAACTTTAGTTATGCAAAAACATGTCAAATCTCGAGTTATGTATGGTGTGTTGGCTTCATTAATCATATTGTGTATGCTTAAGCAATTACAAATCACTAAACATTCTTTGTATCACCTTTTTTCAAGTTTTAGGTTCAAATTAATGCTTTTTTTGTCCCTTTTCCTTATAGCAACATCAAAATAAGTTATTTTAAGTGTTACATTAGGGGAACCAACCTTCTCTAGAGATCCACTCCAAGTTTTAGGTCACCCACAACCTATGAGTGTTTCCATTTTGTTAGTTGGAAGGAGAGTCATCACACCACTCTCCAAAGGGTGTATTTCATCTTAACAAAAATAACCCTAAATGCTAAATCACACCCCTTTCACCCATATTGTTAGATGCAACATATGGAGTTTATTGTCACACATTTGGCATACATGTTTATGAGGCATGCCCAGTTAACAAACAAGTCTTTAATTCATTTTTGGTTGACATAGTTATGTATCTCTTTCCCCTTATTGTTTATTTGCTAAGTGAATGTGCATTGGAAGAATGCTTGATAAGATAACTCAGACAAGTTTTATCCTTAACTATTGAATATAACAAACTTTTTAATCATAATTGCTATAACTGTTTTAAATATAACAAAACATCATAGAACTCTACAAAATTACATCTTTAGAATACTTTGAATCAAAAACACGTTACAAATATTCATAACCTCGTATCTTGAATGCATGTATATTAGACCACAACATACAATCAACTTTATTTCTTATAAACAAAACTTTAAAATATTATTAAATAAGTATCATACACAAATATTTAAACCTCATTTACTAAAGAATACATATAATAACTTTTAAATATATAAATATACAATGTTTAATATTTAACCAAAAATATATAAATACCCACACTTATCAACCATTTCCTTTTAACTACTATTACTAAGTTCAATCTATACATCCGTAATATTCAATGTAAATTCCCTTTTAAAAATTACCCCCCTCCACTATTTCCAAAAGAGCCAAAAACACTGAATAGAATATTCAGGAAATAAATGAAAGTGGCGGAACGTGAGTACCTACAAGTACACTCCAACATATTCATCAAAAAACGTGTCTTTGTGGGGTGAAATTATTGAGACAGGACTCTTTTTGGTTGGCTTTTATATTTAAACATAATATTATTGGCTAAATACTATTATAATCAGAAAATTTCCCAAGTTGTATAATGGATCGTGGACTTTCTCCCTACCCAACTAACCAAACTTAGACGTCATGGATGCCCCACCCCAATCATCATGAAAATCAACTAAAAAAAATCATCACATATGGTTAAATTCAATCTTTTCTTAAAATAATTTAAGCATACGTTTGGCAAGCTTTTGATATTAAATAGTGCAATTTAAATTTACAAAATTGTAGTTATAATATATGTATCATAAAAAGATGTGTAAGTTGCTCATTTAAGTCAAGTTTACATTGAAAGAATTTCTTATTTATTATTGTAATTAGATTCTTATAATTCATATGAATTTTAATTTTGTTGCTTCTGGATTTGATTGTGTGCTGATTTTTTCAACATTTCAGATCACACACAGTGATTCATCATAAGAATGAAGAGCGAACAAGATAGTCTATTTTCAAAGATTTTGTTTGTTTAAAAAGATTCATTAACATTAATTTTCAAAGAACAGTATACAATTTTTTTTCTTCCTCTTAAAAGCAAAGGACAAACAAGAACTCAGATTTCGTACAAATAACCAAATTCTAATATAAAAACAAAATGTAAGGTAGACTGCAAACCCTAAAAGCACAAACAGTGAACTGAATAAAAATGTTGTGTCACTTTGCTTCGACTGAATCAAGAAAGAAGAGACCATAACATGATATCAATCAAAAAAGGAAATATAGGTTTACCTCACGATCTGATCTTTATCGGCGACCTTAAACTATCATAAATTTCCTGAAAATAGTTTCTTGCGCAGAAATATGTGTTACAGAGCAAATTCACATTCAAAGCTTTAAATTTTATTGAAATCAATGACTGAATCTTTTACAGTGAGTGGAAGAGTACATGAGAGGATGTGGCATTCAAGTCTACAGCCACGAACAAAACCGAGAACTGAAGTAGCTAATAACGCAAAAAGACGGTAAATTTGAGCACGGCGTTAAATCCGCTGAGAGAGGCGGTCTCCATGGTTGCATAACCCTGAGCGAATTTGAACATGCCGGTCCCTCCAAGAACAGGAATATCTCTCTGTGCCTGCGTAATCTCGTCGGCGCCCTGCAAGCTAAAGGTGCTGTTACTATATTCGGAACTGGTGAGCACAGCCGTGAAAACGAGCAAAAGAGTGGAAGCATCCTGGGCCGCCGTGATGTACATGCCCTGCCCCCTTCCCACCACAGTCGAAGAGGGATCGGCCGTCTGGGTTAGCAGGTCGTCAATAACCGTGATCGAACCGAAGACCAAATTGTTAGTGGACCCATCCGGAACAACGGGTTTCGCCGTCTGGCTCGGTCCGCTCACTATGTCGTGCATGTAGAATACGATGGTCTTGTCCGTTGCCTCTGCTCTTTTCGCGCATAACACCATTAACAATAAAAACGCCACTGTTACACAGCCTTTGCCCATTTCTCAGATCGCATGCGAGACAAGCCAGAGCTTCTGTGTACAAAAACACACAGGCTTCTGATTAAGGTAACTAGATCTTATTCAGTAAGTGAATTAGGTAGACTACTTGTCGTTAGGTTTCACATGAGAAATAAAAATGTCATCATCATGTTCTCTTCTTGGAGTAGGTTTCCTTCTGACTCTGCAAAATATATATTTTCTCTGTTAATTAATTTCTAGACTCGTTGCGCGTGGAAGAATATCTGGTGCTCTCTATAATATTAATGTAAAGAATATGCCGCCCAAGATTTTGAGTGTTTCGTGTGAGCATGAAAGACGTAAGCATAGAAAGTGGATGTCTTGACCCGACTTTTTAGGTGATAATAGGTCGAAGTTGGTGCGAGAGTAGGTTGCGGCTTTTGGGAAAAAAACATTGAATATGTCGTTCTCACTAAATTTAACCTTTTTTTCTATGAAATAGAAGTTCTAATCGTAATGATGACTAGCACTAGCAATTAAAGGAGGTTCAAGGATTAGGGTCGATAGAAAACTATATGTATGTTAATATGTTAGAGAATATATGTTTGTACATGATAAATTCTAGTCGCATGTGATTGGATTAAATAATTAATTTTTTTTTAAATAATTGAATGAAATAAATTTAGACAAATCTAGATTTTTTCCTTAAAGAAATTAAGTACTATCTATTATGAAATATTTGCATTCAAATTTAAAACATAAAGCAGTGTAAATGAAAAACAAATTAATTTGCCTTCAAATTTACAAAAAACATTATAAATGGAAATAGAATGTTCACATTTGGTTGTCAAATCAATATTTATCTGGCTCTTATGTGATAAGTGAGGTTTTGGAGGCTTTTACCATTATACAACAATGGGTTTACCATTAAATGACAGATGGAATTTGTTTTCTGACAACTCAATAGTAGTTTGCGGACATGAGACTTATTTCAGGCTCAAATCTTACACTATATGTAGCCTATCAACTAAAAATATAATTAAATTTAGTTTAATATGTCATTATATTTTAAAGATTTATTATCATTTATTTTAGAGATTTATTATTCACTATTCTAGATTTAAATTTTACGTAGAGATTTGATTCAAGACATTTTTATCATTATGGATCTAAAAGTTGAATTCTTAAATTTTAAATTCAAAAGTAAACTTCATTAAGTTACTCTTATTATAAGTTGATCTTACACATGTTTATGTTGATTTTTGTACTGTTTTTTTGTATTTAAGAACATATTCATTTATTTTAAAATCATTAAGAAAATACTAGAATTTAAAAATAGCATCTAGGCCAAAAGTGTTGAAAGGAGAATCCATTTTTTATTGTTTACTTATGACATGATCCTAGAGGCACCATTTCATGCATGCTTATTGTCTTCATTTTTTAACTCTAAGCCATAACTTGGGTGATTTGTTAAAAGTTTGATTAGGTAGTTCACATGCCCCTCACAGTTCAATAGATTCTCTAAAGATGTTTGTAAACATTTACTTAGATTTAAATAATGTTAGAAGAATAGGGTGAGAAAATTTCAAGTATCAAAATTCTATCAATTCATTTATACAAGCATATGTCTAGTTTCTTGTGCCAAATCAATTCCATAACTGTGAAGATTAGTTTCATAATCATGAATTTGAACCAAAGTGAAACACGACCAATTTGTGGATTCTAAAATAGTCATATAAATAGGTCATACAAATTCAACACCTTAACCAATCTATTTTTGACAAATTTATAATATTTTCTCTCCTTCAAAATTTGTGTTATCACATTTAAATTCATTTAGTTTTTACATTTAGTTTGGCAATGATTCTTTCTAATCCCAACTCATTTATCTAGGTTATTTGTGTGGGTAATTGCTTACGTTTTACTAGTGTGTGTACATTTTTTCCTTACACTAACTTAGATCTCTACATATATACTCATAGTGATGAAATAACCTAGTTGACTTTAGATATCAAGATTTATAATTATAATTTATTAAACATTAAGCATAATAAAAGGAAATAAATAACATGAAACATATAATTAACATAACCATAGATATAATTTTAAATATAGTATCAAAATTTCATCTTATATATTGAAGATCTATAAAGCTTAATATATATTATTCAATGATCCCAAAGCATTTATACAAAGGAAGAAGTAGTTCTAGAAGGAGGAAGCAGTTGAATAAACAGATTAACTGTATGCTCAAACACCCATCACCAGACATACGATGTAATATACTAATTATGCTAATATTCCCCCCTTATTACATTGTTCCTGAAACCAAAAAATCACCTTGCTAAAGGACCCTACCTTAAGGCTTATGTGATAAAACTTATTGATTACAAAATAGATATACATTTTTCAGAAGATATTCCTTTGAAGAAACAAATCCTAAATCAAGCAGAACTCCATCAAGTTGCCTTGTGACCCTTGGAAGGGTATAGATTTTAGTTGAATTCCCAAGTTCTTAGACTGCCATTTTTTTTAACTCCTGAATCACTAATTCTTGAATTATTCAATAAAAATTCATATTGAGCACCGTAAACATAGGGCTCCATCAAGTTGTCTGATGGCCCTCCCAGAAGGGTATAATTATCGATCATAGTCTGATAAAATCGTTGGAAAATAATCCATATCGAGTTCAACATCAAATCCCTTACCTATCTCCAAAAAGAAAACTTCACAATATATATGTATTCTTGAAATCCATTAGCATTAACAAGGAAAACAAAAAATAAAGCAAAAATGCTTCTCATGCAAAACACCATCTCAAAGTGAGAAGTTGACTTGAGATGATGGAAATTCCTTCATCCTCTAGTGCCACCAACCTCCAATTTTCACACATTAAGATACCCAAAAATCAATCACACAAGTAGTAGGATGCAATGTACCAGAGCTGTTCGTGGATACTTCACTAAGATAATGAATTGAATCACAATTTGAAGCTTTAATACTTGTTGAAATTGCTTCAGCCTCTTTTTACAAAAGGTTCAAAAACTCATTTCTACCATATATTTTAATATCCTCAACTAAAACAACCTTCCATAACTCTTCTATGGATTCTACACAACTTGGAGAGTTCAACCCTTCTCTTTATTCTAAAGAAAACAAAGCAACCTTAACAAACCAAAATACGTGTTTATATATCTTGTGAATGAAAATATTTTTCCCATTTCCCCCTAATATATATTGGAAAAATATCTATTGTATGCACAAGCAACATTGTTTTCTTTTGAGAATCAATCTCATCCACATATTCCTCTAAATCACTAGACTAGCACTTGTGCCCAGGAGGGTTGCAAGGAATACGCTAATAGTATTTATTGATAGCTACAATGCAAATAGGGACATGCATTCTCAAGTGACTGTAGGCAACCACAATATAACTACTGAGTATGGACTTTACTAACCAGATCAAATATAACATTTAGGTGTATGGACTTTACTAACGAGATCAAGTACAAACCTTCTAAGAATCATGTAAGTAAAAGACACACTTAGCCCAATAATATGTTGCTATCATAGTCAATCACACCCCATCAAGTTTTGACTACCAATATTTCTTGCTTAGTAATAAAAGACCATCCACATACTATTAAATAAGTTATAGTTTATTCATTTGATAAATACTATAATTTGTGAACATTCTTGATGAAAAGTGAAAGAGGTTATTTAGTACATTCCAAATCATGGTAGTTCTCTATACACAATGATTTTTTATGAAATAAATTACAAATATAAAACATAGTTTATCAATCCTTTATATAGAGTACATTTTTGGGGAGTTGCACGTAGTGGTTTATTTTGAAGTTGTTTTGTGTCTGCACATTGAAAAACAACATAAGGTTAGAAAAATTGTATTTTATGGTTTGAGAATAGATAAACATCACGTATCAAAGAAGTAGATGTATGTTGGTAGAGTGGGGAAATTGTTGCATGCAAAGTCATTTTCCAAGGAGAACTTTTTTGATCCCTACACATCGTGGAAGCTCCTTGGATACATTGTGTCACAAAGAGGGATAGAAAATGATCCAACAAAAGTAAAATCCATCCTAAACATGGAACCACCACAAAATTTGAAATAGATGAGAGGGTTACAAGGAAGGTCAAGCAGTCCATTAGAAGGTTCATAACATAGTTATCAGATTAAATCCACCCTTTCTCGCATCTTCCCCATTAAGGAATAACTTACAAGTGGGATGAGAAGTGTGATAAATATTTTCAACAGATCAAGGAATACCTATTGACACCTCTAGTGCTTATGTTGTTGATACCAAACAAACCGTTGATCCTATATATCTCAACAACATTAGCAGTAGTAGGTGCTCTTCTAGCACAACATGATGAAAACGGAAAAGAAAGAGCTATCTATTACATTAGTAGAACCTTGGTGGGATATGAAATGAACTATTCACCCATTGAGAAAGCATGCTTAGCGGTGGTTTTTGCTTCATAAAATTTCATACATTACATACTATCACATCAAATCAAGCTTATTGCAAAGATCGACCCATTGAAATACTTGTTATCCAAAGAAAATCTTAGGGGGCGAATGGCCAAATGGGTGATGATCTTGATTGAATTTGGCATAGAGTATGTGGACCGCAAGGAAATCAAAGGACAAGTGATCACAGACCAACAAGCAGAAGCACCTATCTATGTAGAGAAAACTTTGATATCTGAATTCCCTAATGAATCAATGTTCCTTGTCAATCTAACCTATTAGTGGAAAAGGTACTTTAATGGATCATTTACCCAACATGGATCAAGGGTGGGTAGTATTTTTATCACACCTTAAGGTGATTATATCCCAAAGTCATACCAACTATCATTTCCATGTACTAACAACATTGTGGAATACAAATCCTAATCATAGGTCTAAGGATAGCAATTCAATGGCAGATACAAGAGTTGAAAGTATATGGAGACTCATAGTTGGTTATCAACCAAGTCAATGATGACTACCAAACTAGGGGTGATAAGCTTACTCACAAGAAGATGGTAGAGAATATCAAGGACCTTTTCATTGATATGACTTTTGAGCAGATTCCTCTCATGAACAATCGAGCAGTAGATGCCATGGAAATAATTAGATCATTGTTAGACATGCCGCACAACATCCTTCAATGCAAATTATTAGTAGAACAACTTCTCGTACCAACTTTTGAAATCCCTGAATTTAAATTTGTGTGTGTCATCGTTGGTCCCATATCCTCATGGTATCATGATATATTCACCTACCTTAGTAGAGGAACCATCCCATCCAATATCCCCTCCAACATTAAGAAGACCTTTGTTAAAAACGCATCCTAATTTGTGATCCTATGTGATACCTTATATCGCTGAAGCATTGAGGGGACATTACTACGATGTCTTAACCAAGAAGAATCCTTGACTACCTTAACAAAGGTACATGATGGCATATGTGGTTCCCATTCTAGTGGTATGAGTTTAGCTAAGAAACTATTGAGGACAAGGTACTATTGGCCAACCATGGAAAGAAAAGCCCATTAGTATGTGCAAAAGTGTATCCAGTGTCAACAACATGGAGATCTTATCCATGCTCCAGCTTAGGAGTTATAGCCCATGGTCACACCTTGGCCTTTCTTGTAGTGGGGACTTGACCTCATAGGAAAAATTACTCCCATCTCATCTAATGGCCACAAGTTCATCATAACAGCCACTGAGTACTTTATCTAGTGGGTGGAAGCCATTCCTATGACCTACATAATAGAGAAGCAAATTGCCAAATTTATCCTGAATTATCTTATATGTCATTATAGTGTTTTGCAAACCCTTATCTCAAATAACAAAACACCCTTCAAGAATTAGGATATGAAAGAGCTATGTCAAAGATTCAAGATCCAACATCGATTCTCTACCCCATATTACCCCTAGGGAAATGATCAAGTTGAGGCTACAAACAAGACCATTTTTAAAATCCTAAAGAAAATGGTCAATGAAGCTGGTCATGACTGGCATCTGTAGTTAAATCTTGTCCTCTAGGCCTATCAAACTAGTAGTTGCACACCTATAGGTGCAACCCCATTCTCTTTGGTCTATGGATCAAAAGTCATCCTGCCTATTGAAGTTGAGCTTCCCTCACTGAAAGTCTGACTACAAAACCTAATCACTAATGAAGAGTACAAAGTATCTTGGCTAAATGAGCTAGAATTCCTAGATGAGTGTTGTCTTAACACCCTTAATCACTTGCAAGTATACCAAAACTAACTAAAACGAAGCTATGACAAGAAGATCAAGAGTCGGTCTTTCCAAGTAGGGGGCCTTGTTCTAAAGCAAAATTAGAAAAATCTTCTAGATCTAGACAGTAAAGGAAAGTTTGAGCCTAATTGGTTAGGCCCATTTTTCATCACAACAAACTATGGATCGAAAGCATATCAATTATCAATGCCTAAAGGTGAACCCTTGCAGGAACCAACCAATAGTCTGCATCTTAAAAATTTATATGCCTAAGCTTGAAGGGTGTAAATATGAAAAATACAAAAAATCCAAAAATGATCAAAAGTCCAAAAAAATAAGGATTAGGATTGAAAATAATAAGAAAAAATCATCCTCTAGTGAAAACCACTTCAGTGGCACTTTGGGAAAGTACCTTGGTGAAAACTTGGAAAATAGGCACCTTGTGTAAATAAAGCATCTCCATCTATCTTTAGATCTTTATCCTATCATTCTTTGCATCACATCATTCATCCTATTTATTCCATCACCCATTCGCGTCCATATCATAGCTTGGTATTGTGAAGTATCATATCCCCTTTAGTACTACTTGGCATATTCCTAAGGCCAGTTTGTCCTTCCTATATTGAGGTAGTCTATCATTTTAAAAACTTAGAAAATCCCTAAACATTCAAGTATCTATTTAAAAGCCTTAAACATTTGCAAAATCTCATAAAACCCCAAAACATTTGAAAACTCAGAAAACCCCAAAACATTTGAAAAATTAGAAAAACATCAAAAAACCTTGGAAAACCCTAAATAGCCTTAAATAATAGAAATCCAAAAAATTCACATAAACTTTAAAAAAGATAAAAAAAAATGCCTCAACATTTTCAAAACACCAAAAAAAAATTGAAATATTCTAGAAAATCCAAAACCATCTATCCCATTTCACTTTCACCTGCAATAAACCTTCATCCATAATAAATCAAATCATCACCTTCAATCTTTGGCAAAAAAATAGAAAGAAAGTATCGCAAGTCGTAAAGTGAGAACATAAGCGTAGAAATCTAAAGTTTAGATCATGGGTAAACAATTCAATGGAGTTTGTATCAATGGCTTATCAAACACCTCATCCTAATCAAAACATCTGATAAACATGTCCTAGGATACATCCTTCCTGTGGTAGACATCAACGTCAGAAATTACCTTAGCTATATTAAACCTGGCAAGAGATACAAATAACACTGACTTTTTTCCTTTGATCTTTTCTTATGATTTATCTTAATGACCCAATCCGAGGACCTCTCGATGATGTCTCAACAATTTAGAGAGAAAGGAATGGGGCATCAATCATTATCTTTCATTTATTGTGCTTGTGGGTATTCTTGCAAAATAATCTTGGTGCATACTTGCTTAGTTGTGTGTAGGGAGGTTATTTGGAGTACATTATTGACTATTGTAGATGCTTTGGTCTGATATATTCTAAACCTCTAAACTACATTCTGACGAGGTTTCCGTATGTCAAGGTGTGAACAAAAACTATCCTATTTGTTTGTAGAATCAAAGTCCATTACACTAGAGATATAATGCCGTCTGGGTTATTAATACCTTGATGCACTGTGTCTATGTGTTATATAAAAAATAAGGAATGCCAAAAAAATCCCAATCCCAAGATATGAGCAAATCATCATCTCTCTCTCATCACCATCTCTAATAAACTCATGATGGATCATGGACTTGTTGGACTTCTGAATCAATCTCAAAATAAATGGTCAAATCCATTCTTCTTATTCTTCTATCTTTACTAACATTTCTATCCAAGTATCAAATTTTTTTGATATATCAAAATATACATGAGGCTACCCATGGTCGATGACTATCTATACATCATCAAATTTGTCTACATCAAACATCTAAGCTTGCTAGTCCTCTTTGAGCTAAACTGATCCTAAACCTTTTTCAAGAGATCAACCCAAAATTCAATTTTTTTGCTTGATCTCTTGAGGGGGCAATGTACTATCTTAATTCCTCCTACTAGGGCAATAGTGGGGCATCCAAAAATTAGGAAAAAAATTATTTTTTGATCTAAGCGGAAATTTTAATCCAAAAAAAAAATGTCAATCTTTGAACCAACATAACAAGTACCTCGCTTCAAAGAGGGGAAAAATGTAGACACTTAAAAATGTCATGAATGATATCATGCACTCGAATTGGATATACTAACATCATTCCATCATAAAACCCATCCTCTTTTCACTTAATTGATTAAATTAGCCTAGCTATTTAATTAATTGCATTTTCATCTATTAAACTGATTAACCTAATTAGGTGAATTCATCCCCTTTCATGCTAACATTTCATACTTTTAAATTGAATAAATCAAACTATTTAATTTAATCAAAGTCTTCTTATATAATTAAATAACCCTAAGTTATTTAATTATCATAAAAAATTTCCCTCCCTTTTTCATTAAATCATTTATTTAATGAATGTCATTTAATTCCCCTAATTTTCATAATTGAAACTTTATTTAATTATCAAATTACTAATTAAATCAAATTCTCCCACTTGCAAGGGAATATTCCTCCTCTGCACATTCCTCCAAGAAGGGAATATTCTCATAGAATATTCCTTCCCCTTTGCACAATTAAATTTGGTTTTAATTAACTAAATATTTCCCTCACCCATGAGAATATTCTCTTTCTTCACTCATTTGAAAAAGCGAATATTCCTTTTCATAATAAACTTTCAACAAAGCTTCTTGTCCAAGTTTTGAAAGTGTGTTTGTTTGGATGAATGTGAGCCCTTGATTATTTATCATCTTGCATCATCAACTCTTGATGGGAATCCATGATCCATGCCTCCATCTTCCTTCCATATTGACCATTGATTAACTTTTTTAATCTTATCCCTTCATTTCTCATTTGTCCTCCTATAAATAGATCACTATTTGGAGACAAATGGATCCACCTTTTCAGAGCAAACTTATGCTATTAAAACTCATCCATCCATCTTTTAAGAGAAAACTTATGTTGTTAAAATCACTTTCATCTTGCACTCATATTCATGTTTTAGAAAGAATTTTAGGTTAATTTCTTGCATCATATTATCTTAGCTTCCATTAACAACTTACATGGTAACTTAGATGCATCCATTTAGCATATTTTGTAATTAGGGTTTGAATATTTTTAGCTTAAACCTCGTTTAGAATAGCTTTGCATGCACCCATATCAATCATCTTAGCCTACATCATGTTAAAATAGCTTTCATCATGTTAATTTAGCTTTAAATCGCGTTTTCATACACATCTCTCATAAGTTTCGTTGATTCTCTTCAATAGAATCGATCAAAACAAGCTCATTTATCCATGGTATTGGGAAAGGGTTGTCATTCCACATCATTACAACACCACTGGACCCCAATAGGATAAGTTTCGATGATTATAATAGGTGTTTATGAAGCTTTTGTATTTTAGTATGTTAGTTTTAATGGATTCTTAGTTTAGTTTGCATTGAATGATCTTATTGGGGCTGATGTTTAGTGGCCTAATTATACTTTGAATCCTCACAGATCAAGTGTAGTCAACCAATACTAAGTTCTTCGGTCACATGTATATTTTTTATTGATACATCAACCTGTACCACTATTAATGGTCAAAAATCTAAATTGTTTGATCTTTCCTAGTCCATCTATCAAGGTTGTCCTCTTACCCAGTTCTTTATATGCTTGCAATATAAATATTTGTTTATTTATTGGCATATGTTTCTAAAACCCTAGTTAAGGGGGTTGTTCTTCATTCTCCTAACCAAACATTCAATTATTATTTTTCTAATGATTCATCCCTCACCCTTATTAAGGATGAAAGCAATGTCAAAAATGTTCTCCATTACTTTGATACCTAGGCATGGGGTTTGAGTTTAAATGGTAAAGGACCCAATGCTATGGATTGTTATTTCTTCCTAATCCATCCTAGTTAGATAGTTTAAACTAGAAATTGATAGATCATGGTGAAGTATTTAAATTTTTGGGTATTCCTTTTACTTTTAAATCTTCTCCTACTACCCTCTAGCAAGATTTTTGCTACAATTAAAACAAACTCAATTGTTGGATTACCAAGTATCTTTCTTAAAGGGAAGAAATTCATATTCAAGGAACTTTGTCATTAAAAGAATTTGAAAATAATTTTGATATATTATGCCTTTTATGTAGGTGGAAAATGTTTTTTTATAATGGCCTTTCAATCAATCATAGTACACTTGATAGTCCTCTATTCTATATTTTTAGGTTTACCCTCTAGCTCAAGTGATATGGATTCATGCCTTGAAATTCTTTAAGGAGGCATTAGAATGCCACCAAATCTCATTAAGAGATATATAAAAGTTTTTCTTTTTCTTAGCCAAATATTAAAATTAAATTCATGTTGTATAATCAAGACCAAGATACCTTTTAGATTATTATTGATGTTATTACTCCCTACCTAGAGGATTCACAAAATTGGAGTTTAACTATTCAAGCCTTGGTGGAAGGATTGGAAATGGTGTCTTGATAGACCACTTCATTATTATAAGCCTCATAAAGGATATTTTTTATTTTATCATTATCTTCCTATTGTTGGTTAGTTGAACCATCATTGGCAGCACTACTCTTCTCTTGGTACTTGGCATTAATGATTCTAATATATATGGTAGACTACTCTTGATCCTAAAATGATGCAATTTTATTGGTGCATTCTTTATCAATGCCTTCCAATTAGTTCTCGCTTAACACACCTAAGACTTATTAATCTTTGTTGTCCATTTTGTGGATAGTTTGGGACTCTCAAACATCTCCTTGGTTTTGCACCAAAGCCCAAAAAGTTTGGTATTAGATTCATGATATATTTAAGCCTTTTAGGCATAATCCTTTTTTGTGGCATATAGTTTTTCTAGGAAATTGACCTTGTCTACCATTCAAGTATACCCAAGTTTGGCAATGCTTTCAAGGTGAAAATCATTAACATTTGAAAAGATAAAAATCTACCTTTCTTCCAAGATGTTTAGATAATGTTCATTTCTCTTTAAACACTAAAAATATGATTTCATCTAATGTGCTTATGTAGATTTAGATGCAAGATAGAAAAAAATTGCACTTCAAGTGGCATATTTATAAGATATTTTGGATCACTAGGGTAGTGATCCCTGCACTATTGGTAGATTCATGCCTCCCTCCTTTTCTCCTCAAGAACATTGGTGAGGTCACCAGTTTTGCTAAAAGAGAATGTGGATCCTAGTCACAGGACTCTCAACCCATGAGAAATAGAGATAGTGCTTCTCATGGCTAGTCTTAGCCATCACAAAAAATCTCAATTGTTGTCATGGGTGTAGTGCTCTTGGTTGGGCATACTTTTTGTAAGTTTGTTGGTCATCTCTCTAGTTCATGCTCAATAACCTTTTCATGTTATTCTTGAGAAAGAGAGTGCTCTCACTAGCTAGGAGCTAGTCAATGATAATTTTCTCCCTATTGATTTTTAGGGAGAACTTGATGATAAAATTCCTTCTACTGATATTGCATTGATTGCTTTATCATTTATGTTATGTTTAGATTTTGACCTTTTAATGTAATGCCCAGCCAAGCAACCCCAAAGGATACATTACATCAAGCATTTATGGTACCAATTTTTTTTTTTAAAGTACTAACATACATCATAATAATCATATATCTCATGAAATGAATGAAAACTAAACATGAACTACATATAACAAATCCCTCGGGTTTACATGACTTTTTTTTTTTACAACAACATTATTACATCACATGAAAGGTAAGTATAGACCAGTAATCATAACATAACATGAACATGATCAACACATTAATCAAGGATTACAATATTAAAATGCCCCTTCCCAACATGAATGAGGAAGATACAATAAAATAGATTGATACATTTGAAACGAAGGAGTACAAAGCTGCAATAATGGATCCAACTCTGGTACAACTCAGGAGTCACTGCAAGGTACAATTTCGCACTTCTCAATTGATGATTGGGGACCCAATGGGGTGCATAGCACATTCCACCCAACCACGTGGACTCGAAGGACCACCCCCCATGCTAAGAGATAACAAGAAGGATCCCCAACAATATCCATCATACAAAACAAGGATACAAGACTTCGCAACAAGATCCACAATAACATAAGGCAATCTCATCACAAGATATAACCAACATAAGGAATAACCAATAAAGCATCAACATACAAATGCCAACATGTGCTTCCTGAGACTCAAGAATATCATAGAAGGAAACAAAGCATACTTGGTTGTTAAAGGAAGAGTGTCATCGCAATGTTGCATGGGTTACCCTGGCAAATCTTCCTAGGTCTCGGCCCCCAACTTGGGTTACCCTGGTGACCTCTTACGAAACCTGGCCCCCAATGCAATCCAATGCGGCATCGATTATCTTTCATAAGGACAAGACAATGATTTTTCCATTCCAAGCCCTCTCAACTCATCTCAAGCCCATACAAGCACTTGAGCCATGAGTGAGGCATTCACTTATATCTTGTTAATGTGTGATTCTATCCAAAACCCCTAATTAAATATTAATGTTTTCACTTGATTAATAAACTTCCAATGAGTTACCCTGAGACCACTTTTGGGTCTTGGCCCCCATTGAAAGCCGCTCCCCTTATGAACAAAAAAACTCAAAATACATTATCAGGTTAAGCCCCCATGCACAACATATAAAGTCACAAGTTAAATTGCATTAAGCAAGGCATACACGATCCTACACAAAATACTCATAACGAAACTATTTTCAAGTGCAAGGCTAAACCCAAACATCAAATAGATCATACGAGCAATAGTTTCCAAAGAACCAAAAGTGAAGGCCAATAATAAAGCAACACCCTTCTTTCCCTTTCTATGGAAGACTGATAAATCACTAAAACAAGAGTTTCCCAACAAGAAAAGAATTTCCACCTAGCCTCTGGAAGACTCCTAATAGTCACTTGCATAAGGATTACATATTCGAACAATAACCACATTCATTCCAACAATGACCATTCACTTGTTTCCACAACCACTCAATATCATAAGAAAACATAGAGGCAAGGTAGGCTTATAAGACATTCGTTTTATGATTAACACTAAATCATAAAATTCAAGGTAATTCTTATAAAAGTAATTCTTATACTATACACTAACATCATTTATCTTTTATGCTTTATCAATCTTCTCTAAGAAACTACATTTCTTGATTTACATAAATAAATAAAAATACTAAGAGGGTAGAAATCCTTTACTATTTAACTTCAATATATTCATGTATTTCCCTAAACATACTTACATACATTAAATACATCCATATATCAATTTATTAATAATTATCTATTATTTATTTGTTTGTTTACTTATTTACATATAAATTGTATATAATTTATACCGTGAAAGTAATTTATCTTAAAAGTAATTCAAAAGAATTTTAAGCATGAAGGAATTATATACCAATATTTATACTATTCCTACCCACATACAATTTTATTTTTTACTTTTCCCTAGAAAGGAAATAATCTAAGGGAAACCTATTCATACTAAAATAATTTGGTTTTAAAGATTCCTTGTAGGGAACGTGGGAATATACTCCCTTTACATTATTTAAGGGATAACTTTAAGCTAAGGAATTCCACGTTGACTTTCTTTTCTTTCCTAAACTTAAAAGAGCTTAATTTTATTTTAGTTTTCTACAAAGGTTGCTTTATAAAGTGAAGCATACCAAGACAATGACTAACCTCTTCTATTCCTTTAACAAGAATACAGTGTATATCAATTTTTTTTTAATACCTTAAGACTAAGGGGCTTCCCAATGCATAGTCAAATTTCAATGTATTAAGATTTAGAAATTCCAAAGTACTAACTAAGTGATTAGTGCCATTCTACATGCATATGCGGCATAGTCATGAGCTATGGAAACGGCTCATAGTGCAAGTGAACCATACATAGCGTGCTAAGAAATACAACTCATATCACACCATTTGAATAAGGTATAAGATTAATATGCAACACAGAGTGCTTAAAGGAATCCAACCGACATAAGGGAGAGTACCGAGATCTTAAGATTTATCAAATTAGATTACACCTAGCCGATAGACAAGAAGAGTATTGACAACATACAGTTTAAGATTAAGTAGTCTTCAGACTGCTATAAGGATAGGATTCAATCAATATCAAATAGATTATTGATGCCAATGATCAATGTGAAAGCAACTGTAAATGAAAATAAAGATAGAATCCGAGAAAAATGACACCAAAATAATCATGCATTACAAATGATTATATCCCATAGACAATTTGTAACAATAACAGATTGCCTATGAATCAGGAGGCTTATCTAAACATTCGCACCCTCCTAAGTTCAAAATTTTCTACTGTGATAAATTATCCACAGAGTCAAGAAGATAAATTTAATCTTTAAACTTCCTGATATGGTCATGTTCCACAACTGAGAAAGATTGAAAATGTAATCACGGAAGCTATTTAATTCTATACACTCCACCATGTTCCAAAGTTGTTGCCATGACAGGTTGAGAATGGAATCAGGGAGTTATTTAATTCTGTACAATACCTCAACTCTAAATGTTGTAACTGTGACAGGTTGCCAAGTATATTAGAAGGTGAATATTGGAATTTGAAAGTATCGCCATCTACTTGCTTTTTTTTATTATCATTTTCAAGTGCTACAACTGCGATAGACTGTCCGCAGAATCAAGCAGATTATTTAAACATTTAAACTTCCTAATATGTTCCAGCTCACAGCTGAGACAGGATGACAAAGTAATCAGAGAGATTATTTAAATCTATACATCCTATCATGTTCAAGGAATTGAGGCCCATCAACTATGTAGTACAAATGATTAAAAACTACAGTCGATCTGAAGTAGTAGAGAGTCTGACATGGCTGAGAAAGCAACATTGGTGACTCAAGAGAATCCTCAGTTTATTTACAGAAGGAGCCACGATAAACATGTCAGGAATACAAGGAAGTTGCACATCTGACGCTAAAACATAATGACATGAGGTATAATAAATTTAAGCAAAGCCAAAAACAAATTTAAAAAAAAAAGTTCCTAGATACAACCGACTCCATCCTACACATGTAAATATTAATCTCATTCCAAGTCTATCAGATACACAACATTTCAACAGGCATTTGAACATGAATTTCAAGATAACTCTAAACTATCGCTTCTACTGCAGAATACAAGAAGATTCATTGGCAGAGAATGGTTTAATAGCTCGAATCCCAATACGCCTACAATGTTTCAAAAGACTATCAAGCACTAGAGATCAATTAAAGGAAGGCTTCTATAAATCTAGTTAATCTCCCATCTCACAACCAGTACTATAGCTAGGAGATGACACACAAATACAAGAATAGATTCAAGGGGAAGAAAGTTGTAAGGCTGCAACAAAAATATGAGAGACCACCAATATTATTGAGGGAATAAAGGAAAATAAAAAGTGGCATAAATCGGTTATCTAAAGCTTACCTACAGTCTCAAAACATAGAACATCGAATATGACACAAACCAATCTCATCGGCATAATCTTGAAATACTCAGTGTTGAACATAGCACACTTAGGCATGGCTTCTATACTTAGTCATGCTATCATCTGCCAAACATCGCATGCATAAGAAATATAAAAGTTGCACCACCAAATCTACATACCTGGTATCATTCCTTCACTAACCATCATTTGATCCCCTTGGTGGTGTGGCTTTTCCCTTTCTTAATCCTAAGCCGTCCTTGTAGCGAAAGATCTATCTTGATAAAGAAAGCCCCAAGTTGAAACTATCAAAAACTCTGAAACTTTGAATTGTTTGCATGCAAATCATAATAGACCATACGCCCCCCAACAACAATCAGTTACCCCACATTCAATTGGAACAAATCTATTAAAGAGCATCCAATGCATGTTTTCCTTCAAATACATGTCACTTATCCATGCAGGCAGTCACCAAATCATTAAATACAAATTCCCACCAATTACTCCCGCTATCCTCAAGATTCTGCGTAGCTCGTGTTGTATTATAACAGGATCCCACTAACCTTCTCTTATATATTGTGTTCATCTGACTCTCCATGGTGAGTCACTGCTGATGGTTAAGTTTGATTTTCATTTTTGAATTATTATGCACCACATTCATTATGTATATTTTTTTTATATAGATGTAATTAAAGCAATTATTTAATCAATACCTTAAATATATATAAAATCTTGTATTCAATTATCACAATGCCTTTAACTTCAATTAACTTTATGGTTAATATAATAATTAATCCAAATATTAATTGACCCAAAACCGCATTATTTAATTTATCCTTCATTCAGGAGAGACCAAATCACATACGGCTTCATGGTCAGGATGAAGTGCAGAGGGGGTATTTACATTCTCCCCCCCTTAGACCCAACTTACTCCTGGAAGTCGCATGGTTAAACGTAGCATTCACGATTATAAGAGTCATCAAAATTCAAGTAACCGAATATGAAAACAACCAACGACATGTCATCACAAGATAAGCATTATAATCACAATATCAACACGACAACACAATCCAAAAAGTGGACGAACAACCAAGACAATTGACAAAACATAAAATCCATACCGACTAGGTTACACAATGGGGGTACATATTCTTGTTGAGGATGATGGAAAATTTGGGAAACCTTCTTGTCAACTCTATTTTTTCCACATTATTCCCATTGGGTTTCATGAGGCTCGCCCAGTCCTACCAAAGCAGGTGGAATCAAGGCTTACTACCTACAACCTGCATAAAAGCAAACATTGTGTACACCATATATATATATCAAATCAACCTAGTGTAGAGGGAATTGTCGTGTCGTATGCCTCTCATGAATGAGTGATACGACATTGTCCTTCTAGAACACTCTACAATTAGTGATACATCATAAACAATCATCAATAACAATTACTAATCAGATGCAACCATAATATTAAATCCACATGTTAAACATAACCAATTAATTACCTTCATCCTCAAGATTCGAAGCCAACTACCTGAAAATCATAAACTAAGATGGAAAAATAGCACATTAGCACCAGTTATTCATGCTAATTCATTGCCAAGATACACATTTCTGGTTAAACTTCATCATTTAAACATCATGTACTACATTCTATTCATTACTCAATGATAAATCTCACAATATATGTGTCACAAGATCATAATTTATGGCCTTTTCAGAAACAAAAAACATAATTATCGCTTCAAAACACACATACACCGCATACACACTCAAATTCAGTTCACACCAGAGACACCACAAAGCAACTCAAGGGTAACATAAGAGTTCCAAAATGCTTTTCCAGTAAGAAGGATATCGGTGCATTACACACTACACTGAGGGTCCTATCCATTCCACCGGATTTCTGCACCATCGAACCTACATCACTCAGAGTCAAACTAGGGCAACCAAGTACATACTACACAAACAGACTAACACACTCTTATGAGTACGAGCAGCTAGGTCAACACAATGGGCTCATAGTGCCCCAGTGTGCGAACCTATGCTCTGATACCAACTGTAATGCCCCGCAAAGCAACCCCAAAGGATACATTACATCAAGCATTTATGGTACCAATTTTTTTTTTCTAAAAGTACTAACATACATCATAATAATCATATATCTCATGAAATGAATGAAAACTAAACATGAACTACATATAACAAATCCCTCGGGTTTACATGACTTTTTTTTTTTTTACAACATTATTACATCACATGAAAGGTAAGTATACACTAGTAATCATAACATAACATGAACATGATCAACACATTAATCAAGGGTTACAATATTACAATGCCCCTTCCCAACATGAATGAGGAAGATACAATAAAATGGATTGATACATTTGAAGTGAAGGAGTACAAAGCTGCAATAATGGATCCAAATCTGGTACAACTCAAGAGTCACTGCAAGGTACAATTTCACACTTCTCAATTGATGATTGGGGACCCAATGGGGTGCATAGCACGTTCCACCCAACCACGTGGACCCGAAGGCCCACCCCCCGTGCTAAGAGATGACAAGAAGGATCCCCAACAATATCCATTATACAGAACAAGGATACAAGACTTCGCAACAAGATCCACAATAACATAAGGCATTCTCATCACAAGATATAACCAACACAAGATGTGCCCAACATAAGGAATAACCAATAAAGCATCAACATACAAATGCCAACATGTGCTTCCTAAGACTCAAGAATATCATAGAGGGAAACAAAGCATACTTGGTTGTTCAAGGAAGAGTGTCATCGCAATGTTGCATGGGTTACCCTGGCGAATCTTCCTAGGTCCCGGCCCCCAACTTGGGTTACCCTGGTGACCTCTTACGAAACCCGGCCCCACATGCAATCCAATGCAACATCGATTATCTTTCATAAGGACAAGACAATGATTTTGCCATTCCAGGCCTTCAACTCATCTCAAGCCCATACAAGCACTTGAGCCATGAGTGAGGCGATGCTATATCTTGTTAATGTGTGATTCTATCCAAAACCTCTAATTAAATATTAATGTTTTCACTTGATTAATAAACCTCCAATGAGTTACCCTGAGACCACTTCCGAGTCTCGGCCCCCATTGAAAGCCACTCCCCTTATGAACAACAAAACTCAAAATACATTATCAGGGTAAGCACCCATGCACAACATATAAAGTCACAAGTTAAATTGCATTAAGCAAGGCATACACGATCCTACACAAAATACTCATAACGAAACTATTTTCAAGTGCAAGGCTAAACCCAAACATCAAATAGATCATACGAGCAATAGTTCCCAAAGAACCAAAAGTGAAGGCCAATAATAAAGCAACACCCTTCTTTCCCTTTCTCTAGAAGACTGATAAATCACTAAAACAAGGGTTTCCCAACAAGAAAAGAATTTCCACCTAGCCTCTGGAAGACTCCTAATAGTCACTTGCATAAGGATTACATATTTGAACAATAACCACATTCATTCCAACAATGACCATTCACTTGTTTCCACAACCACTCAATATCATAAGAAAACATAGAGGCAAGGTAGGTTTATAAGACATTCGTTTTATGATTAACACTAAATCATAAAATTCAAGGTAATTCTTATAAAATTAATTCTTATATACTATACACTAACATCATTTATCTTTTATGCTTTATCAATCTTCTCTAAGAAACTACATTTCTTGATTTACATAAATAAATAAAAATACTAAGAGGGTAGAAATTCTTTACTATTTAACTTCAATATATTCATGTATTTCCCTAAACATACTTACATACATTAAATACATCCATATATCAATTTTTTAATAATTATCTATTATTTGTTTGTTTGTTTACTTATTTACATATAAATTGTATATAATTTATACCGTGAAAGTAATTTATCTTAAAAGTAATTCAAAAGAATTTTAAGCATGAAGGAATTATATACCAATATTTATACTATTCCTACCCACATACAATTTTATTTTTTACTTTTCCCTAGAAAGGAAATAATCTAAGGGAAACCTATTCATACTAAAATAATTTGGTTTTAAAGATTCCTTGTAGGGAACATGGGAATATACTCCCTTTACATTATTTAAGGGATAACTTTAAGCTAAGGAATTCCACGTTGACTTTCTTTTCTTTCCTAAACTTAAAAGAGCTTAATTTTATTTTACTTTTCTACAAAGGTTGCTTTATAAAGTGAAGCATACCAAGACAATGACTAACCTCTTCTATTCCTTTAACAAGAATACAGTGTATATCGATTTTTTTTAATACCTTAAGACTAAGGGGCTTCCCAATGCATAGTCAAATTTCAATGTATTAAGATTTAGAAATTCCCAAGTACTAAGTGATTAGCGCCATTCTACATGCATATGCGGCATAGTCATGAGCTATGGAAATGGCTCATAGTGCAAGTGAACCATACATAGCGTGCTAAGAAATACAACTCATATCACACCATTCGAATAAGGTATAAGATTAATATGCAACACAGAGTGCTTAAAGGAATCCAACCGACACAAGGGAGAGTACCGAGATCTTAAGATTTATCAGATTAGGTTACACCCAACCGATAGACAAGAAGAGTATCAACAACATATAGTTTAAGATTAAGTAGTCTTCAGACTGCTATAAGGATAGGATTCAATCAATATCAAATAGATTATTGACGCCAACGATCAATGTGAAAGCAACTGTAAATGACAATAAAGATAGAATCTGAGAAAGATGATGCCAAAATAATCATGCATTACAAATGATTATATCCCGTAGACAATTTGTAACAATAATAGATTGCCTATGAATCAGGAGGCTTATCTAAACATTCGCACCCTCCTAAGTTCAAAATTTGCTACTGTGATAAATTATCCACAGAGTCAAGAAGATAAATTTTATCTTTAAACTTCCTGATATGGTCATGTTCCACAACTGAGAAAGATTAACAATGTAATCACAGAAGCTATTTAATTCTATACACTCCACCATGTTCCAAAGTTGCTACCATGACAGGTTGAGAATGGAATCAGGGAGCTATTTAATTATGTACAATACCTCAACTCTAAATGTTGTAACTGTGACAGGTTGCCAAGTATATTAGAAGGTGAATATTGGAATTTGAAAGTATTGCCATCTACTTGCTTTTTTTTATTATCATTTTCAAGTGCTACAACTGCGATAGGCTATCTGCAGAATCAAGCAGATTATTTAAACATTTAAACTTCCTAATATGTTCCAGCTCACAGCTGAGACAGGATGACAAAGTAATCAAAGGGATTATTTAAATCTATACATCCTATCATGTTCAAGGAATTGAGGCCCATCAACTATGTAGTACAAATGATTAAAAACTACAGTCGATCTGAAGTAGTAGAGAGTCTGACATGGCTGAGAAAGCAACATTGGTGACTCAAGAGAATCCTCAGTTTATTTACAGAAGGAGCCACGATAAACATGTCAGGAATACAAGGAAGTCACACATCTGACGCTAAAACGTGATGACATGAGGTATAATAAATTTAAGCAAAGCCAAAAATGAATTTTAAAAAAAAGTTCCTAGATACAACCGACTCCATCCTACACATGTAAATATTAATCTCATTCCAAGTCTATCAGATACACAACATTTCAACAGGCGTTTGAACATGAATTTCAAGATAACTCTAAACTATCACTTCTACTGTAGAATACAAGAAGGTTCATTGGCAGAGAATGGTTTAATAGCTCGAATCCCAATATGCCTACAATGTTTCAAAAGACTATCAAGTGGTAGAGATCAATTAAAGGAAGGATTCTATAAATCTAGTTAATCTCCCATCTCACAACCAGTACTATAGCCAGGAGACGACACGCAAATACAAGAATAGATTCAAGGGGAAGAAAGTTGTAAGGCTGCAACAAAAATATGAGAGACCGCCAATATTACTGAGGGAATAAAGGCAAATAAAAAGTGGCATAAATCGGTTATCTCAAGCTTACCTACAGTCTCAAAACATAGAACATCGAATATGACACAAACCAATCTCATCGGCATAATCTTGAAATACTCAGTGTTGAACATAGCACACTTAGGCATGGCTTCTATACTTAGTCATGCTATCATCTGCCAAACATCGCATGCATAAGAAATATAAAAGTTGCACCACCAAATCTACATACCTGGTATCATTCCTTCACTAACCATCATTTGATCCCCTTGGTGGTGTGGCTTTTCCCTTTCTTAATCCTAAGCCGTCCTTGTAGCGAAAGATCTATCTTGATAAAGAAAGCCCCAAGTTGAAACTATCAAAAACTCTGAAACTTTGAATTGTTTGCATGCAAATCATAATAGACCATACGCCCCCCAACAACAATCAGTTACCCCACATTCAATTGGAACAAATCTATTAAAGAGCATCCAATGCATGTTTTCCTTCAAATACATGTCACTTATCCATGCAGGCAGTCACCAAATCATTAAATACAAATTCCCACCAATTACTCCCGCTATCCTCAAGATTCTGCGTAGCTCGTGTTGTATTATAACAGGATCCCACTAACCTTCTCTTATATATTGTGTTCATCTGACTCTCCATGGTGAGTCACTGCTGATGGTTAAGTTTGATTTTCATTTTTGAATTATTATGCACCACATTCATTATGTATATTTTTTTTATATAGATGTAATTAAAGCAATTATTTAATCAATACCTTAAATATATATAAAATCTTGTATTCAATTATCACAATGCCTTTAACTTCAATTAACTTTATGGTTAATATAATAATTAATCCAAATATTAATTGACCCAAAACCACGTTATTTAATTTATCCTTCATTCAGGAGAGACCAAATCACATACGGCTTCATGGTCAAGATGAAGTGCAGAGGTGGTATTACATTTAAACTTTTATCTTTATTTTAGACATTGTATTGCATATACTTTGAAAATTCATCTCTATATTATCTTTTTTACGAGAATATTATACTATTTTTAAGTTAATTTAAATAGTTAAAAAAAACTTATTTATGAAAAAACCAAATTAAGTTATCAGCAAATCTATTATTTAGTTCTTTTTCCTTAAAGAACCAGTAACTATAATTTTCAAAACATTATATATATAGTTTGGAAGAAAACGAACAAAAGTTGTTTCAAACTGATCACCTACCGGCTAAGTCGTTTAATACAAAGCAGTCAATTTAGTGACGAAATCCTTGTTAAAAACAAAATATAAGGTAGACTACCAACCCTGAAAAGACAAACATGCAGTTGCAACCAATCGACCAATCACAAGAACTAAATAAAAATGGTTTTTCACTTTGCGTCGACTGAATCAAAGGCGTGTCAAGAAAGAAGAGGCCATAACATGATATCAATTATAAAAGGAAATATATGTTTACCTAATGATTGTATCTTTACGAGCGACCTTAAAATATAATAAGTTTCCTGAAAATAGTTTATTTGTGCAGAAATCTGTATGTCACACTGCGCATTCACATTCAATGACTGATATCTTTTACAGTGAGTGGAAAAGTCCGTCACAGCACTTGACATTCAAGTATACAGAAAAAAAAACAAATAACGAGGTCTTATTCACACAAGCAAGAAAGACGTGAGCAAGTGATACCGATATCTTGACCCGACTTTTTCGGTGAAGATGGGGCGAAGGTAAAGTCCACATTTGACTGTACTTATTAATAAATTGGAAATAAAATAAAATAGGTGTAGTTTGATTTTTAATTAATTAATAAATACAGTTAAATGTGTCTTGTGATGTTTTGGATAGACAATATTAAAATTATTGTGGTTTTGATTTTTAGTTAATTAATAAATGAAGTCAAATGTACGTATTTGATGTTTAGATAGATAATACTAATGCGAGAGTAAATCATTGATTTTGATGAAGAGCTTCTTGAATTCATTGGATAGACATTGTTTCTAGATTAAGATTTTTCGATAGAATAATGCCTATAATTATAGTGATGATAATATAATGTGATAATTGATTTATAAACAGTATATTTTTTAAGTAAATTTAGTTCAAGGTATTATAACTTTTAATTTCATTTTCACTCTTTTTTTAAGAAATCTATGATGAGTTTTAGATTTATTATTCATCATTCTACATTTAATTCTTAAGTAGAGATTTGATCTAGGGTATTTTTATAGTCATGGATCTAAAATTAAGCTTCTAAAATTTAAATCCAAAAAAACCTTAAGGGGTGTCAACATCATACGTCTTATAAGACCAAAAAATTTCTCACGGGTTGTCAACATTGCTCCTTATGTTCTTTGTGCCTTTAGTTTCTTATATAAGGATCCTAGGTAGATGATTCTCATTGTACATTTCATAATTATGAGCATTTTGAGGTACAAAAGGGCTAGACACATCTTCAACCGAAGAAAGTTTATTTTTACCTTTGACAACAAAAATTGGGGGAGGGGTATGCATAGTGGGAGGACTACAATTCTTTTTTCCTTTACTAGTACAAGGGAAGGAACTTTTGACAAGGTTTATCTTCATAGATGAGGGAACATCCACACCGGGAAAGGATGATTTAGGTAGTATGTTGCAAATCTTTAATGGTATTTTTTCCCAACATGGGTTTATTTGGTATAATATCATCTAAAAGAACTTTTCAATAGTCCATCCATCTAGAAAAAAATAGTCAAGATAGTTATTACCATCTCTATAACATCTATAGCATAGATTTTTAGAAAATTTGTGAAATAAATATTATCATAATTACACCTTTATGTGAAAATTTAAGTGGATATTGACAAAAAAATTAAGAAATCCTTATCCTACATATTCATTGTTAACTTCATTGTTAACTTCATGTCTATAAGGACTATCATTAAGAACCTCATCTTCACTACCAATTTTAATATAAAATGTCATTTCCCATCATTTATTTATCTTAACTTTTATAACATTATGTACAAATTAGACTGAAATGTAATCTTAATAACGTCTCATCAAATTTTTGCTACAAAAAGATGTTGACAAAGTGAATAAGGAGGGTGTGGAATCTTTTTACATGGAAGTAAAATTTGGTTCAATATGAGTTAATTATTGAGTGTAAAGTCCAATTGTTGCCCTTTCGTCTTCGTCTTCTCATGACTCTTTGTTTTCCTTGAAGAGAACTTTATATATTCTTTTGCTTGGTGATAGACGATGATGGATTGCAATCTTGTTGTTGCAAATAATAAGAGCTATTTGCCTTGCTTTTCCCATGGATGTAGCCAATCTTTGGCAAACCACATAATTTTGGTGTTGTTGTTCATCCTTGTTTGTGTATTGTTGTTATGATTTTATCAATTATTTGATATTAATTATCTGCACTTTAAACTCAACAATTGGTATTAGAGTTGTGGTATTCGGTCATTTGGCATGAGAGATTTGAGTTTAAGTGGGAGCAATGTCATCTAACGAAGGAAGTCGTACGAAATCAAAAGGAAGGTCAAAAACCAAAGGGAGAGATATTGGTTGTTGGTATTGTGGCAAGCAAGGCCACATCAACAAGAATTGTTGGTCTTTTAAGAAGGCTAAAAATCAGCCAAAAGAAGATTAAGCTAATTTGGTATGTGAAGAGGATGTCGGTGCAACAATTGGTGTTCTTATTTCAGCCTCGAAAGAAATAGCAACAAATGTTTGGGTGCTTAATTTGGGAGCATCATTTCATGCCACTTTGTACAAAGAGTATTTCAAAAACCCACAAAGCGATGACTTCGATAAGGTCTTTCTTGGAAACAATAAATCTTGTGATGTTATTGGAAAAAGGGATGTTTTGTTAAAATTAACAAATGGAAATAGTTGGGCCCTTCAAAGTAAACTAGAAGAAATGAGTGTCAAGGTTTATGTGCTTGGCATGAACGAGGCGAAGCGAAAAGATCATGGTGCCAGAAAAGAAACCCAGAACCAAGCGGGCATGGACAGAAGAGTTGAAATTGAGCTGGATAAAATGAAAAATACTGTTAAAACTATAGCCGAGCAGAACAACAAGATGACAAGACACAATGCCATCATCATTAATGCCATGATAGAAAAATTGGACAAAGCTCAAGAGGGGTTTTTGGTGGTTGATCTGGAAGAGGTCAATGATAAAAACCAGGATGAGGATGTTGGTATTTCTAAGAGGACTAGAGCTAATTTGAAGAGGAAGGCTCCTCCTACGCCGCAGATGGCCGTAGATGATTCATACCTTCAAGAAGGGTGTTCAGGACATGCAAAACCTGGAGGCTGAAACCGAGTCTATTCTCAAGACTCTAGGTTAGTTGCAGCTAGTCTTTTTGTTGGCTTCTCGGCTGGATTTTTTGTCTGACCCTCTTGGTCTTTTGCGGGTGGCTGCTGCTTTTTCCGGTTTTTTCTTTTGAGTAGCCTATTGTCTATGTTGGACTGTTTGTCCTTTCTCTTTTGTTGTAAACTTGGTGGTTTCGGGTCCCTGTAAAACCCGTTTTACCCTTTATCAAAAACAAATGGAAATAGTTGGCTGCTGTGGGATGTTAGATATATCCCTTAAACAAAACTTGATTTCAACAGGATAATTGGCTTCTCAAGGGTTTGAAGTCACTTGTGAATCCAATTCTAGATGGAAAGTAACAAAAAGGGCCTTGGTAATTACTCGAGACAAAAAAGTTGGCACCTTATATATAGTAGAAAGTGTCACTAAAGTGGGAGTTGTTCATTCCACGCCAACCCCTTCATTTAGTGAGATCTCGACTGCAAGGAAAAGGTTTTTGGACCGGTTAGATGCTGAAGTTGATTCGGTCATTGAAGAATTTCTTAACATGTTGGAATTTAATGAAATGCTTGTGCAAAATAGTGTAGTTGATAATGAGATGAATAGCTACAAGGCTATGTGCAGGGATAGTTGTATTTTTCGTGGGGCTAGTGCAATTGAAATTGAGTTAGCTGGAAGATTGAAGGAGTTTGCATACAAAGAGATAGGATTGGATCAGTATGCAACTGAAAAGTTTGCTGAGCGCTTTGAGATGGTTCCAAGGATCTAACTGAAAATGCTGGATTAAATGTTTCGGATGTTGAGGGGGAAGAAAAGAATGATGTCCAAGACGGACTTGATCTTGATATAGCTGAGGATAAAGGATCTGGTTCACAGGATGAACAAGAAGCAGATCATGAAGCTAATGCCTCAAATCTGAACCATGAGAAGTCATCAGAAGATGATGGGAATCATGACATTGTAAAGGATGCTCCAATAGTGGAAGATAATAGAGAAAATCTTGAAAAAAATAATGATGAAGACACTATGGAGGATATCTGTGGTGTTTCCAATTTCAATGTAGAAGATTTTCAATCTAAAGCAGAGCTAGACATCATTCTTAGCCAAGGAAAATCTGTAATTTTACACTTTGGGGCAGAATGGTATGATGCCTCCAAGTAGATGGATTTCCCATCTCTGCATAGATACCCCTTACGTGAAATTTCTCAAGGTCGAAGCTGAACAACAACCAGAGTTTTCAGAGGCGTATTTTGTCTCGGTGGTTCCATTTTTCGTCTTTTTGTTTGAATTTTGGAAGGTTGTGCTTTCCATGCCTTTGTTCAGTGTTTTGTGTGAAAAAGCTGGCTTGCCACTCCCCCCATCGCTTATTTTGTTGCATACAGTAGTGAATACAGAGGAAACTACCAGGAGGCAGACGACTTCTTCCCTTCTCGATCGACGGCTGGATTGTGAAGACGTCTTGTACGAGGAATCTGAGCCGAAGGATTCAAGCACCGACTGTTTGGTGTTATGGGTAGTAGGTCAGATGTTTGAAACCTCGAAGCAGACACTCTGCGTGGAGCACTCCATGCTGGCGGCCTGGGTACTTCTCCATCGTAATAGCAACGACGAGAATGGGGAGAACTCTCAGGTCCTGCGAATTGACAGAGACGGCCAATGCTTCAGGCACGTCTTGAATTATCTCTGTAACGAGACAGTTTGGCTTCAAGACGTGGCGTCCTTGCGAGAGCTTCTCAAGGAGGTAGAGTATTTCTTTCTTTTTGGTTTGCAGGGGTTATGCGAGGAAAAGTTCAGGAGAATTGAAGACGCTGATGAAGGATATATTTTATTGGAGTTTCCTCGCCGTGAGTTCAATTCTATGCTAGAAGGGATCCAGAGGATTCTGTGGACTGTCTTTCCCCGACATCTGATCGAACTTATCAATTATGCTTGTAAGGTTCTGAGTATGGGTGTCGAGGTGCATTCTGATATGCACAAATTGCAGATATTGTATAGAGAGTTGATCCCAGCCTCTTTTGAGCGATGTCTTGATGATTAGGCACTTTGGAGATGGAATAATGACCTACTGCTGCAGATATTTCAGGCAGCAAAGTGTTTGGTTGAATTGGTGCTGGCTAAGCTTGGGCAATTGCAGTTGCTGAGGCTTACCGATAGTTATGTAATGGATGATCTGCTACCCCTTTTGTAGACTTTGTCATTGGCATTTGATAAACATTGCCAGTTTCATATCAAGCACAAATAAAGCTCAACTCCTGCTATGGAAATTGAGAGGTGGAAGTTTGCAAAACCTCTTGCAAGATCCCTTGTTAAGCAGAAGAATGAGGAATGGTTCTGTATCCGAAGGAAATGCCAGGTTACTGAAACTGAGGATTGCGACTGTGAGCGGTGTAGACCTCTGAATGTGTACTGTGTGATTGCACATCTGATGAATCATTTTGGTCAATCTGCACATGGAAGCGAATATAAGATGGCAGTTGCACTGAGTGACAGAACAAGGAATGATGCTTTTGGTATCTATGTTCTTGAAGCATTTGCAGGTAATAATTTCTTGTTGCTTGTCTGGTGAAAAGGCTGAGCATTTTCTCAGCATGGTTCAAAGAAGGATGGTTGAGAAGGATGTAGAAGAAACAGATTATTCTGGGTTGAATCAGTTCTTGACAGAGGCAATACGAGGGAAGCATGAATGGGCTGGCCAGTTGGTAACGATGATGCAATGGACTGGTTAGTTGGTTTTGTAATTAAATAACAATAATCTTCGAAAAGCAGGGGGAGAGCTCTGTACATTGCAGCACAGTTTGGACTTCAAGTGGAAGATCATTGAGTGTGAAGTCCAACCGTTGCCCTTTCATCTTCATCTTCTCATGACTGTTTGTTTGTCTTGAAGAGAACTTTATATATTCTTTTGCTTGGTGATAGACAATGATGGATTGTAATCTTGTTGGTGCAAATAATAAGGGCTATTTGCCTCGCTTTTCCCGTGGATGTAACCAATCTTTGGTGAACCATCTAATTTTGGTGTTGTTGTTTATCCCTATTTGTGTATTCTTGATATGATTTTATCAGCTATTTGATATTAATTATCTACACTTTAAACTCAACATGAATGGCCATGAATCTTTACTACTATAATCATATCAAATACCACTAGTAGGTACAATTATATGATCAAACAACCATATGACATTATATTTCTTTGGTATACTATAGTAAAATCTAATACATTTAAATTTAAGGTTTGATTGATTTGGTTTAATGAATTTATTGTGAGTTCATTCATATAGATTTAGAACTTTGACATAATGAATGTACGTAATTGAATATCATCTTTCATATTACATAGATTATCTTATTTATATTTATGGTATGGGTAATCAATGGAAAGGTGGTAGAGAAACCTTATTCGAAAGTACCAAGAAGTATTATTTTGATAAGAAGAAGGAAAAACTAGATAATAATTATGAACTTAACTCCGTTGAGATCCTAGTACAAGGTTTTGTTCTAGTTACCTTGGCCAAGGATACTCCTGAACAAGGTAATTTATTTTAGGTATATGCCTTGGACAAGTGTAAGCAAGAGAGAATAGAGGAGGAGATTCAAAGTATGTTTTTTGGTAACCCTCCACTTATTTCAAACTTTAAACAACCATCAATTGAAGATAACTCGCTAAGATCTCATTATCTATTCCTAGTCCTAGATCAAGGTCTATAGACTTAGAAATGAATGAAGGGGAGCAAAGAGATAAAATAAAGGCCACTAAGAATGCAATTTGAGAACAATGTGCAAATAGCACCACAACATTTTCTTCCAAAAAACAAGTTGAATATGAATTAAACACTCGAAATGAAGTTTATCTTCTGATCAATTAGGGCACATCCAATGAAAGTTACAACCCTAGTTTTTTACAACACACATCCAGATATCAATAAAGTTAACTCTCCATTTTTGTCTACCTAGTTCTAGTAGTGGGTGTAATGATGGTCACTAGTTGAAAATGGATGAGGCTTCCCAAGAAGGGATGAGTGAAAATAATATCACAACTATAGAAATTGTAGTTGAAATTGGAAGTTTACCTAGTATGGAATGTGGGTCCATATGATAGCTTATAATTCTAAAATCTCCCCTTTTTTTAGTGAAAGTGAACTACTAGGAGAACATTTCTCTGAGTCATCTTTAGAAAGGTGGATTAGTATTACAAGGAAAAAAAAAGGCAAAGAACTAAAGGGATGGAAGAGCCACCAGCCAAAAGAAAGGAAAAGGAAAACATACTTCCTAAATTCTTTGAAAGCTTTAGGAACCATCAGGAAGACTCCCAAAACCAATCTACATGATGCTAAACTTTATTAGCTAGAATGTTAGGGGATTAGAGTCCCCAGATAGGAAATATGTTGTTAGAAGGTTCCTAAACGTTAACCAAAGCAAGAATGTGGTTTTTTTGCAAGAAGTTAAAGCAATTGGATTCTCCATAGAAACTAATTTGAAATTTATCTTGAGAGAGGCTGCCTATTTCCACACTACACATGATAAAGGAAGAGGGGGGACAACCATCATTTTGTTTAAAACGTGGTCCTCCCATGTAGTTGACCAAGGAACCTCGCCTTGTAATAGAGTGGTTTGGACTATCATTGAAAAAGATAACAAGAAATTTGGTATTTGTTCAGTCTATGCTCCTAACGATCATTGGGAGAGGATTGAATTATAGAAATGGATGAATAAATTGCAAGACATCTCTTGGTTTGTGGGTGGTGACTTTAATATGATTAAGCATAGTGAAGATAAATCTGGGGGTAATGAAAAGGAGTGGAAAGGAAATAGAAGTACTTTTGGTATAATATGAAAAACAAACTTAATCTTATCAACCCCATTGAAGAATTGAAAGAGGAGAAAAAACATATTTGGTTCACCTCAAGCAACTCACAAAGAGGAAACAAGAGAATCTATTATAGATTGGATAGATTCTATGCTAATAAGGACTTATTTAGCTTTGACCAAGCTAAGGATGGCATCAGAATCCAAGTTTCCCCTTGTTCCCTTTAAGATCATCATCCCTTTTTGGCTAAAATCCAAGTTGTTAGGGAGAGAATGCTAATTTGTGAAAACGGAAATAAATTCCTTTTTAACACCAATCTCTTAAAAGATGAAGATTGTAATGCTACAATAATTACCCTCAAAGGAATCAACGATTGGTTGTTAAAATACAAGCCCACTATTAAGAGGTGGAACACCAATACCAAGAGTTGGACCAATATATTTCAAACAATAGGTAAAAAAAAGGGTCATAGATAATAGAAAAAGTGAGTCTTTTCTTCAAGAGAAGTTGTTTGAGTTGGAAAAAGACCTTCAAAAAGAGCCTAGAAATCTTATTATAAATGATAACCTAATTACAACCAAAGATGCATTAAGGAAATTCCAAGGTCTTAGAGTGAGGGCCAAGATGAATTGGCTTAGGAGTGGTGACAAGGGATCGAAATTCTTTTTTAGATTCCTTGGAGAGAAAAATATCAGAGAAAATATTGGAAGCATATGGGAAGATAACACTTTGATTACTGACCCAGAAGAAATTAAGCATATGTTATATATGTTTTATAAAATTCTCTTCTCCTCGGAAGAGAATAACCCTCAAGGGTTTATTGCTAGGGAAAGATGTAAAAGCATTATCCCTAAGAAAATATCAAAAGAGGATGCTATAATCCTAGGAAGAACAATATCAAAAGAGGAAATACAAATAATATTAAGTAACAATGATAAGACTTTAGGAGTTGATGACATTCCTATTGAGTTCTACAAAAAAAACATTGATTGGATTAGTGAAGACCTTTTACAAGTTTACAAAGAAGCAATAGATAAAGGCTCTCTAGGATCTTAAATCAATAAAGGTGTCATAAAGATTTTTCCTAAAGAGGGGGATAAAGCTCTTTTCAAGAATTGGAGACCTATTACCCTCATAAATGTCTCCTATAAAATTTTGGCTAAAATATTGGCCCTAAGACTAGTCAACATTCTTCCTTCCTTCATTACTCCAACTCAAATAGGTTTCATCAAAGGTAGGTATATTCTAAAAAATCTCATTAGAAGTTGGAAAGCCATGAACTAAACAAAATATTTTAACCAAAATGCTTCTACTCTATTGCTTGATTTTGAAAAATATTATTATAGAGTTGAGTGATTATTCTTAAATTAATGACCCTTGAAGCATTTGGATTCTCAAGAGTATTTTTTCAAATGGTTAAAACCTTGTTGAGGGATGTTGTTGCTCAAATTGAGGTAAATGGCTCTCTATCTAAGCAATTTACCTTATAGAGATCCATAACAAAGTTTCCCTCTTGCTCCAATGTTATTTGTCATAGCCTCATATGCTCTTTTCTATATGTTAAGAGACTCTAGTATTACCCCTAAGGTTAAAGGTGTGTTTCTCCCTAATGGGGAAGATCTTCTGAATATGTAGTTTGTAGATGACACGACATTGTTTGTCAACATAGAAGGTAATATTGTGAACCTTATGCAAAAATTAGAAATTTTTGCAATGCCTTTGAGGGAAATATTTCTAGAACTAAATCAATTATGCCTAGTTGGGATATCTCCCCACCTAATAGACTTAACAAGTATGGATTTCAATGGGGAGGGAGTAACAAGCAAGTTAGGTACCTCAGTATCTCATTTTTTGTTGACCCTTGCCTAAAGGACATGTGGGAGTGGATAAAAAGAAAAATTGAAAGAAAATTAAATAGATGGAATAGGAACCACCTATCATTAGCTAGTAGATTCCAAATGTGCCAAAAAAAGAAAATCTTCATACATAAAACTAAAGAAGATAATACAATTCCTTTAGTCATATGGTAAATGAAACATGAAAAAACATGTTAGATGGGATTGGTGCTATTCTGAAAAAGTAAAGGTGGGCTAGGGCTGAAAGATCTTAAAATCCATGATATTGCTCTTGCCAATAAATGGGTAGCCAAAGCTTTAATTGGCAATGAACCATAAAAAATCCTTATTATAAATAAGGATTCAAATAAAGGTGGGCTATGGCTGAAAGATCTTAAAAAACATGGTATTGCTCTGGCCAATAAATGGATAGTCAAAGCTTTAATTGGCAATGAACCATAGAAAATCCTTATTATAAATAACATTCAATCGGTTGTCCCAAAGCAGGCAAAATCTTGGAAACAAATTCCCTTTTTATGATATCCTATTTGGTAAATTTCCAATGTCACCAAATGGTTCCAATGTTTTCAAAATTATATAGAAGGCTCGGGAGTTAATCAGATTGCATCTTAGTAAATGTAGCTTTATGGACCAGAACAAAGAGACCATTGTTTCTTCCAAATCAATCTAGCGGAACCTAACCCATAAAAACAAACATCTTGCATTGTTGCAAAGGTGTTCTGCAAAAGCTTGGCACCAAAAAGGTACAGTCTGTTTTAATGATAACCTCATCAACAAAGAACTAAAGTCTTGGGAGATCCAAAGTGCTGAATACAATCTCCGTCCATCTCAATGGAGAACCTATTATGTATTGAAGGACTCGTGCAAAAAAGTTTAGCTTTCCTGTCAGTATTAATTCCTTAATAATATCAATTGGATAGATGGCTCCATTATCCATAATATCAAGCCCAAAACTGTGTACAGATTCTTATTGGAACCTTCTGACCTGCATAACCATCTCAATAAATGTTGGAACTTGCAGTTAACTGCCAAACAGTAGTCTAAGTTTTTCAAAAGACAACTTCCTAAACATTGGAGACATCAAAAGACAAAGGTAATGTGGAAATTAATAAAGCCGAGGTAAAGCATGGCAGACACCGGCCTTTCAACAAGGCGGATAACATTCCATATATGAAAGGATATATGGAGTTTCAGAAACAGTACAACAAAAAATGCCTTCCTATTATTCTTGAGAAAGACCTGGATTTTCATACAAGACCAAGATTCCACATCAACAATGGTGAAGACTTCAATGTAGAAGTTGTCAGATCGAACGAATAACTATCCCGACACAGAGCCACGGTGGAAACTGGAATGACAACGACTAAAAGTCGACAATATATGAGCAATGGTATTTATAATTATAAATGTTGTAATAACTATCATTTTATTTCTTGAGACGTTGCGAGGTCTGGTAACACAAAGACATTATCTTTCCCTACGTGGTCTTATTTTGTTTTTCGAAACCAATCAACGGTAGTCTTTTGAGCTATAATATGTTTTTTGTTTTTTTTTTTTTCAACGATACTTCATACAAGGAAAAAAAGGTTTGACTGATGTATATAATATTATGCCTATTGTTGATATAGACAAGATTATTATCTTTTAACTATTAAAGCATTTAATATCTAAAATTGCCACCTTTTTTCTACCATATTTTTGAAGGAATTCATCAGCACTAATATTTTTCTACCATTGTAAGATATGAAACTACTTCCCATCAATGGGTTTGCTCATTGTTATATCATCAAGCCAAAGACATCAGATCTGCGGAGGTCCAGGCTATTTCATTGGAAAATTTAAGAATGAAGCAGTAGATGTTTTAGAATTTGCTTTAATTTTGAAATTTTTAATATACAATTTTTATATGTCTGCAGTGAAAATATAACAACTTGATAACTTCAAATTATCACAGTATCTTTTTGGGTGATTAATATTTTGATCTCACAGGTTTATACTTGTACATCGTCAGAAACCAAGTAAAATTGCATGATATTAATTTGTAATTAATGCAAGCTTTGCAGATTCGAACTTCAGCGCCGTCGTTGCTTAAATCACAAGATATTAAAACTAAATCTTCAATCATGTTTCCATTCAAATTGTAATATAGCAAAGCGATATAATATTATATTAAAAAGTATGCCATAGGTTCTTTATTATGAGAATGCGGTCTTTTTCTTGTCTTTAGTTTGATTAGGAAGGTCTATTGGATATTATTATATAGTGGTTTTTACACTTCTTCAAAATAATGATGATTTATTAGTTTGGAGTAATGTTAGTAATTTGGTTTTTATTCAATTTTAAAATAATTTAAATAGATATAATGCATTTACAAAATTTAAATATCAATGTGAAGAAGTTTATATGTTTATATTCAATATTGTTAGTATTCATTGCATTCAAATTTCTGTTATTTTTCTTGTTAATGAATTTTGATTTTGGGATAATGAGGGGTTTGTAAGAGTATGTATAAAATATTTTATCTTATGCAAGAATTCACTGAAGATATAGCTACCCAAGATCTAATATTTTTAATAAAAACACAAGAGAGATCACATGTGAGAGAATAATACTATTCTATCAAATGATGTAAATGATAGATTAATAACAATAAATTAGAATACAAAGGGAGCCTCTTGGTTAAATGATGAGAAATAAATAGGTTCTTATAACAATTGAAAGGAAATTCAAACTTTATCAAAAAATGACTTCAATAGATGAGATTCAAGGCTTGGACTATAGAAAAATTAAAAAATAAAACTTTTATGCAAATTTGAAAATTAAGTTGTCTTAATATGGAAATACCATGATTAGATCCATTTTATTTATGATGTCATAAATCAACCAGCATAACATGCTTATAAACATTATCTTATGTGAACTTATAACAACAATATATATATATAAAATAATCACCATAAAATATCGACAATGAGGCACAAATCAACAACACAAGAGCATCACATAAACTAGGATTTACATGGATAATCTTTTGCAAGAAAAAACTCCACCAAAACAGAGGTAAAGTATGCATATCTTCAAATAAATGAGATTACAATACAACTATTTTCATTATCCTTTTTCCCTCTACGGTGGAAGCACCTATGCACATGTGAACAACCTCTTTATGCCTCAACATGCCCTTGTTTCTACAATGAAAATCTAAATTCTATTGTTCTTCAAAAAAGTTGATTGTCTAAAATTGTGAGGACATATAATGCACCAAACAGGGTGCCCAAAGATGAACCTTCATTCCAAACATCCCCAACCCTCGAAATGCCACCTTGAAATGCGAAAGGACACCAGTTTTGGCTCCAATACTTTCCCTCCAACTTGGATTCCTAAACTTGGAAGATAAATATTAACTTAAATGAAATAAATTATGGAATACCAAGAGACGCATGTTACCTTTTTTGGAATACAACTATCTACTGAGAGG
>VDFB02000363.1:99363508-99374221 GCA_007258455.2 Sequoia sempervirens | reverse complement strand
CATGGTCATGCAGTGGATTCTTATGGATTGTATGATCTGAATTGGAGGTGAATTGTGATCCACCTACTTCGATGAAGTGAATTTCGATAAGATCCTGTATTAGGTTTTTCAATTGTCAACAGTTGGAGGTTGTATGTCCTTTTGCTCGATGGTATTCACAAAATGCATTATCATTCCACCATGCTAGTTTAAACTGTCTTGGGTCATATGGTTTTGGTTCTTGAAGTATGATGACCCCATGCTGGAGGCATCTCCTAAGGACTTCTTCAATGGGTTCACCCAAAGGAGTGTATGTGCGACCCCTAGGGAATTGTCTCATCTAACGGTATTGTCCCTGATTATTTTAACCATTCTGATTGTTTGAAGAAATATTGGGAGGAGGTGTCAATGTCGTTGTTGGTTTGTTTTGTTGTTGAACCCCTTTTATAGCCAGTACAGGACCCACGATGTTTGCAATTTTGGCGTCAACCACACCATCATTTGTAACATGCTTATTTTTAACCCAATATTTGTTTTTATCGGTGGGTGGATTGACATTTGTGTTTTTGGAACCATATCGTAATTCTCCCTTTGCGATAAGGGCTTTCTCAATCTGGACCCCTTTTTCGACTAAATCTGTGAAGTTTGTGCAACAATGTATTTGCAGTGCATATTTTAGGGGCCCCAGAAGTGTTTGGACAAACATGTCGACTTTTTCCCTTTCGGGGATGTCAATGTGACATCGACTAGCGAGGCTTCTCCATTTTTGAAAGAATGGGATAAATGTCTCACAAGCATCCTCTTGCGTGAGATTGCACAAGCTAGTGATGGAGGTATCCATGTTGATGTTGTATGCGTAATTTCTTATGAATTTTTGTTTAAGCTCATCCCATGTCCGGATATCCTTTTGGGTGGAAAACCATTCAAGGGTAGGACCCGCCAGACTTTTAGAAAAGAGTCTCCTCAAATATGTTTGTTCATAGGTGATGTCCATACAATTGGTTGCAAATTCACGAACATGTTCAATGGGGTTTGTCTTGCCTCGATATTTTGTGAAATTGGGTGACACATATCCTGGTTGAAATGGAGGCATGTATAAGCTTGTGTCGAATGGGTATACATTTAGATTATATGATATTTCTGATTTCTTGCCTGAAATGTACATGTTTTGTTTAGTTTTCTCTACATCCATCAATCTTGTTTGGAGGGTGTCCAAAACAAGGTCGTTTATGTTTCCATACGTTGGATTGCTTGGTACACCATAGGTTCCTATTTGTTGCAGATGAATATTGGTGTATTGTGGCGATATGGATTGTTGTGACATGTATGACATGTGTGGATTGGCATGTTGTTGATATTGAAGGTTATGATTGGATGCATGTTGATGAGTATGAACATTAGATGAGTAGGTTGGGATGTGTCCTCCAGTCATGTGTGTTGTTATTTGGGGATGTGATGACCATGAGTGTTGTGATGTGTTAATGATGTCATGGGTTGTGTTACTTGGCCGCCTTGTGCGAATTGTTGGGTTTGCCTAAGAGGAATGTCTGTGTTTGTACCTTGGGAGGCAATGACATTTGACTGTGTTGTTGTGTTAACATTTTGTTTTTGTCCTTGGATAAATACACGTCTTGTGGCTCCTCCCGAAGCATTTTGTGAAATACCATTGAGCGGATATGTCGAAGTTGTGCTCATGGTAGGAGATGGAGCTGTCAAGGGGGGATTGTTGTGACTTGGTGATGCCCTCGTGGCATTTACTGTCATGGCATTTACTATTGTGGTATTTGTGGTGTTGGGGATGTTGGAGGTGTTTGGGATGTTGGGAGTGGCATGCACTGTCATTGTAGTGTCAACGAAAGTATTGCTCATAGTGTTTGGAAGTTGACCACTATGTGACATGTTATGTGTGTTGTTGGTATTATGGTCAGGAGGTGTCAAATTTAGTGTGTTAATGTTGAATCCTTGTGGTAACTTAGCTCCTTCACTCAAGAGTATGGCTAAGTATCTGTCTCTATCATGAAGGACCATTGTTTCAACGAACTGACAGGCCTCTGGGTCTTGTACTAGTGCCTCTAAGTTTTCCTCAAGTAGTTGACCATTTTCATCTTTTTGCAAGAATGGTTCGAATGGACTGTTTGATGAGGATTGCATTATCATTGGAGGTTGATTGTCTGAATTGGAAAATGGATTGTAAAAGGTCCAGTTTGGGTCATGTGTAGGATTGTCGATAGTGGAAGTGGGGTCTTGTCGAAAGTTTTTCATTTGTTGTTGTTTTTGGAGTCTAGTTTCCACCATAAAATGATATTGCTCAAAATGGAGATGACAACTAAATGCAAGTATGACACTATGCAAAGTCTAAGTTCAAAATGATGACCAGAATGACTAATGTTTTTGGATTTTCGTGAATAGGATATGCAATGTGTAGACTTATAATGCAATTTTAAGACAAGGGTATCTAATCACTTCTAAGTTCAAACTTTGTTTTCGATTTTGACTGCCAAAGGACTTTGTTTGAAAATGACAAGGTGACAAGGTCTAAATGACTAATGAGTTTTCCTAACTAGACTTTTGAGTTGGAAAATCTCACGAAAGAGGACAATGATTAAAAAGGGATTTTATAACTTAGTCCAAGAGAGCCTAGTGTCGAAAGCAATGATGTTGCCTATTATGATGAGATTCGTCTAATCCTAAGTATGTAAATATGAACCTAGGGATAACCTAATGCCAAATGTATGAAACTAAAAGAATGGAGGATGAAACCTATGGTGACGAATGCAAACTAATGGATGAAACTTTGAGCAATTTTAGACTTGGTTTCTGACATAATCTCCTTGGAAACAGTGTTTGACAAATGGTAGACAAGTTGAAGACCTTAGGTTTTGAATATGAAGTTTTAAATTTTGACAAGAAAATGTGTCGTTTGAAGTTTCAGTTGCATCTCAGATTTGCAAATGCAGTTCAGAATCAGAAAAATGTGTCTCAGTTTAGCAAATGCGACTCAATGACAATCAGTTGCATCCTGGTATTGCGAATGCGGCATAGATTGAGCAAATGTGACTCAGTTTAGAAGATGCGACTCAATATTATTCAGTTGCGTCATGACACATGCATATGTGGTATTCGAAAGGTCGAATGTGATTGATCAAAGCAATTGTGATTTAGAAAGTTAAATGCGGTTTGACAGATGCAAAAAGTTTGTCTTGTCGTTTTTGATGGAAAATTTGATCTATTTGATATTGGATGTTTTGTTTGGAGCTGTAAATTTGATAAGTCCAGAAAGCACTTGACAAGTACAGTGTTTTAAAAGTAACCAAACACACATTAGATAAGCACAATCCTAGGTTAGGCCATGACAGTATTCGCTAGATTCCACGTGGGTTTCCCCAACCGCATATCTGTAGTGTGTGAATTCAGAAGCTTGGCTACACGGGATCCCCTTTACAGTGCACTCTCTTCATAGGCCAACCAAGCTTCCAACCCCCATGAAACTCCCATGGTGAGCTGATCACCTCTACTACAAACTATGAAAGTGTGGATGCCTTCACACCGACCGGTGCTGCGCTAGCAAATACAGGGTTTTTGGCTTACTACACAAAGGTTTTTAGTTTGGGACCCCCGTTCGAGTGGCCATACATGGGGCAAGAGATTAATCACCATTAAGGTGGCACTCCAGCCTGAAGAGGTTAAGCTCAACAGGGTTTAAGGGAGTACAACTCCGTCCGTATGACACATCCACACTCGCAATCTTAGGTTTTCCCTTAAGATTTACATTTATATACCGGTCGGGGGTAGCTTGGCCTTAGCTCCATTGCCGGTTTGAGTTGCATTGGGGTGATGAAATCCCTAGGCAGGACCAATTTCTAGAGTTGGTAACTGTTTCTCTTACACCCAAGATCGCTCGAAAGCGCAAGGGGAGAGGATACTCTGATATACCAAGTCAGGGTAATAACAGATAAAAAAATGGGTCTGGTTTTCTGATCACGAGGTTTTCACCAAGTGAGAGCATACTCACCTACCATTTTGCAAACACAATCAAGTAAAGAAGACATGAATGTTCTTTTTATGTGCACAAAAATTAAATGTTTGTTGATCTATGAAAAGAAACAAGCACAATGTTTGTTTTATTCCGTCTTCGACATTCAAATCTGCAAACAAAAGATTAGTAGTTTCTTTATGAAATGATCTTCGACACATGAATAGTAACCGCCATACACTGCAAATGAAAATTAGTAACACAAAACCCTAAGCTAACTAACATGCAGGAATGAAAAACCAAAAAATCAGAAGACCATAAAACCGGGGAAAAAACCGAGAGCGAATGTTAAAATGTGAGAAAATCTTTACGGTCGAATGCGACGCGACGGTACATTATCGCGTCATTTAGGACTTGAATCACATTTGAATATATGTCAAATCACGGCATTCAGATCACCGATTAGCGACTGTCGGCGATTAGAGCTCTTCTTGGCGGATGTGTCGCGACACATCAAATCGCGTCCGCGATGTTTTTAAAAAATGGATTTGCGTCGTTCCGTACGTACCTACAAAATAGTAGAAAACACACAAAAGAATGGAAATAACGGCAAATAGCAGTGCGTGTTCGATGGGTTCACCAAATGTCTTATCAATGGAAAATTAGATTGTTAGCTTATTAGATAATAACATTAAAAATCCAATGAAATAACAAAGCAAAAAGGAAATAAAATGAAGATAAAAGAAACAATGTTACCAGAAATCTTCATCTTCCATGGTTCACCTTTGTTACACCTAGTTTGCAGCAAATCGAATGAGGCCCTCAAATTTCAAATGAGCAACCTAAAGTAATGTCAAAGCCCTATGCAAATGTTGAAGGATTTGATAGAATAATGCCTATGTTTATGACAATATGCTAAATGAAATAATAATTACCAATGCTAAAATGACTATAATGCCTAAATTCAAAAATGAAGTTGTCAGTATCGAAATTATGAGCATAATTGTCTTTTATAGAAAACACAATTTTGAGTGGACGGGCGAGATTGAAACTTAAGAAAGACCTAGAATGAGAGGTCTGGATTAAATCTGAGAATCCCTAATTAGGGTTAGGGAAAATTCATTAATCGAACGGTCAAGATAATGTCTCAGATAATCGGATCGACGGTGGAGAATAAATGAGGAAATTAATTAAATAAATAAAGATTTTCAAAAAATCAAGAAGATAAGATTGCTTGATTTTGTGAGATTCGAAAAATCAAGAAGATAAGATTTGGACTGAAGATCAGATTTGAAAAATCAAGAATCTGCCCGATTACTTGATTTTTGGAAGAATAATATCTTTTTGAATTTAATTAATTCAAAATGATGATTTTGTGTGACAAGTAAATAATCTTTTTCAGATTATTTACTAAAAAGAGTGAAAGTTAATAAAATGAAATCATTTTAAATATTTTTATTTATTTAAAATGAGAGAAAAGTGAAATTAGTAATTAAATAATTAAAAACAATTATTTAATTTGGAAGATAAGACTGAATAATTAAATAAATTAATAAATTTATTTAATTGTGACAATTATTGACATATCAAATAAATAAATGAAATTCATTTATTTAATAATCAGGAAGAATTAATGAAGAAAGGAAATTAAATAAATTAAGAAATTTATTTAATTAAGGGAAGACTTAGACAATTAATGACGTATATAATAAATAAATGAAATTTATTTATTTAATAATCATGAAGAATAAAAGGACATGAATTAATTAAATAATTATGAATTATTTAATCAATAGTCGAATGTGGACCAAGGACATAATTAAATGTATTAACTATGCTAGGACGAAAGTGGTAAAAATGAAGCTTGCAGGCCTAGGTCATTTTTAGGTGTCTACATGAGTTTTGAATATGCACAGTCGATCTAAATAGATTAGATGGACCGAAGCCTTTTCGTTTATTTAATTCTAGTTTTTTCATTAATATGGCACCAACTTGTGCCATAATACCGTCATCATAATTCAAGGCTCTTACAAGGTGGCAAGATCGTATTTCTTTTATTTCTACCCACCTCGCTATACCACATAGCATTTTACTGTTGTAATACTCTCATCATGGGGCTATTGACAAGAAAATGATACAATGGGGATATTGACAACAAATTTTGATGAGTAACATAAGGATCAAAGCTTTTGCTAATGGATTTTAGGTTTTAAAGTTTACTAAGCTGGTAAAATTAGGTCAATTTTATAAGTTCCAACACATACCATTGCAAACATTTTCTTGTGTTGTCAAATGCATACCATGCAAAACATTTGAGGTTTTAATAGTTGGAATGCAACTTCTTTGCAACCCTCAGACCTTGCAATAGCAAGATAACTAAAATAAAACAAAAACCCTCAACAATAAAAGGCCTTTGGGATGTACTTGGCAGCTGCACAAGGAGAATGCATGGAAGGTCTTCAAATCCTTCAAACTAGCAATGTGGGAGGTTCCTTTAGAAGATAGGAACTACATGCCCTTCTTCAATCTTAAGGAAAACTATCCCTTCAACTTAACCTTCAACAGAGGAAAAACCCTTGTATTCAACTTCAACGTGAAGATCTCTTTCAATTTTTCTTTTTAGCGCTCAAACAAGAGCTTTTCCCTTTTATTTTCCATGCAATTTCAAGTTTCCTTTTGATTTTGGTGTGAAACTTCAAGTTTACCTTTTTCTTTATTTCATGCAATATCTTCCTCCTTAAGTTTGGTGTGTAGTATTGAGATAAGTTTTATTAAAATGATTTTAATTACCCAAACTTTTAAAAGGTAAAAATGATCAACACCTTTCTCATTTATTTGCATTTTCCCTTTTGAATCAAAACCAAAATTAATATTATCTAAATGGAACTTTTAAATAATATCATTTTTTTTGCAAAAATGAAGTACAATTACCTTGGGGGTAGCTCCCTTTATATTAAAGCATTTTCAAAAGGTATATATTGTCATTCATTCATACAATACATTCATCATCTTAGTGATGAATTAGAATGTATAACCCCTCAATTACGTCTTGCAGCCTTTTAATCTATGTTGGCGTGAAAAAGTATTTTTGGTGATCCATATAGAATACAAAAGTATCCATATTATTTTTTCTTGAACCTTCTATTATTAGGGTGATAGTGTGTTACATATCTTCATTTCACATTTCACTTGCAATGTATATCACATCTCCCACAAGGTTGGTGATTGGATATCTACTAAGAGTGGACATGGCACCTATTGCTTCTACACATAATTGAGGAGAAACATATCTATTTTGACTATTGAACCTTAGTGAAAGTCCTCAAACATTCTTACTGCATTGTATAGGAATAGCTCTAGTAGCATGGTGTCATGGACATGAGCGTGAAGAATGTTCTTCTCTTTGATGATCACTTATATGGATCTTTCTTCTTTCTCTAATGGGATGTTAAAGACCCTACAAATTTGGGATTCCAAGCTTCTTGAAATGTAGTCATAGACACAACTTGGAAATTTCATTCTCTCATCCATCTAAGATTAAATAGTTCAACCAATATGAGAAAGAGAGAATTCATCATCCATATTTATGAGGCTTTGTGAGAACAACAACCAAGATGGCAGATCAAACAATCTGGAGAAGGTAGATGTCAAAATCCTTAACTCGTGATCCCCGAGTCCTTTGAATCACTATCTATAGGTTTATCTTTACTAATAATGTTGATTATCTCATCCCATGTGTTAATTATTCTTGAGATTTTAACTTTTACCTCTTGATTGATACCTTGGTTGGACAAGAATTCAACAACATGGTTGGCTTCTTAGTATACATGTGTGATTATGAATTCACCAATTAGATCTAGGTACAATTGTATATGTCCTATCCATTTCAAATCTTCCAATACATGGTCTTATTGGACATACTAATAGTGAATCACCTTTGATATCTAGTGGATATAAATTTTCTTTTGCACATAATTTGAGGCCTTCCATAAATGTAGATATTTTAGCTTCATTGTTTGTTTCATTAGCCAATTTGATGGAAGAAATAATTTAAATCACCACAATCACTTTGTATAGTAAATCTATCCCCTAAGACCTTAGGATTACACCTCAAAGCCCCATCCAAGTTTAGTTTAAGTCTTTAGCACAAGAGATCCATCCATTTGATTTTTTATTTGTTATTATCACCAACATTAATACAAGAGTAGGGACAGATGTTCAAAATATGTCAAGTGTTACTTGTGTGATTATCCCATGATGAGAAGTTCCATTTATTTTTTGACTATGTGTTTCAAATTTTGGTGTTCACAAATACCCATATCTATTTTATTAATAATCATCTTATCAGAAGAGGTCTTTTCCTTAAATATTATTACATTGTGTCATGCCAAAGTTGACAAATGATCATAGCTAGAATCTCAATCCATATTCTAGCCCATAGTGAACCTTTTTTCAATATTAGTTGAATTAACCTTAGAGCTAGAATCCATGAAGGAAACATTGTCTTAGATCACCAATGAGATTATAGGCATGAGGTTCAATTTGTCACAAGGAAAAAATCAGAATAACAATAGTAATCCTCATGGTAATAATCAAAATAATCAATCAATAGAGACCTAATAGATAATGGAACACTAGGCCTAACAATGGAGGTGTTACTAATCCTTCGGAAAATACTAATCATGCACATGTTACTCACTATGCCAATGCTAATCTTATGATGAATGGATGTAGATTTCTTGAAACTATTGATCACCTTGAGGGAAGTTGTCTAGAGATGTAGAGAATTTCCAAAATAATTCAAATAAATAAACAGTCCATTACTATTCACATGAATGCTATTGTAATGATATATTTTTATACATTCTTTGGTAAATGAGATATGAAAAAAAATCAAGAGAATGAGGAGTTCACTTTTCCTTTTGAAAATGAGAATGAGATTGAATTTGCAAATATATAAGTCTCCTAAAAATGAAAGAACAATTACTATATAAGAAGTAAGAATATGGTGTCAGTCACTAATGGGATTCCTTCAAATAATGGCCTCACTCTTGATCTGAATGCTAGCTCAACAATCATCTAGCACTTAAAGGTCCATCTAGAGGAACATTAAAATAGACTGCATCTTCCTAGAAAGATAATGAGCATTACATATTAAGAAATATATATTGATGTGGAAGAGTTGAAGAAGATTCAATCTATATATATATATATATATACATATTAAGAAATATATATTGATGTGGAAGAGTTGAAGAAGATTAAATCTAATATATATGTGTGTGTGTGTGTGTGTGTATTTATGTATGTATGTATGACATGCTAATAAATTGTCCTAAACAAAAAGAAACAACAATAGACTCTTTTGAGATTCAACTGAATGAAAGATAAACTACCATTTAAAAAGATAGAGATAAAATAGAAAATCCAATAAATGTCTTTGTTACTCTCTTTAAGGGTAAATTTGGAGTTCCACCCTTCCTAAAAAATGTTAGAATCTTTTTCGTAGAGAATGGACTAAGAGCTTTAAGGGATGGTTTTCCACTAATTTCACACAATTATGTTTTCCTTGGTGAGGACATAATAACTAAATCAACATTGATGTTGAATAAAAAATTAAGCACATGATTACTGAGTATAATGTTGATAATGAGATTTCTTATATTGATGTTGATTTGGGGGTTTACAAAATGAATGAAATGTTGGAAAACTTTATTTCACCTGAATTTATTATTACGGATGAGAAGGATGAATAACTGGAAGAAAAAAAATGGAGTAGGTTCCACCTCGTGATTTTGCACTTTATTAATTTATGTATAGATTAGTCAATTAGAGGATTGCTCTAGGAGTTGAGATAAGCACTTCAAATTTGATACTCCCAAGATGGTGTAGAATACATAATGAGAACCATTGTAATTTTTCATATCATGTCTATGAGGGTGTAGTTAGAATAATTTAATTTATAATGGAAACAAATACACTAGTTCCTAAATATCACATGAATAAATATGAAGAATGCCCTAAATTAAAACTACATATACAAGACACAAATATTTCCAATGTTGAACTAGAAGTTTAGATACATGAAACAAATAATATTGAAATAAATGTTATTAATTTAGATGTTTTTAATGCTCATATTATTGATATTGATATCATTTATATGTTAAGTGATGTAACATGTATGAAATAAATATTGTTAACATGCTTGTAGATGTGTCATAGGCTAAGAATATTTCTCCTACATCTAAAGAGGAACTAATAAAACTAGAGGAGAAAGAAGTTAAGAATTCTAATGAGCCTCAAAGGGTAGATGTACTTGAGGTAATTATTAGTAAGGATTTCAAACTCCTAAAATTTTCCCTATGTGGAGATTGAGCTTTGATTGATCAAAATGTAAACAAGGCTGCAATGCTAGAGTAGAATTGACTATCCCTCAAGGAAAACATTCCTTGGATCTTACAATTTACAATTCACCTATATAAACAACATGTATATGTATGAAGAACTAATAATAGGCCTAATCCTAGCACATTAGAAGAAGGTAAAATATTTATATGTTGAAAGATATTTTTAGCTTGTAATTAGATGGGTTAGGGTTAGTATACTTGACATGATAGGAGGTTAAAAATATATCGAAATAAATTCTAGGATTTGATAGAATATTTTGATGCAATTAACATTTAGTCACTTCTTAGAATAAAAAATTGTTGTAGATTCGCAAGAAATTCCTACTAGTATTCTAGAGCCCATGATAGGCT
>VDFB02000363.1:99303162-99363408 GCA_007258455.2 Sequoia sempervirens | reverse complement strand
TGATTAGAACCCGGGCCCCTTGTCTCTTTTTTCAGTTTGTTTGATTCATCCAAGTTATTAATCTCTATCTTGTTCTTATTAGATATAGTCCTCCTTTAATATATTTTATACTGGACTCCAATTGAAGTAGATTATTATATTGTATGAAGCAAAGATTCATTTTCATGCCACATTGTACTATACCATATACACTGCATTTTGAATAATGTTTTAGTCAAATCACTGTGAAGGTTTTCTTATTACACCTATTTTCTTGAATCTCATAAGCTAGCTTGGTTACAGTTTGTGTGTGAGTGACTAATTTGTGTGCTCTTGAGTTCTTGTGTTTTTGTTTTTGCATGGGTTAATTAATTTAATTTGAAAGTCTAGGTATGTGTTAGTGTATATATAAAGATGATTCCATTATATGTGTGACATGCCTTTGTCATTGTGTTGGAATGTTTCAGGTACGTATTGTGTGAGAAAATTGGATCAAATCGTAATTAAAATCAACACATGTTAATAAAACATTAAATTGAAAAGCTGAAAGAAAGAAAACAAAATGTGCAAACCGTAACAATAGCCTTTCAAAATCGTTTTATCCTCCTCTATCTTCACCATTTTGTTGCTTTGAAATGGCTCTCAGATCAGCAGATAGAGCTCAACAAAATGACAGCATGAAGAATGAGATTTAGAATGCATAATATGCAACATCTATGCTAACATGAAAATGGGAATGTGATGCTGAAAATGATATGAGTGCATAAAGCTGATTGCATGAATGTGAGTATGCATATGTAAGTGCAGGCATATGAACGTGGGTGATTAACCAAGGCTTGGATTTGCACGTGCTTTTATAGAGTTTTCGAACGAGTTTGATTGGCTGAATCGATCGACGGTCCGGATTAAGCTTGTTTCGAATGGACGGCGAGAGATTTTCGAAAGTGGACAGAAGAATGGAAGGTTTCCTTTCTCTTTATTGAGTTCGAAGGGAAAATTCCATTTTGAAGGATAAGATACGAATTTAGAAGGGCGAGTTAGCATGAGTTAGAATTTTGGGAAGGTGAGTTAATAATGAATTAAATAAATTAAATTTATTTAATTAGGAGTGAAGATGGAAATGGAAACCCACATAATTAAATAATTCATATTTAATTATGTTTAAAAAAAATTAGAGTGAGGTGGAAAATATTAAATAACATATTTAATATTTTAAAATTCGAAAATGGGATGGAGAATATTCCATTATTTAAATATTCAAAATATTTAAACTTTAGAATAAAATGATAATTAAATATAAATAAATTATACAAATTTATTTAATTTAATTAAGCGGAGGGTAGAAATGTTAGTAATTAAATAAAATTATTTATTTAATTTAAGGTAGAAGAAATAGAAAAATGAACGATATAAATAAATAATTAAATTTATTTATATGTAGATGACATTAGAGGAATTAATTAAATAAATCATATTTAATTAATTAACAAGCTTAATCATGACCATTTTTAGACATATACATTTTGCCCCTCTTTGAAGTGATGTGTAAAACACATTGCTTCAAAGAAAATAAGATTTTGCCCCTGATATGCTTTCAATGTTGCTGCTGATGATGCCCCCTCGGGAGGTAAATCACGGATGATATGAAGTCTGAAAATGTGATAAAGAAGATTGGATAATGATATTCTGTAGAAGAGACAGTGATTTAGCTCCCGATAAATGATGAAAAAGATGCCCCTGTTGATATGATGCCCCTTTTGATGGAAATGGTAAAATGATGATGATGAACTGATAACTTTGCTTCCCGAAAAGAGAAAAACAAAGAGTAAATGACTGATAAAGTGTTTGATAGATTTGCTTTCTGCGATAGAAAACAAATAGTAGATGAATGATTTCCTTTTTGATAAATTTTCTTTCTGCGATAGAAAACAAATAGTGATTGATGGTAGATCAGATTGATATGGTATCGAGCTAGATAAATTTGTGTATTGGTTTGCCTGATAGGATTGATTGGGTGATATGGGTCTGTGATATGATGCACTGGTATGAGTCACTGATATCGGTCACTGATATAGTTCACTTGATATGGGTTACTGATATGGGCCATTGATATGGGTCACTTGAGATGAGTCACTGATATTGGTCACTTTGATATGGGTTGCGATTGCATGCTGTGAGGCATTGATAGATAGAGAGATTTTGATTGAGTTTTTCAAAATCGAGGTGTGTCGGGACCACACAGAGATCTTGGGGCAGGAGATAAGACTTCCATCACAGAGGCCAACCCTATCAGGGGGCTCTGATATTTTTGATGTATCATTATTGATTCATTCACACATCTCGATGTCTATTATGTTTGGAGCATGTACGCTATTTTGGTCATATCTCATGTATCTCTTTGGAATTTTTAGCTTCATTGGACATTGGACATTTGTATTATTTTTGATGAGTAATGATATGCAGCGGCGATGATTTGTGATGATGTGATGTGCATTTATGATGTGATATGCATTTTTTTTTCTATTTGTTATGGATTTTGATATGAATTTTAATGATTTGATGACTACCATGATTTGCAGGATGATTCGATATGATTTTTTTATGATGACGATGATGACTGATGATGTAGACTAATGATGTCATGCAGGTGGATGACTTATGAAAATGATATGAAAATGTATATATGGAGTATTTGTTTTTTGAATGTTCAAATGTAAGATGATAAAGGATGACAAATGAATATGCAAAATGAAAAGATATGGAAAATGATAGGATGATTAACGATATGATATGAATGTAAATGTTCTATAAGGATGATTAAGTGAAATGATAAAATGAAATGCAATGATAATGACATGTATGAAAATGATAAGTGATATGAAATGAACTGCATGGTAAGATATGATAACGAAAATCATAATGAATGAAATAATAGTGAATGTATAAAAGGAACATGAAATGAATATGAAAATGATAAAGTGTTAATGAGATGAAGATGATAGAGAAACTAAATGATATGCAAATGAATGATAAATGATAAATGATAATGCAGGTGAAAGTTGATGATGAAACAAATGTTCAAATGTCCTCCACAAGCAGTCCAAAGAGACATGACATCCATTGATGTGATTATTATCCTTTCAAAACTCAGGTGCAAATCCACTATGCAGGTATGTATAAATGATCTAAAATGAAATGCAACTAAATGAAACTGACCATTTTGTTGAGCTTGTTGGTATATTTTCTGGAATCATCATAGAGCGCTTTTAAAATGTTGGAAGTATGTATAAGCATCAGAGGGGAAATTAGCACCAATGATGACCTGAGTACAACTTTCATGATTTTTAATATAGCAAGTGAACACAAGCATCTAGGTATAATTGAACTGAGATGACCTGAGCATTTCTTGCGTAAATAGACAAAGACTAACCACTATCTGATGCAAATTTGGAACTGTCATCAATGATAAATCATCACGTCTCGTGACATATTTGCAACCGATAAATGATTAACCTCCAGAAAACAGACAAAGAAAAAATCATCCTCTTTCCTAGCCACTCTAGTTCAGTACATCATCGAGTGTGCTCCAGAGAAATGATATCAAAAATTAAACAACCATTATTCAAAAATGGACTACTGTGATTCCAAACATTAATTCAGATTTAGAGATCATCTAGATATGAGTCATGATAAGGTACGCAACTGAAAGCTACTGTGATATGGATCAATGGTTGGTTGTTTTGGTTTGAGTTGGTTGTTTTGTTTTGCGTGATTGGCTTCGATGTCATTGTCTTACCATTTGAAAGTTGATTGCCCCCAATATGCCCCACGTTTGCCCTAGGTATCGACACAACTTGCTGAAATGAATATATACAACAGTCAAACCATGGTAAGACATTATTGCTCAAGGAAAATGATGATAGCATGGTGCTGGTATGGCCTGAAGATGATGGAAAGATGCATGAAAATGAAGGCTGAGAAGCCAAGTGCAGAACATGAACTAATAGATGGAGAGCTACAAATAGCGTCTGTTTTTTGATGTTTTCTGATTTTTTTTGGATTTTTTTATGTTTTCTATTTTTTTTGGATTTTTTGATGTTTTCTAATTTTTTTGGATTTTTTGATGTTTTGAGGTGTCAAAATTTCAGTAGCCTTTGTGCTAGATACCAATGACAAGGGGAAAACCAAGTCTAGGTGCAAGGGTGGGTGATGGGATAAGGGATAAAATTTTCATGATAGATGGATGGATGGTATGGATGTATGCATCATAAGAGAGCAAGGATGTGATCTCCAAAGACTATGTCGCATAGGAATAACATGCCCCATTTTAGGTACAAGACTTAGCATTTTTCATGACAAAACTTATGACAATAGGATAATGATATGATTGTTTGGAAGGATGAGGTATATCAAGAGATACCCAAGACATGTTTCAACATTTTTCTCCTATATCTTCATCAAGATCAAAAGGATAAGGGTGGATGAATGGACTCAATATGATAGGTATGATGGCTAAAGATGGTAGGTAGGATGGAAATGATAAGACATGAAAAGGATAGGTTGGATAGATAAGACATTGTGCCCCCAAGTATAAGCGACATAGAAGATCAACCTACACATGACGCCTATTTGCTAGGTTTTCATCATGGTACTTATCCAGGGCACCTGTTTGCCAGGTTTTCACCATTGGACGAAGGGATTTCTCTTTACTTTTCTTTCTTCTTTTTCTTTTTTTCTTTCTTTTTAACTTTTTGACTTTTTGACTTTGTGACTTTTGGATAGGAGGGACTCAAGTGTCTAATTCCATGAAAGGTGATAGTCCCACTAGATATGGATTTCATTGCATGGACCATGTCAAATGTCATTATGCTCATAGATGTTGGTAAGGAATTGCATGAGTGGGATGGATTAGGTAGATGGAAAATTATGAAAGGCTTATGCAAGAATGGATGGGGAATAGTGGATGATGATGCAGATTATGTAGGGAAGATGATAAGTATTATATGGGACTTATGAAAAAGATGAATGGGGAGGCTTAGCCAAAAGCATGGACCATAGGAAGATGATGGGGGAGATATGTAGGATAATAGTTGAAGGATGGGGAGATGGAGGTATGTGGAATTGTTGTGAAATGGAAGGGAACCATGACCAATGGTTGTACACATTGTGATAAACTTCGAATCTTTTGTTGTGGATGGGGTGTAGGAAGCAATGAAGATGTTTGCTTAGGAGGTGGAGGGTGAAGTGTTTTAGGTACCCACATAGACTTAGTATTTTTATGATTTTTATTTTGCTTGTGGGTTTTAGGAAATTTAGATTTTTGAATGGAATGAGAATGTGGGGTGGAAGTGGATGGTTGGGATTTTTGTGATGTGAATGCCTCATTTGAATTGCTTTCTTTTTTCTTAGGTACCCAAACCATTTTAGTTTTGGCCTTTACTTTTGGAGGTATGGGCTTATATAACTTTTTGGATATATTTGGCTTTGATATTTTGTATTGATTTCCTAAGGCATGAGAACCCTTAGAATTTTTTACTTTATAGGTAGAGGCATTGAAATTCTTGCTTTTGAATCCCATGGGTATGGTGGAATGGGTGGAAGCTTTATGTTTATACAATGTGTGCATTTGTTGGTCATGATTAGGAATGTTAGGGTATTTATGGATGGAGGGATAAGAGGATTGAATGGTAGGGATATTAGGTGTTGGGAGAAGTGGAGGTAGATTAGATGGAGGGATATTAGGAGTTGGAAGCAATGGTGGAAGATTTGATGGTGGAAGGTGTATGGTCACATGCTTTTGACGTTTGTAGGATGATGGAGGTGGAATGGCAACATATGTTTTAGGTGTATGATAGGATTTATGATGGAAAGTGGACTTAGGATGCATGGAGGAAGTACCAACATCTTTAGGTTGCTGTCCTTGGGGTGTAGGTCCAAGGCCATAAGAGTGTGGAGGGACTTTGACATGGATGGGATCCGAAATACTTTGTTCATGAAGGTCTAGACTTTTACCTTGGTGGTTCATGTTTTGGAGTGTGCAATGGACAATGGAACCAGGTGTAGGTGAAACACTAGACATGAGTTCCTTATTGGATGGAGAAGATAATGCTTGTTGTTGTTCTAAGGAGGAACATTCATGAATGAGGGTGGAAAGACCAATAGGATATGATGGAGGACTTTCAATGGGGTCAATAATGGGTGATGGGGGATCATTAGGATCTTGATTAGCATTGTGTTCACTGAGATCCAATGTATTTGTTTGATCTTCTATGTGTGCTTGGGAGGCACTTGTCTCATCAAGGGAAGTGAATGTTGATGGATCATGGATAGGACTAGGTGGAGGTGAATTTGGAATATCTTTCTCATGGATGGGTATAGGATCAAGTTGCTCATGGATAGGCTCTTCATCATTATGGATATCATCTTGATCATAAAAATGATATAGATTATGGATAGGTTGGATGAAAATGATTTGATCTTGATTAGGACTAGGGCTTGTTGTTTCCACATGCTTGGGAGTAGACTCTTGATATAACTCTTGGGTTTCTTGAATGGAAGTGGAAGGGAATTTCTCATGGAGAGACTTGACATGTTTTTGATGATCAACAACATAGGAGCATGAAAGAGGGTGACTTGGACTTACGACAAAAGACTCTTGAATTGGCTCAAGGGGTTGTGGATGACACGGTTGACTTGAAGGACTTGGCATGGCATTTGAGGACTCTTTTGTATGTTCAAGTATATGTGTTGAATGACATGGCGACAATTGATTCCTTGCTTGTAGCCCTTGGGTCACATCCTTTGGAGGTGTAGGGGTGGATTTAGGCAATTTCATGGGTTTACTTTTGAAAAATTTGTACCATGGAGTTGATGTATTGGCAAGTGGATTAGAGGATGGTAAGGGTAATGAAGGGGTTAATGGGTTGGAAAGTGTAGGGACCATTGGATTAGGACTAGGACATGGTGGCTTTAGGATAGGCTTTTGATTGGATAGTGGTATGATATACTCAGAGGGTGCATGAACTAGATTAGTGTTCCCCTTGTCAAATGGAACATGAGAATTGAAAGGCTCTTGATTTTGCTGCCAAGGTGGACTTGGGCTCCTATGTTCTTGCAGTGATAAGGGTGGATGTGTTGATGTGGCATTGACATGAAAAGAAGTGGATGGATTAGATTGGTATGAGGTGGAAGGGTGATAATGAATGGATAAGGGATGATGTGGTGGTTGTTGAATTTGACAAGTATCAATGAAATGATTGGCTTGAGCTAGGAGGTGTTGGATTTGAGGTGATTTTATTTGTTGAAAGTTTTGGAAGAGGGTTTGAAGGCTTTGTATGGTTTGATGGTCTAGGGGTTTGGGTACTTGGTGAAGTGTTTGAAGGAGGTTTTGAATTTGAGATGTTAGGTCTTTGTGTTCAAATGTGGGCATGGTGTCACACATGTGTGTAAGCTCTTGCATATCGATTTGTTCCTCAAAGTATGTAACATCATTCATGTCATCATTAGAGGTGCTAGGAGAAGCCCCTCGAAGTCTGATTTTATGTTTTGGTTTTGTTTCATGATTTGAACTAGAGAAAGGGACTCCTTGAATGATGATCTCGGACTTAGGTTTTGTCTCATGATTTGACCTAGAGGGATAGCCCCCTTGGATTATGATTTTGGGCTTATGATTTGGATTGGGCTTGTTTATGATTATGACCATTTTGACAAGTGGTGACTAGAATTTTTTTTTTTTTTTTTGGTGATGGTGATGATGTGGAATGATTAGATTGGATGACTTGATTGATTACAATGAAATGGATAGGATGTGGCTAAGAAGGGTGATTAGGATGAAAGCGATTGGATATGAATGTGTTGGAAGAGTGTGTAGAGTGACTTGCATTTGGATTATTGATTGAAGATGATTTGATTGGTTTGATTGGATGAAATGGTTTTTGATGAAGATGATGATTGATTGGATTGAATGGTTGAATGATTGGATTGAGGTGAGAAATTGAGTTGATGAAATTGGAAGAATTAATTGGATGGATTGATTTTATTGCTTGGATTTTTGTTGGATATTTGATTTTTTTGGGAAATTTTGTTGATTTCCAATCTCTAAGCATGGGGAAATTGTTTTTGGGAATGTTTTTGAAGCAATGATATGAAAAAAACTCCTAAGTGGCTTTCAGTTGTTGTTCTTCATGTTTCTTTTGAATGACCTCTTTATCTGAATTAATGTAATGGAAGACACAACAAACATTTTTGAAAATAGTTGTTCCTTAAAGCCCTATACTAATAGGAAGTATTTGATCAAGAAAATGTTTTTCATCAAATGTTTTCACAGGTTTTCACATAAAAGACAATTCAGACAGACTCACTCTTAAGTGCTCAAGTAGGTCATTCTAGTAATCAACAGCCCACATCTTAGAACTGCGTCGACTCACACAGCCGTGTCACCCCCGAAGGGGCGCCCGTGTTTTTGTCTTTTCCAGGCGCGTACTCAAAGTTACGGAAGTGGATACCAGATCCCCTGAGCAAATAGTCCTTGGCAGTTATATGGTGAGTATCTTGGGGGCAGATTCTTCCCTCCCCTTGCACTGTGATTATCAGAATGTTTGGCAACTGACTCGGCTGGCCACTATACTAGGTTCGTAGTAAGGATTTCCGTTCGGTGCGGCAATAATAAACTCCCTCAGGAGACCTCCCAACCTTTAGAACAAAGGCTTTGGGGATGGTTATCTTGCACACTACTGGCAAAAGAGGGTTTCCCCAAATTCGCTTTAAATTTTATAGTGGGGCGGAATAGCCTGGCTTTGGCTTGAACCCACTTGAGTCGTTCCTCTTGGGTGATTACTTTTTCCCACAACAGTAGGCTCTCTAAAAGGTTTTATCAAAGCTTAAAAATGCATAAAATAGAATAGGTGAGTTTGGAATTTTGATCACCCAGTTAAGGGGAGAGCATAGGCCTATCACCGTTTAAATCAAAGCAAGGAAGAGTTCATTTTTAAGCCCAAATAAACAGTTTTCTATGCTAGGTGAAGATATTGCTTCACAAAAACATGGAGTTCTTTTTAGTCCCAAAATAAAAGTGAAGTGACTATTCTAGGATTGGTTGATTTTGAATTATGTGACTACCCTAGGATTGCTTCATTCTTTTAAAGTTATTACTGTCCGCGGTTGCATCGGATTCAGTCAAATTAAATTACAAATTACAATTTGCAGCTTTTTTCAAAAGTGCGCTATAACAGACATCAGAGGCGCTGTAGGAATCTTCAAAGGCGCTGTAGGAATCTTCAAAGGTGCTGATTGATCCCAATGCTTTTCCAGCTCCGTATAATTCACCTACAAGATAAAAAAAAATGATATTGTAAAGCAGCCAAAAAAACTAAATAAACTCATCAAAAAAAATTGCAATTTTAGAGACATGTTTTTGGCATAGCCGAATTAGATTTCAGTATTTGATGATTTTATTAATCTAAAAAATAAAAACTCAAAGAAGATATCCCTGTTAATTTTCTGAGAGCTTTCAAGAAATGTAAAGAAGTCGGAAAAATTCTTTGTTTTGCTCTCAGAAACGCGAACTTATGGAAATCACACAGAAAATGAAGATCGGATTTTTTTGCATTGTATTTGACCTCAAAATTAAATCTGTAAAACACAGATCCCCATTAGAATTTAAAGAGATTTCCGAAAATGTAAAAAATTCTAAAAAATTCGCTGATTTGCATTCAGAAAACCAATTTTATGAAAAAACATAAAATTACGATAACTTCTACAAAAACGATGATAAACCCTTGATTTTTTGACTGTAGCCTCTTAAGATGATGCAAAAGATTCTGTAAAAATATTGTAGAAAAATTCGCAGCTGTGTAGAAGATATGAGGAAATTGGTAAAACTTGCAGTTTTTTTCCCAAAAATTGTCAGATCTGCATCAAAAAATCAATAAAACCTGCAAGTAGATATTAAAAACGGGGCAAGGAGCCCCATGGTGGGCGCCATTTTAATGTGTGTGAGAAAATTGGATCAAATCGTAATTAAAATCAACACATGTTAATAAAAAATTAAATCGAAAAGCTGAAAGAAAGAAAACAAAATGTGCAAAACCGTAACAACATCCTTTCGAAATCATTTTATCCTCCTCTATCTTCACCCTTTTGTTGCTTTGAAATGGCTCTCAGATCAGCAGATAGAGCTCAACAAAATGACAACATGAAGAACGAGATTTAGAATGCATAATATGCAACATCTATGCTAACATGAAAATGGGAATGTGATGCTGAAAATGATATGAGTGCATAAAGCTGATTGCATGAATGTGAGTATGCATATGTAAGTGCAGGCGTATGAACGTGGGTGGTTGTGGATGATTAACCAAGGCTTGGATTTGCTCGTGCTTTTATAGAGTTTTCGAATGAGTTTGATTGGCTGAATCGATCGACGGTCCGGATTAAGTTTGTTTCGAATGGACGGCGAGAGATTTTCGAAAGTGGACAGAAGAATGGAAGGTTTCCTTTCTCTTTATTGAGTTCGAAGGGAAAATTCCATTTTGAAGGATAAGATACGAATTTAGAAGGACGAGTTAGCATGAGTTAGAATTTTGGGAAGGTGAGTTAATAATGAATTAAATAAATTAAATTTATTTAATTAGGAGTGAAGATGGAAATGGAAACCCACATAATTAAATAATTCATATTTAATTATGTTTAAAAATGAAATTAGAGTGAGGTGGAAAATATTAAATAACATATTTAATATTTTAAAATTCGAAAATGGGATGGAGAATATTCCATTATTTAAATATTCAAAATATTTAAACTTTAGAATAAAATGATAATTAAATATAAATAAATTATACAAATTTATTTAATTTAATTATGCAGAGGGTAGAAATGTTAGTAATTAAATAAAATTATTTATTTAATTTAAGGTAGAAGAAATAGAAAAATGAATGATATAAATAAATAATTAAATTTATTTATATGTAGATGACATTAGAGGAATTAATTAAATAAATCATATTTAATTAATTAACAAGCTTAATCATGACCATTTTTAGACATATATAGGAGTTCCTTTTTTTCGAAGCGGAATGAGTTATGACATATTATCTCAATGGTTTACTTCATCGATGACCCATTTTGATAAAGAACATCTAGAGAATTGGTCTGAATTTTTCATAGATGCAATCCCCTCAATTGGTATAGCATTTCTCGGTATATTGATGGCCCGTATTCTATATAGACCTATTTACTTCTTATCACAAAATGTATATCATAAAAAAATCCTCATATGAAAATTATTGACCAATTGATTAATATTATATATAATTGGTCTTATTATCGAGCTTATATAGACATATATTATGACATAATCTTGATTAAAGGTATACAAGGATTAGCTGAAACTATATATATATATATATAAAGTTCATTGGGCTAATGAGGTAAATAAATGTATCAAATTAAACTATATTGAGGAATGGAGAGTCATGCTAGAAATAAAAGTTAATGGATATAGGATACTTAGCATTATTAAAAGGGATGAATGTTGATTAATGAAGATAGTGCAGTGGATGTCTCTCAGAATCAATATATGTTCTACATAGTCATGCAAGTGGATCTAAATCAAAACATCTATTTTTGCACTAGTGATAGATTGACTTTGCAAGCATAGACCTAATTGTGATTATGAACCTATTTTATAATGATGTACTTGATCTTTCAAGATCCCTAAATTATGCATCTAGATTCATTAAAAAATAGATTACTAAATCATGATATTCTTTATCAAAATCTTAGTTCCTTTTTATGAATCCATTGGTATTTTAAATACCCTCATATATAGCAAGCTTCAACACACAAATGAATATTAAATTCATTTTTACACGATTCACATGCGGTAGGATGAGTATTATTAGTTTTGTTGCTTGATTTTAGTATTGAATGTAGATGCAAATGAACATACAAGTATTGATTGTCTTATTCAAGTAGCATTACCAAAATGAGAAATGAATGTTGTTTTATACACCTGCATAACACCAAAGTGCAAAGATTTGTACAAAGTTGTCTTGTGACCATAGTGTATGATGGGCCTAGTTAACTAATTGTTTGGTTTTGATTTTGTATTTAAGTGGATCAAGATCATGAGTGTGTGTAGAACTTCACTCCCATAGACATGGCCTTGGTTAGAAAGACAAGGTAGATCAATGTCATATAGGATTGGATTGAATGAATGATCAATATCATACATATTAGCCCTAGGTATTCATTTTTGCCTAGAAAATTGATTACGAGTTTTGATGAAGAGATGCAAATAACATAATCACATAGAATAGTTAGGTTTGGTCGATGGAGGTCCTAAGAGTTAATACAATAAAGAGGTCTATAGAAGGTGGAAAATTTATTGACACCACTAGCCTATATTTTTGGAGGTCAACAACATTGATCAAATGAAATTCTTAGATTATGAAGTACATAGCAACTTGAAATTGAATTAATTAAAAATTACAAAGCACACTTACAAACTATCTAGAACCTTCAAGTTATTAAACATTATTCAATTATGAAATACAATTTTTTAATTTTAAAATTAAAAATTCTCTATATTACCTGAGTGAAACTTCAATGACCACCTCCATTGCCATCTATTGTTGTCGAAGGCCCACCATTGATCTATTCAACATCCAAAGTGAAATATAAGAATATCATTTATATAACGTTCAACTATTCACATGTAATATTTATAATTCTTTACTAGATGTTGTCATGTAATAGGGAGGTGGAGGATCACAGGAAGTAGGGTGAACACTATGACCTTGAAATTTCATTATTATCATTCAATAATTTAGTTAATCTTGCATTTCAAAATTGAAACTTAATAAATTAAATTAAATGAACTTGTTGACATTTACTTGACTATCAAATATGAATATATCACTTAGGAGAACATCTATCATCACCATTTGATTAGCTGCAGATGTAGCATAGGCACATGCATCATGACTATCCTCAGGATCATAAACATAGAGTGACCCACAAGCCTAGCATAAATGAGGTGGAATTGGATGCCTGAAAGACTCACCTGTCTCACCCTGTACTAGAGGCCTATTATGTTGTATGAGGCTCTGAGTGAGGGAGCTAATCAATTATAAAGTATCCACCTCAACACTCCTTCACAATGGAAGGGATAGTCATGTGCTCATAGTTTGGTCTAGCGAGTGGTCTCGCTAGTCAGTGTGGGTCAAGCTGTGCCCTTACTCTGTCTTGTGTGAAGCCCCCACCTCTACCCTAGAACTCTTGCATGTCAAAATAGTTTGGTATTTTATTGAAGACAAACTCACAATGGAGTTTCCTCAAAAAATATTATGGTACGTCATTTTTGTGGCATGGAGGATGGTTAAAAATCATCCGCCACCTATCCCAAATTTTTTTCTTTATCCCTTGATGGTTGCACCAATGGATAGGGAACCTCTTGCATTCACTGTGTAAGGGTTGATTTGTTCTTGGGTCTATGAATAATGCACACAAATTGCATTTCATTTTTTTAATCTTTAACTTGTTTATATGATAATTTGTCTGCATAAATTTGTCTTAGCTCTTGTCTCTTGTCGGACCAGCTATTTAATTGCTTACCAACTGAATCTATGCGAGATATTATGGATTGCAATGATTGAGTGAGGGAAGTCCTATGCAAGTTTGTTTCTCTAGGATCTCTCAACCTTGCAATTAACTCAATTTCTTTTTTGTTATTTTCAATTTTCCCCATTATATTTTCTTGTGTTTTTGGACCATGACGAGGAATTGTAGGAGGTATCTATTGAGGTTGTTCTTTAGGAGGGATTTCATCGTGAGGTGAATTAGAATTTTCAAGATTTTGGGGTGCATTAACAATTCTTAAAGTTAAATAATTTTTCATCAAAAAACATATTCAATCTACCTATTTGATATAAAATTCACACTAAAAAATGGAAATAACTTACCCCTTTGATCTCCTTGATATTGTGGTGGCATTTTGGTGAAGAACCAATGAAGAATTGGTGAGGTTTAGGGCTTCCTAGAATACGAGTCTATTATGTAGGGTTTCCAGGTTATGGGGAAAGACTTGCACAACAAAAAATGAGAAATGAATTGAGGTTTTTGCTTTTTATTGCTTTGGAGTGACCGAGCTTGAGGCTCGACCACTCCAAGCCATAATGCATGTGGATTATAATGCACTCACATTATGACTTTTATGAGGCCAAAAAGTGGGGTGGCCACTTTTTGGCTCCCCATCTTTGTGCACCTGGTCACTCCAAAGCAATAATGCATGTGGATTATAATGCACTCACATTATGACTTTTATGAGGCCAAAAAGTGGGGTGGCCACTTTTTGGCTCCCCATCTTTGTGCACCTGCCCAAATTATCTAAAGGGATTTAGTTTAGAAACTAGATTTAGTTTAGAAACTATATTCCATGATCATCATGATTATTTGCACTTAATCATTATGAAACAAAGAATGAAACGATGAAAAATTCAAATTGAATTTAGGTGGACTTCAAATCAACAAAAGAAAAAATGTTACCAAAACATAAACTTAAGAACTGAAGAATATACTTACAATTTGTAAATCATACTTATTATTATACCAATTCAATCTAATGAACCATGCTAGTTAACTCTACTCTTTATAATCTCAAGTATTCCTTTATGGTTAGACTCAGGAAACTTCCACACATTATTATACTATGGTTGACCCTGATATTTGATCAAATTAAAATTTGATGCAACACCAAGGTTAAAGTAATGAATAATCTTTCAATGTGTGTCAAAGTCTTAAAACAACCACATAAATTAGACTTCTTCATTGGGTACCTTTTAAGCAATGTTCTAGTAACAACAATAGAACATGTAGGATATTATGTCCTCTTCATCAATGATTGTGGTAGTCAATTTATTTTTTTCCTCTATAGAATGAGATAAATAATAATTTGTTCCTTATTTATTATTCTCATCAACAATAACTATTGAAACATGACTAAAATTTAATTATATGAATAAATTAATTGAATTATATGATCTAAAATATAATATAATGAATTAAAATATTAATTTAAATTGATTAATCAATTTATAATACTTAGTTGCACTTGATTTGATACATAGTCAAAGTCAATTGATACTTCCATCTCATTCAATTGTAGTGCTTGTGGAAGTTAATTTGTGTCAAGTGGAAGAAGAAAATCATGTCATCTATCTTCTACAAATAGTCCATGAACCCGCATTTAAAATTTTGAATGAGTGAAATTCACTCAATCCTATTATTGTACAACAATTTTCACAATTTATAATATTACATTATTCTACCAACCAAAAATCTATGACCTATAGACTTACCTTATTACCTAGTCCCATTATGGAGTTATGCCATTGCATAATTGTTGCTACATCTCTCAACTTAGCACTACATTGATACTTCAACTCTTCTCTTACTAGGGCTGTTTTTACATATTCTCCTACACCATTATGATCCCCTTTTTATGCCTATCCTTAGTAAAATTCCAAAAATATTAAGCACCACTCATTACATGCATCCTACTCAACTAATAGAACATCCATGAATTCTTGAATTGTGATGTGCAATTATATAACCATATAATTTGTTGACTAAATATGATATTTTTATCACTTAAATTATCATAGAACATTGAAAAAATATTGTATAAATCAATGGAATAAGTATAATTGTCACTGATGTAGAAGTTATACTCTCTCAATATCTTTTTGTCTTACTCTACATTATTAGTTACATGCATGAATACTATATGTAGAAAAAGTAACTTATATAGAGTTTTAGTACTAAGGTTTCTCTTTATTTTGTGGTTGTAACATATGGTTTTTGTAGACACTTAAAAATGTCTTGAATGATATGCACACTCAAATATGATATACTAACACCATTTCATCCTAAAATCCATCCTCTTTTTGCTTGTTTGATTAAATTAACCTAGTTATTTAATCAAATGCCTCATTTTCATCTATTGATCTAATTGACCTAATTGGGTTAATTCACCCCCTCATACTAACATTTCACCCTGTTAAATTGAATTAAATCAAATTATTCAATTTAACCCCTAAGTCCTCTTATTTAAATAAATAACCCTAATCTATTTAATTAAATGTCATTTTGCATCCTCCTTTTCATTAAATCAATTATTTAATGAATATCATATTATTCCTCATCTTGCATATTCAAATTTAGTTTTAATTAACTAAATTGCTAATTTCCCTACATCCACTTGCATAGGGAATATTCCAAAAGAATATTCTCCTATTTGGCTCCAAAATTGGAATGATTTCTTTCAAACAAAATTTGTAATAAACTTTCAAAGTTGTTACAAAGTGTGTTTGTTTGAATCATTCTTATCCCTTGATCTTTTCTTGATCCATGTGATCTTTTCTTTTCATCCATTGATGAGAATCCTTGATCCATGTTTCACCCTCCTTTGTCATCTTGACCATTTATTGACCAAGTTGATATGGGCCCTTGATTTTTCATTTGTTCTCCTATAAATAGATCACTATTTGGAGAGAAATGGATCCATCTTTTGATAGCAAAGTTATGTTTTTGAAACTCACATTTAACTTGCATCCATCTTGAGAACTTTTATTTAGCATATTAGATTATTTTCATCCATTTAGCTGAGCATCCATTAATGGCTTCCATGGTAACTTAGCTTGCATCCATTTTAGCATATTTTGGAATCTATAGCTTACATCTTTGAATCTTGTACACATTTAGCATAGGTTTGCATACACCTACATCAAACATCTTAGCATTTATCATGTTTCACACACATCTCATTGGTTTCATCAGTTTTCTTCAATAAAATTGATTGAAATAGGCTCATTATCCAAGGGTTTGGGAAAGGGTTGCCATTCCATATCAATGCAACACCACTCCCCTAATAGGATAAGATTCAAGGTCTTAGAATAGGATTTTGTTATGCTTTCATGCTTATATCATGTCAGTTTAATGGTTTCTTAGTTTTGATGAATTTCAAATATCTTATTGGGATCATTGCTTAGGGAGTTAAATAGGATTTGAATTCATGTGGATCTGTTTTATTTAGTTTGTACTATGATGTTGGTCACATTTTGGTGCTAGGAGAGCTATATTGATTGAATTTGATGAATTTCTCTTTAGATTCCCGTTTTCTTGTGTTTGCAGATACATTGACTCTATTGGTGGATTTAGTGACGCATCTCAAATGCATCGCTATACAGCGACACATCTCAAACATGTCGCTATATAGTGACACATCTTAAACACGTCGTTATATAGTGACACATCTCAAATGCGTCGCTATACAATGACACACTTTGGTTTAAATATAGTCACATAATTAATTTATTTAATTTTGTCACTACATATTTAAAATTGTGATGCTAACATGATTTTTACAAACTACATAAATTTCATTATAGTGATGCCTCAATTATAGCCACACAATTGATGCCAGTGTTTTACTGTAGAGCGATGCACTTCTAATATGGTGATGCGTTTGAAATTTTTTAGTGACAATTAATTTCAGTGATGCTTTTTTATTGGTAAACAAAAATAGGGACCTAATTTTGACATGTGCTTGAAATTTTTGATTTCATATGCTCTCTAACATGTCACTGAAATTTGGTTTTTTTTTTGGAGGCTAATTGGTTTTGTAGATTTGGGAAAAAAAAAGGAAATTATTTACCCCAACTTGTTGGGGTCATAACTTTCTACTCGGTGCTCAGAATTCAAATCCGTCTTCACTGTTGGAAAGGTCTCTAAGAGTACTAATTCAATCTCTAAAAAATGTGCATTCAATAGTCAATTTTAAGGATTGACACAAGTTTCAATGCCAAATTCCTCTTTGAAGGCCTCCAAAAACATGATTTACTAGGACAAAAATAAAAATAAATTGAAAATTTTGATTTTTGGTTTTTCTTAGTTTTAGTCATTGTAAAAGTGATTTGACACTTAGGGGATGGTATAACCCCTCATATTTAGCTTTTCTTCATGTTTTAGGACCACTAAATTTCCATTGGGTTTTAAAACTTATAATCTTAGGACAACTAGCTTTCAATTGGGCTTAAAATCTACGTTCAAAGCTGGTTAAATTTGGATCCACAAATCCTCATTTTTCTATATTAGTTAAAATTGGAAAAGACAATCAAACACTTCCATATGGTGCTTAAAATGAACTCATTGTGCTTTTCAAGGTTAAAATGAATGAGTGCTTGCTTTGCTTGATTGTACTTGTAGTGCGTATCCACTCCTCTTGCACTTCATGCAATCTTAGGTGAAGCAAAACACTCAAGTATACTTTTTGTTTTTGTTTTTGTTGCTTGTGTATACTCAAAGTACATCTTGAGTTTTGCACCATGACCTTTAAAGGGCCTACCTCTTGACTTGTGAGAGGGAACTGTATACACCTAAAATTGGTCATCGCATTTAATTAATTAAATACTAGTTATTTAATTAATATTTTAACTACGTATAAATAAATTATCAATTTATTTATATTGTTCGCCCTTCTCTAATTCTCCAAATCTAAAAACACATTCTTCTAAATTAATTAAATAAACAAATTTCCATAAGCTTGTTTTATTTAATTAATCTTCACTAATCTCGATTAGGAATTTGAGCACATGTCTACAAAGTTTTGTGCCACCTCACCAAGGTCACATGAAATTAAATAATTCTAATTTTTAATTAGAATTATCTTCAACCAATTTTTAAAAGCACATGGCTTATTCCTCACACACTTCCACCAATTTGGGAACACATGGTCTTTTCTTCCCGCACTTGAGTCTTCCATCCATTTGGCATGTTGCCCATTGGTCAAGAGATTCTTCCATCCAAATGGCATGTTGTCTTTGGTCAAGGGGACAATATCTTGATTCTCTCCATCTCTACCATCGATTCTTCTTGTTCAAATCTGAATCATTGATCATTGCCACCTCACAAGATTCTTGGAAAAGGCTATAAATACAACCCTTTGACATTGTATTTTGCATCCACATATTGCCATATTGGTAAAAGAAAAACTAAAGAAGTTATTGGATGCCGAGTTCATTAGACCAATCAACTATGCTGAGTGGATTTTTAACATCGTACCTATTTCCAAACCAGACAAAAGCATCATAATCCACACGAATTTCAGAGATCTCAATAAATCTTGCCCAAAAGATGACTTTCCCCTACCGAACATTGACATCATTGTGGATCTAATAGTAGGACATGGCATGTTGTCATGCATGGATGGTTTTTCTGGTTATAATCAAATCAAAATTGCACTTGAGGATCAAGATAAGAAAACCTTCACCTGTCAGTGGGGAACCTTTTGTTGGAAAATCATGCCATTCAGATTGAAGAATGTAGGAGCAACACATGCTATGACGAAAATATTTCATGATATGATGTATACCTTCATGGAAGACTATGTAGATGATCTATTGGAAAAATACTACACCAGAGAAGGACACCTAGAAATTTTAGACAAAATTTTCACCAGATTAGAGAAGTTCAATGTGAGACTAAATCCCAAGAAATGTGTATTCGGTGTAACATCAGCTAAACTTTTGGGGTACATTGTGTCGGCTAAAGGAATTCAGGTAGACCCTGCAAAGGTCAAATCCATCATGGAGATTCCTCCTCCTAAAAACATCAGCCAACTCATATCCTTGCAAGGAAGATTTCAATCTATTAGGAGGTTTATCGCACAACCGGCTGACAAAACTCACCCCTTCAATCACTTTCTCCACAAGAATTTATCTTTCCGATGGGATGAAAAATGTGAAGGAGCCTTCAATCAATTGAAACAATATTTGAAAGCCACTTTTATTGTACATAGCAACAACTGAGATATCCTTAGGAGCCTTGTTAGCACAAGAGGATTCAACAGGAAAAGAAAGGGAAATATATTATATCAGCAAAACCTTAAATGGCTATGAGATCAATTACACCTCCATTGAAAAGGCTTGTCTGGCAGTAGTGTTCACTACCCAACAATTGTGACATTATATACTAACTCATACCATCAAATTGATAGCCAAGATAGATCCATTGAAATACCTTCTTAGCAAAGCTAATCTAACAGGAAGACTAGCAAAGTGGGTCATGATGCTGAGTAAATTTGACATCCAATATGTTGATAGGAAGGAAATCAAAGATAAAGCAATCACAGATCAATTAGTAAAAGCACCATTACAAGACAATTATCCAATGAACATTGAGTTTCTATATGCTGATGTCCTGATAGTATCCACACAAAAATGGGTCTTGTACTTTGATGGTTCTTATACACAACATGGATCATGAGCCGAAATTTTGTTTATCTCGCCAAAAGGACATACCATTCCCAAGTCCTACAAATTGATGTTTCCTTGCACCTACAACACAGCTGAATACGAAGCCTTGATCATTGGAATCAAAGTAGCAGTGGAGTGGAAGATCACAAAGTTACATGTCTAAGGGGATTCACAACTAGTCATTAATCAGGTAAATGATGACTATCAAACAAAGGATGACAAGTTGATGCCCTAAAAAATAATGGTTGATGACTTCAAAAAGTACTTTGTGGAAATGAGATTTGAGAAAATTCCTCGAAGTGACAATAAAGCCATTGATGCCATGGAAACCATTGCTTCTCTCTTGCAGATTCTGGAGAAATGAGCCCGTTATGAGTTCACGGTAGAACAATTGTTCAACCCATCTTATGACAACCCTGAGTCCCAATTTATCTACCATCTAGCTGAGGCTGACACTTCCCTCTATGGGAAAATCTATACATACCTAAAAGATAATACCCTCCCTCTCGACCTATCCCGCAATAAAAAACAAAACTTCATTCGCCAAACCGCCCAACACACCCTTATCATGGATGTCCTTTATCAATGAGGTATTGACGAAAATCTCCTCCGATGTCTGCAACATGATGGATTTGAAACAACTTTACAAGAAGTAAATGAAGGTGTTTGTGGAACTCATTCGAGGGTTTAACCTTAGCTAAGAAACTCCTCTGTTTGGGATATTACTGGCCAACTATGGAGAGGGACTCTTTTTAGTTTTTTAAGAAATTCCAAAAGTGTCAAATTCATGGCAATCTCATCCACGCACCATTGTAGGAACTTCACCCTTTTGCATCAACATGGCCCTTTTGTCAGTGGGGATTGGACCTCGTAAGCAAGATTCATCCATTTTCATCAAATGGACAAAATTTCATTATCACAACCACTAAGTATTTCACGAAATGGATTGAAGTTTTCCCTCTAACTACCATCACAAGAAAAAAATCTCGTCCTTCATCCTGAACTATATCATCTGTAGATATGGCATCTCGCAGTCCATCATTACTGACAATGGTCGACCTTTCAAAATCAAGATGTTGAAGAACCTTGTGAGAAATTTCACATCTAGCATCAATTTTCTACACCATATTATCCTCAAGGGAATGGCCAGTAAGAGGCCTCAAACAAAACTATTTTGAAAATCTTAAAGACAATCGTCAACGATGTTGTACGTGATTGGCATGTGCAACTAAACCCTGCTCTATGGGCTTACAAAACCAATATACGTACCCCAATTGGAGCTACACCCTATGCTCTAGTCTACGGATCAGAAGCCATTCTACCTATTGAGCTTGAACTGCCATCACTCCGAGTGTCACTAAAAGGGATCATTTCAAATGAGGATTACAAAGTGTCTAGGTTATAGGAATTGGAAATATTGGATGAGCATCGTCATCATGCAATGGATCACCTGAAGGCATATAAACAAAGGCTATCCAAAAGCTACAACCACAGAGTCAAGCCTAGAACATTTCAAGTTGGTGATTTAGTCTTGAAAGAGAACCCTCGTAATCAACAAGATTGAGAGAAGAAGGAAAATTTGAAGCGAACTGGCTAGGTCCCTTTGTCATTGTGTCAGCCTTCGGATTGGGAGAATATTAGTTGTCCACACCAGAAGGGGATTTGTTTGATGAACCCCTCAATAGCTTGCATCTCAAGAAGTTCTACACTTGAATCATCCAGCTCATTGGGAAAAGGTCTTGAAAAATACCAAAAACATTAGAAAATGTCTTGAAGAAAGGATTACCTTGATGGAAAACAAGCATCTTGGTAACAACAAAAAAAAGAAAAAAAGATCAAAAATACAAAAAAATTAGAAAAAGATGAAAATACAAAAAGAAAAAACAAAAAAAAACAAAAATACAAAAAAGTAAAAAATCAAAAAAATTAAAAAAAATCATAAAAATATGAAAAAAGTGCAATAAAAACTAGTGAAAACCTGGCAATAGGAACTATTTGTGATAGGTTAGCTTTTCCATCTATTTGAGCATGCCAACCATTTGCTTTTTCCATTTTCTTTCGCCATTCATCTACCTATCATCAGAAAGCTCTATGTACATATCTTGGCATTGTGGTTGTGTCTCACCCTAGACTGGGGGCAAAATCCTGAACTCACCGGGGGAAAATAAACTTTGAGTTTGAACCAACAAACAAACAATAGTAGTGGAACACAACCCAAAACAATGATCATAGTGCAACTCAACATTGAACATCAAGATCACAAACATGAACACATTAACCATCCAAATCAATCAAACCAAAAATGAACTTCAAATGGATGATGTTCTTTCTGAATCATGGGTTTATCATGTTAAAAAAAATGTTCAATTGTTGTACTTGGATTTTTGTTATCATATCTCTGGAGCACCTCGATGATGTATCGAACTAGAGGAGCTAGGAAAGAATATGATTTTCCTTTGTCTGCTATTTGTGAGTTGATCATTATTACTGTGCAAATTGTCATAGGACATGCTCTACAAAGTATCACTAATGACATTCTGAATTTGCATAGGAAACCGATTAACTCTTTGTTTGCGCAAGCAATACTCAAGTCATCTCGGTTTAATTATACTTAGATGCTTGTGTTAACTTGCACTATCAAACATTATGGAAGTAGTACTCAGGTCATCATGGTTTAAATATGCCATTGGTGCTTGTACTCACTTTCAACATTTTAAAGGCCCAATGATGATAAAAAGCATGACCAAATTGGCTGTTACGAATGACAACTTTTACATACGAGATCTGCATGGTTGGAGTAGATTGCATCCATGTTAGTTTGCATATGTATTTATGGATTTCCAAAGCTGCAACAATGATGTTATCTCTTGCATTAAGGGATTGAGTACACTTGACATTGCCAAAAACACATCATTCTCATATAGTTGCACATCAGTTGCATCATCATTGGCATACATCATTAAAAAAACATTACAACATCATTCATCCATCCATGCATCACATCATAATATTTGCATCAGAAAACACAAAAAGACATGCATCGCATCTCATTTACATAATCAAAATCATTTCATCAAGTGGCATTGGAAAAGTGGTTCACTAAGCTTAAATGAGTGAGTCTCTTTAGATTTCCAAAAGAATTGGGAAATATGTCAGGTTTTGTGAAAACTTAATTTAACAAAGAATCAACTAATGACAACCTTCCCACAACTCTTGGAAGTTGGATAGATTCACTCATTTAAGCTTAAAACCCTAGAACACAATCATCTGCATAATCATTTGCATCACATAATCATAATTCATCATTACAAAACATCACACATCATTTGCATCGCATCGCATCCATACATAATCAATATGAACATCACATTTCATCACATATCATTATTGCATAATCAAATCCATTTCACATAGCATAAGACATCGTTTGCACAAATCCATAAAATATATAGAATCATCCATCATTGTATTATCCTACCCTATCATCATTGCATACATTCTTATAGAATTAGGGACCACCACACAATCATTTCATATACACATTCATTCATTCATTACATCATTTATTTGCATAAAAAAAGTACAAAAATATAAAATCCATCACATACCATATCATCAACATCATAAATCATCATATAAATTAAATACATCAAAACCATCCATCATCACATACATCATAGATCATAATCATTGCCGCATATCATATAACCTCAAAATCACAATGTCAAGTGTACAATGATATCCAAACATGGAGAGATACATCAACAAAGTGGCAGGAATCACAAAATATTTGATTGAATAAGTGTATACATCAAGTATCAATACATCATCAAGTCTCAGTACATTAATCAATCCTATACTAGGGCATATCAATCAATCAGAGAAGTCAAACCACATCGCACAATCAAATTTGAATCCTCTTGCAATAGATGAGGAAATCCTCCTATGATCATAACATATCACAAATCAACAATCTTATCAATCAATTCAACCTCGACTATCATGAGGTTCATCAATCAATCCAACCTCGCCTATCATGAGGTTCATCAATCAATTCAACCTCACCTATCATGAGGTTCATCAATTGATCCAACCTCACCTATCATGAGGTTCATCAATCAATTCAACCTCACCTATCATGAGGTTCATCAATCAAACTATCATTGATCCTCGCCTATCATGAGGTCAATCATCAATCTATCTTTGATCCTCGCCTATCATGAGGACAATAATCAACATCCTATTATTGATCATCACCTATCATGAGGTCAATCATCATCATCATATCATTGATCCTCACCTATCATGAGGTCAACCATCAACTATCACATCAACATCATCAAATCAATCGACTGAACGCGATCATCAAACATCAAACACAAGGAGGCAACATAAGGCATCAATTAATCAATTAATCAATCTGGTAGGCTCAATCTTCTTTTTTGGGAGATAAATCGTTTCTGATGCACAAAATTTTGAGATCATTATCAAATCATTGAAAAATCATCAAAATTTTCAAAAATTCCAAACTTCACCGATTTATCTCTCGAGGGGGCATATATCCATCAGTACTTGAAAAATCAACATCTGGGGCATCGTTTGGGGCATCAAAAACTTTTCTAGGCATCGGTATCAAATTTTTCTTTGAAGCAACGTGTAAACACATTACTTCAAAGAGGGGAAAAATGTATACACCTAAAATCGGTCATCACATTTAATTAATTAAATACTAGTTATTTAATTAATATTTCAACTACGTATAAATAAATTCTCAATTTATTTATATTGTTCACCCTTCTCTAATTCTCAAAATCTAAAAACACATTCTTCTAAATTAATTAAATAAACAAATTTCCATAATCTTGTTTTATTTAATTAATCTTCACTAATTTCGATTAGGAATTTGAGCACATGTCTACAAATTTTGGTGCCACCTCACCAAGGTCACATGAAATTAAATAATTCTAATTTTTAATTAGAATAATCTTCAACCAATTTTTAAAAGCACATGGCTTATTCCTCACACACTTCCAGCAATTTTGGAATACATGGTCTTTTCTTCCCACACTTGAGTCTTCCATCCATTTGGCATGTTGCCCATTGGTCAAGAGATTCTTCCATCCAAATGACATGTTGTCTTCGGTCAAGGGGACAACATCTTGATTCTCTCCATCTCTACCATCCATTCTTCTTATTCGAATTTAGACCATTGATCATTGCCACCTCACAAGATGCTTGGAAAAGGCTATAAATACAACCCTTTGGCATTGTATTTTGCATCCACTTTTGAATAGAGTTATCATGTGGGAATATCGTTTCAGCTTAGGAGCATTATGGAGTCTTATAGTTACATTTTATATCATGTTTTTCATCATAGTTAAATCTTAGACTAACACTTTGCTTCATAGTTGCATTTTATGTCATCCTTTGCATCATAGTTACATTTTAGATTAGCATTTTCATAGTTAGCATTTGAGCATATGGAGCATCATTTTAGTTTTCTATAGTTTTCATTTTAGCATATGTAGAATCATATATAGAATCATATAGATCACTACCATAGTAGCCAACACCGTTTTTCCATTCATCATAAACACCATCATCCATTCATCATAGTATCCATTATCCTTTCCATCATATAGTTTCATGTAGAAATTTATTTGGCTTGCATGTTGAATACTAATCTCATTTCTTAAGTATCATTCTAATAGCCTTTGTGCACATAGAAATCTGATGGCCAAACGGTTAAAGGAATATTTAAGAATAGAGGACAATGAGATGTTCTTAAAAGATTTATTTTGTTGTAAATTAGAGTAGCTTCTCTACTTTGAATCTTTGATATAATTCATTTCATTAAGGTTTGTGTTGATACTAACTTTCCACATTTCACACACACACAGGAACGACCCAAGTGATACTTTCATTTCGGTCCACTATATAAATAATTGGTGTGACAAAATTCATTAACTAGCTGGTGTGGATGCTCTATATCGAAAAAAGTCTCCCCTAGTATCTGTGTGATACGTAAAAAACCTTAGATATTTCTAAGGGCTAGGAGGCTTCTTAATTGAGTGAATTTCCGCATGTTTAGACACCAATTTATCCCAAAAAATACTGATTACAAACTTTTTTTTTAGTAGCCGACTTTGTTCATCCAACGAGTTCTTTGAAGTGGTGCATTGGAACTTGGATTCCAAGAAGTTACTTGCCATGTCCGATCTTGGTTGAAAGTTTAGAGGTCAAGAGTTCATTCTTAACATACCTCTACACTCTTACCTAGATTACAAGTAAAATCATCTCTTCTACCAGAAAGAGCATGAGGCAATCCCATCAAAAGGACGTACCACTTGAGCTAGGGTTGTAATTTCTTATGAGTCAGTTTAATACTTTGCTTGGTTCCAAAACATTTTCAAACACACATCAACAAGTTTCTCAAAATTTCAACCCTTTGGTTGAAGCATGTACACCCTTTGAAAAGTCTTTATATTGATGCTTGTCCTAAGGATTCTATCCTTAGAGACTTCTAAATATTTTGGCTTATATCTAAATCCATACTTTCTAAAGTCAACATAGGTAACTATGGCTCTAACTTCATGATTTTCACATAATGGACTTTGTGAAATGAAGAATGTTTTTGACATAGACATTTTTAGTTTGAAACTTAAGACAAGTGTATGTGGTAAAAATAAATTCATTAATCAAGATAAACTCACAATTGAACCCCACACATGTGCTTGTCTTCATGATCTCTTGCAAGATCAAAGTCCTTAAATGAAGATTCATATTCCATGCACCTTTTCAAAAATAGACATCATATTTCAAAGTCTATCAGGAGGCACATCTTGAAGACTTACCACAAATAGGACATCTTGCGAAGAAATTTTTATACTTTCCCTTTAAGTAACGAATCAGACTTGTATATCTAATATGAGCTTAGCATTTAAATCATTAAGTTCTTAGGGTTGTATCACTTTATGGTATAGCATTTTTCTCACTACCTTGGTTTTTCAAAAGAAAGGTTCACTCTAGGTTAACATTTTGGGTCAAACATTTCATCCACCCTTTATCATATTTCACATCTCACTTTACCAAACTTTGTAAAATTTTGAACACACCAACACTTTGGAATTAAACATCTATCAACCTAAACCCTAATTTAGCTACTTTTTGTGAGAAATGAATCCTTTACATGCATTTAATTAATTTAGTTATCACATTTTTGGACTAGTTTATCTTGCAGGTCATAAGTCTACCTTAAAGATTTACCAGTTGATTAACACCTTTCATCAAAACATCAAATCTCTTTGTCTAAAAGTGTTGTCCAAGATTTTTTTCACCCATATCATTTACTCTTTTCATCATCCACTTCCACCATTGGTCCAAAATAACTTAGATTGTCCCTCTTGCAAAAATTTGAGTCAACTAGAGAGTTTAAACATTACAAATATCAACATAACTCTCCCATAGGTGACCCACAATTTATGGTTACAACAAGATCACAATACAAGAGAAACATGGAGCAAGCCAAAACTACATCCACCACAAGTGATCCAAACCCACAATAATTTGATCCAAGGAGCCATTCTACCCCCTCACAAAAAGCCCAAAATCCATCAGGGGACCATATGAGGTAGAATATGTTCAAACAACCTACTTGATCTCACCAAGGAAGAAATCATTGAGTACAAACGAACTCATCAAACCTTAGAAAATGTGACTCCAAATTTTATTGCGCAAAACTTGACACAAGGATTAACCCAATCTACGAATCAATTGATCCCATCCTTGGTGGCAAGTCAAACTCCTAGTCTTGCAACTAGTCTTGCTAAGGACTTTGGTCACACCCTTGCTTTAGGAAAAAACATGCTTTTGGGTACCCAAAACACCAACCTTCCCCAAAGCACCACGTGGACACCAACATTGGGTGCCCTACCTCAATCTTCCACCACCATTCTAGAACACCCTCTACATCCAAAAAAACCCCTTATATTTCATTATACCATGAGAACCTTGACATTTTGAGCACAACTATCCATCACCACAGGTACCCAAAATGCACCAAATGTTACACAAGGCAATGTGAACCAAATATCTCAAGTGGGATCACAAAGGTAAAGTTAACACCCTAACACAAGGAACACAAGGTCCACTTTTAACAAGTGGCTCCAATAATACCATTGAAACATCAAAAAAAGTGGTTACCCAAACTACCCAAGTCAATACACCATCCACATCAAACCCATCCATCATCAATCAAAAACAAAGCAACACATTAAACACAAACCCCATTAACCAAGGTAATACCTTGGTTCCACATCAAACACAATGTGCCTCAGAAAAATGACCCCTTGTCATTTTCATGGCCTTTTAGGTCTTGTTTCATGGTGTTTGTCTATTTTTCTCTAATTTTATGTTGCAACATGACTTGAACATGCTTATTTAGGTACTAAAATTCAAAGAACGATGTCTTGTGAAGGTGTTGTAAGAAATTTCTACACTCTTCTAGACTCTATTAATTAAAATTCACCTAAAAATCACCTTTTTATTCATAAAGAAGTCCTATTTTAAAGTGTTGTAAAGTATTGTAACAAGCTTTCATTCTTTTCTAGGCACATATTCACTATTTATCCCTTTCTCATGCTTTATTTGGCCCCTTCATGCTCTCATATGCTTAATTAAGTGTATTTTTGAGTATTATCTTGACAAACAACATTAAATACAACATATTTATTAACACACATTTTCAAGTCCTAGGTGGGACCCATTCATCATGGGTGGTGAATGAGTCCCCCTTGACCCCAAATTCAAATTTTTTAAAATTTCCTTTCAGGATTTTATTCAAAAACACTTGATTTTAGCTTGTGATGAGGTATGAATGGGTAACTAAGGCATGTACATGTGTATAAATAAGTGATTTTCACCTCATTTCAACTCCCATTCATCAAGTTCACTTATTCACCTATTCATTCAAGCATTCAAGCATTTTACATCTTTTCAAGCACCATTCAAGCACTTTGAAACAACCATTGACATTACTTTAGACTTGCACCATCAAGGGTTTGGTAAGTTGATAGAATTTTCATGTTTTTAGTTTATCATTCCTTTGCATTTCATTATTTTATTAAGGGTTTGATTACCAAAAGTGAGGTTTGACCAAGGAAAACCCCTATTTACTAACCCTAAACCATTTTTCCCCTATTGCATGTTTGTTTGCAGCCTTTTGTGTGTAGATTTAACAAGATTTTTGGTGTTGAAGATTGGTTTACAAGTCAACTAGGTGCTTCAAGTCAACTCAAGTCTATTTCAAGCTTGGAGAAGGTTTTCTGTCTATTTCCTGCAGAATTGACTTCGACAACTCGACAAGCAGTGATTTCCAGATTTGGTGTTGTAGAGTTGTCTCCTAATTTTTCAAAAATTTGGGAGAGGACTAATTTTCCATCTATGGCAAATGAGTCCCACCTTAGGACTGAAAATATGAATTTTTGTCAGATTTTGGATCCCAACAAACAGAAACTTGTTCCCCACTTGTTCCTTCCAATGGTAATTGTCAATTATTTTTAACTACACAAAATTGTTAATTATATTTGTAGACACTGACAAATGTCCTAAACAATATCATACACTCGAAACAGGTTTACTAACATCATTTCCTCTTTAAACCCATTATCTTTTTGCTTAATTAATTAAAATAACCTAGCTAATTTAATTAATGGCATCATTTTTCATCTATTAACCTAATTCATCAATTCAGGTTAATTCAATCCCTCTTCATGCTAACATTTCATCTCATTAAATTTAATAAATCAAAACATTTAATTTATTTCCCTAAGTCATCCTATTTAATTAAATAACCCCAAGTTATTTAATTAAATATCATTTCATCTCCCCTCCATTTAATAAATTATTTAATTTAATAAATATCAGTTTAATTCCTCCAAATCCCCTAATTGCATGATTAAACCTTGTTTAATTAGTGCAATTAAACTAATTTTCTTCTAAAAGGGGAATATTTCTATGGAATATTCCTTATCCCTTTTTTGCAATTGAATAAGAATTTATTTTAATTTGCAAAATGCCTTTTATCCTCACCCAAATGAATATTCCAAGGAATATTCTTATCCCTCCATCATTTGGAAAAGGGATATTTTCACTTAGCTTCTAATGCAAGTTTTAACCTTTAACCTTTTGAACAAGTCACCTTTGACCTGTCTGAGCAGGTAAAAAGTGTGCTTGTTTGAAACAAATGTGGTCCCTTGATTAAATCCCATCATGCATTCTCATCTATTCCATGATCCATGCCTCTTCTTCCTTTCATCTTTGATCATTGATTGATCTTTTTGATCTCAACCCTTCATTTCTCATTTTCTTTCCTATAAATAAAGCACTACTTGGAGAAAAATGGATCCATCTTTCAATTGCAAACTTATGTTGTTGAACTCACTTGCATTCATGCTCTCAATTTACTCACTTTTAGCTTAATTTAGTTCATTTTAGTTGAATAATAGCTTAAGACATCCATTAATGGCTTCCATGCATCCATCTTAGCTTGTTTATAAATTAGGGTTTCCATTTTTTAGCTTAAAATTAGCTTAGATTAGCTTAGCAATTGCATATTTAGATCATTTTTAGCATAAAATCATGTTAATTTAGCTTGCATCATGTTTTCATCAATTTATCACAATGGTTTCATCAATTCTCTTCAATAGAATCAATTGAAACAGGCTCACTAATCATGGGATTGGGAAAGGGTCGTTGTTCCACATCAACACGACATCAATTCCAAAATAGGATAAGTTTCAAATGGGTTAGAGTAGGAATTTAATTTTTTTTTTTAGTTTGTAACTTTCAGTTTCATTAAATGCTTAGTTTAACTTTCAATTTGAATGGTCTGGTTTGTGAATGAGGTTTAGTGGCTAAGTTATGCTTTGATTCATCGTGGATCAAGCGTAATCGACCCACCCTAACAATCCTTGTCTTGCAATATTGATTAAAATTTATGTTACCTAAAAAATAGTAAAATGATCACAAATAGACTCTTAAAATATAAATAAATGATTACCTTATAATAATTAATAAATTATCAAAACTATGTCAATAATAGCCAAAATTGACAACCAAAAATATTAAAACAAAGAAAAATTATGTAATAATCCAAGAATTTTGATTTCCAATGCAATTAAATTATTTGTACTTTTGTAGAGTTTGTATTTGCTCTAGATATTTTAATATATTATCTCTAGTCTTTTCGGCCCCACAAAGTTTTCCTATTGTTACCATTTTCGCTCTTCACTGTTAGCCCTGCCATATGTCATGTTGGGCACTTTTGTAAGGGTCGCGATGTTCTTTTTGCTAAAAAAATAGACAATTGTGCCACATAGTGGCTCTGTGACTTTTTGATATCACATCTCTATTGGACACAAAGTGAGAAACATGGCTGCTTCATGGGGTTTTTCACCAAGCAACTCGAAGGAGTTTTAAGCAGTGTCCACCATTATACCACATGGCCTGAATTTTGTCAGACAAAGCTCTACAATGTCAAGAATGGTATATTTGAAGAGAATTTCCAAGTGCTAATCTTTTTTTTTGCCTTCTCCAAGTGATCTAGATTTCGATGTCCACTTGATGATGCCATTGTTGCTCACAGAAAATAAAATCAACAATCATATTTTTCATGGCACTACATTTTTCTCTAACACAAAATATTTTTAACAACTCCTATATTTCTAGATCAATAGGTTGTTACATAGATCACCAGATGAAGCAACTCAAATTTTATTGCTCTAATTTTCGTAATTCGATCTAATCTTTTTAAGGGCTTTGGGGAAACATTTTATTGCCACATGTTAGGGTTTTTTTAGAGGTGGTGGAGTGTTCTTTTTTCTTGTTTTCTTCCCTTATCTTATAAAAGGGAATTTTTGAGCCTCTCAAGAAAATATTTAGGAGGTGGAAGATCCTTGTATCAGTTTTGTAATCAATTTTCAAGATAGTTATCTGAATCAGTTATCTGACCTTAGCATCTTTTGTATTTTTCAAGATCAATTAATAGGAGGAGATGTATTAGATTGTTCCTGTGTGGCCTTTATCTTACATTTTTTTCTCTTTTTGTACATATTCATGCTCGGTGTCATTTTTTTCTTTTAGATATAGTCTTGATAATTAATTCTTAGTTCGAGCTTTTATGTTTTCTATCTCAGATCTACAGTGAATTGAACCATGTTTTGATACACTTTCATTTCTTGTTAAAATTGTGTTAGATCTCACACTATGCTATTTGGGAAAAATAATTTTGTAAGGGTTTGAAGCATCATATTTGATTTACCATATTATATCAAACCTTAATGGGTGCTTCATGTGAAAGAATCTGAATGACATCTCTATGCTCGTATAGGCCTTATTTGTTCATTCCCCTTTCAAAAATGAAGGTTTTGTGGCATTATGTGTTTATTTTATCATAATTAAGGACCTGTCAGGACTTTTGAAATGTTGTAAAACCTTTTTGGTGCATCACCTTAGTTAAGTTTTATGTTCTACATTTCCTTCTCCCTTTTCCCAAACAAAAAGGAAGAGTTGAATTCTTTAAAAAATATCAAAGGTCATTTAGTAGAGCACAATTGGTTCCCCATCTATTGAATTTCCCATAAGGTTGTTTGAAGAGGTGCAAGCTTTTATGATCAACAGTTCTTTTTTTGGCACACCTGATGGGTCTCAAAGATCTTTCACAACATCTAATCTACCCAGTATTAAAGAGGCACTTGAATTAGATCGGTATAGGAGGTTACAGATAGAGCCAATCGACTCATGCCCAGGATCCAAATAAGGGCATCTTCTAAAGGTAACTTCAAATACTCTCAATTACCGTCTTTTTGTCCTCAGAGGAGATGTGTTATAAGTCCTATATCACCTATTAGAATAAATAGAGTCGAAAGCACAAACCCCCAATGCAAAGGCTTATCTACTCCATCGATTGACATATCTTTTCATATTAGAATACCTTTTTTCTGTGTTCATAGGGGTTTTCTCTCCATGGCTCTCCAACCCCCAAAAAAATTTATGACATGGGATAGTGGTAGTCCTCTCACTCCTCCTACCCCTCCAGATGTATGGACTATTATCCCCAATAATGCTCTAAAAGAAGTTCTAAAGTTTAGCGGAGAAGACTTCAAAACTCCTTCATAACATCTCCAAGATGTAGCAAACGTTTGTACCATTCATAAAATTATAGAGTAGAATGTAGCTCTTAGACTAATGGTTGCGTCCTTTAAAGGAAAAGCTAAGGATTGGTATAGGTATTTTCCTTCCAACACTAGATCCATACTAGGATGAGATAGGAAATAAATTCTTTGAGTGCTTTGTGTATAAATGAGACCACTCATCTGTATTACAATAGTTAATAATGATCAAGAGAGAACCTCAAGAGGCCATGACAAACTTCAACACTAGGTTCCACAAAACCTGTAAAAGGATTCTTGTAATAGCCAGACCTTCATTAGCAATGGCATTCATGTTTTACTTAAAGGCCTTTAATTCTGATATCATAGTCATGGTACAATTTTTTGGAGGTGACATCTTGCATGATGCATATAATCTAGCCATCAGAGTAGAAATTATTTTGATCGATGCTAGGAAAATTGGACCACCACGACTGCCAATGCTAATATTTGCAAAAATATCTAGAAAAATTGTAAGGAAGCTAAGGTAGTGGAACAACTTCCTACACTAATCCTGAGAGGAGAATAATGTAAAACTTTTACAGATATTTAACAGTTACAAAAAATTAAATAGAAATAAACAAAAATATGATGCATACCATGACACAATCAGTTATGTGGGGAAAACCCTTTTGAGAGAAAAACCCCACACTCCAAAAGCCACCCAATATATTATTTAGTAAATGAAAAATATTACAATATACTTGCAGAGAAAGCTTCTCACAGGAGTATCACCACTCAGAGATCAAGAGACAACACAACCACTATTAGACTCTTAGAATACATCACCATCTCTCTACCATAGTTGTAATACAATGCCCTCATAAAATATGGTTACATTCTAGGGAAATACATGCCAACAAAATATCCACCATTTGATCTAAAACCTAATAATGAATGGTCCAGATTTACAATATATCATCATTTAATGTATGTTAGCCATTTTAGGAGTTTCCTAAAAAAGTTAACACACTCACATTTTTTTTTTCCATTGTATACACCTATCGGTGTAACTAGGAAATATGTATATAAATATATAAACATCCTATCAACAATAAATCATATATAAGTGCAAGGTTGAGACACATTTTCCCAAAAAAATCCTTGTCGAACACCTTGCAAGAGAAACATGAGGGTGAAAACATCATCTCTTTAATTGCTAGGGGCCAAAAGTCCCATAGTCTTTGAACACCATCTGAACTTCTTTATGCTCATAGGATTAGTTAAAGAATCAACAACATTCATCAAAGTTTCTACGTTGACTAGTTTTACCCTTGCATCTTCGACCATATCTCTAACATAATGATATTGTACATCAATGTGCTTGGTCTTGGCATGAAATGCGGGTTCTTAGCTAGACATATCGCACTCTAATTTTCATAATAAATTCTCACTACACCTTGTTATATTCCAATATCTGAACACAGTCTCTTAAGCCAAATGGCTTCTTTACAAGCATGATTAGCTACCATATAATCTGCTTCACTAGTGTAAAAAACAACCACAACCTATCGCTTACTCATCCAACTAATTGCACCACCAAATAAAGTAAACACGTAAGCATTAGTGGATTTTTTGCTATGAACATCACTTGCCCAGTTTGAGTCCACATAACCATGAATATCAAGGGAAATCCCATCTTCAGTCATATTACTATGATAACATAAGGAATAGTTTGAGGTACCCTACAAATATCTGAAGACTCTTTTAATTGCATCCCAATGAACTCTACCAGGATTAGACATATATCTGGAAAGAATTCCCATTGCTTGGGCAATGTATGGTCTAGTACAAACCATAACATACATCAAACTTCCAACTGCACTCTAGTAAGGCACTATGCTCATGTCTTCCATCTCTAATGGAGATGTTGGAAAGTATGACATAGATAAATTTGTTCCAACTGAAACAAGAACACACAATGGTCTACAATCCTGCATATTAAACCTGTATAAAATTGAGTTGACATACTTACTTTGGCCAAGCCATAGATTTTTGTTCACTCTATCTCTTTTAATTTCCATCCCAAGAATGTGTTTATTTGCACCAATATCTTTCATTTCAAATTTAGTATCAAGTTGATATTTTAGTTCTAAAATCATACCTTTCCCTCTACCAATAAATAACATATCATCAACATATAACGCAATAAACAGAAAATGATCACCATCAGTTTTATAATAAACACAATGATTTGATTTAGAATGCTCAAATCCAAAACTCAACACATATGTATCAAATTTTTGGTACCACATCCTAGGACTCTGTTTTAGGCCATACAAATATTTCTTTAATTTACAAACCAACTTACTTTTACCTTTCACCACATAGTGCTATGGTTGTGCCATATAAATATCCTCCTCCAAATCACCATGAAGGAAATCAGTTTTCACATCCATTTTCTCAACCCCTAAATCATTGTGGATGTAGATCTTAATTAAGATAAAAATGATTGTAATAAGTAATTTAAATAATGTAATTAGCTAAATCAAGTTACATTCCCAACGAAATTCTTGCAAAGTTAAACTAGGAATCAATTAAAACTTGAAATAAAGCTCAAATTGCACACATAATCCTAATTAAACTCAACAAACCTCATCCCATTGAGGGATTGGTACTATTTCGAGTGTGGAATTCAGCCCTTTCCCAATCCTATTTTTTTGAAATAAGCTTGGATGATGTTGAAGCAAATTCTCTTAAATGGATGTGATAAAATCCAATTTCCCTCAAAGATAGTGATAGCAATTGGAGTATGCAAATGTGTGTGAGTTTCAACAACATGACCATGGTCATAGTATAGGATAAATACACCAGATCCATATAGATTTGAGGCATATTTGATCCACTAAACCATGATCCCAATACGATGGTATTCAAAAGCATCAAGACTAAGAAACCATTAAACTAAACATGAAATAAACATGAAAGCTTGAAATAAACCTATTCTAAGACCTCAAATCTTATCCCATTGGGGGAGTGGTGTCACATTGAGCCTTTTCAATCAATTTTATTGATTAAAATTGATGAAAGCTGATGAAAAATATGAACAAAAGAATGATTGAAAGCTATATTAACATGATAAAAGCTAAGATGATTGATGTAAATGTATGAAAATCTATTCTAAATGTGCACTAGATTGAAATATGCAAGCCCTAGATTCAAAATATACTAAATGGATGCAAACTAAGTTACCATGGAAGCCATTAATGGATGCTTAAACTACTACGATCAAGATTTAAACTAAAAATGTTAAATATATGCTAAATTATGATGTAAGTGGCTATGAGTTTCAACAACATAAGTTTACTCTGAAAAGGTGGATCCATTTGTCTCCAAATAGTGCTTTATTTATAGGAAAGTAAATGAAAAATCAATGGATGAGATTGATTTTATCTATCAATGTTCAAGATGAAAAAGGAGGGTGAAGCATGGATCAAGGATTCTCATCAATGGATGAAAATAAAAGATCACATGGATCAAGGAAAGATCAAGGGTTAAGAATGATTCAAACAAACACACTTTGTAACAACTTTGAAAGTTTGTTACAAAGTTTTTTTGAAAGAAATCATTCCAATTTTGGAGCCAAATAGGAGAATATTCCATTGGAATATTCCTTATGCAAGTGGATGGAGGGAAATTAGCAATTTAGTTAATTTAAAACTAAATTTGAATGTGCAAGTTGAATAAATTTGAATGAGCGCTCAAGAAGGAATATTCCATGAGAATATTCCATTTTGGAGGAATGTGCAAAGGAGGAATATTCCCTTGCAAGTGGGAGAGTTATAATTAATTAGTAATTTGATAATTAAAACCAAGTTTAAATAATGCAAATTATAGGAAATTAGGATATCAATTAAATAATTAACTTATTTAATGGAAAGGGATGAAAAAGACATTTAATTAAATAATTAAGATTATTTAATTTAAATGAGAGGACTTATGGTGTTAAAATTAAATATTTTGATTTATCCAATATAATAGGATGAAAGGTTAGCGTGAAAGGGGTAGGAATCAACCTAGTTAGATTAATCAGATTAATATCTATGAAAATGATGTATTTAGTTAAATAAATAGGTTAATTTAATCAAATAAGTGAAGAGAAGATTAAATTAAGGATGAAACAATGTTAATATATTAGATTCAAGTGTGTATACAATTCAGGACATTTTTAAGTGTCTACAATCATAGTCAACAACAATAGAAAGCAAAAATCTAATGGATGTCATTTTTGCAACAAGGGAGAATATATCACCATAATCAACACCCTCAACTTGAGAGTAACCCTTTGCAACCAACCTTGATTTGTACTTCTCAATACCTCCATTTGAACCAATCTTTTTCTTGAACACCCATTTGCAACCAATAGGTTTTCATCCTTCAAGAAATGGTACAAGATCCCATGTATCATTTTTTTTCAAAGATACCATTTCTTCATCCATAGTAATCTTTTAGGATTCTGCATCATTCATACCTAGCGCCTCTTCTATAGATTTGGGTTCATCCATGTTAGTATTCAAAGAAAAAATACATCTCCAATCATCAGGTGAATACCTTTCAGGTGGTTGTCTATGCCTTGTAGACCTATGAACAAGCTAAGTTGAAGGTTCTTCCTCCTCTTCTGAAGATCCAAAGCTAGATGAGCTCTCCTCAACTTCTTCTCTATCCTTGGGCCTTGATTCAACTTTCTCAGGTGTAGAAGTAAATTGAATCACATCTTCCTATTTACTTTGTTTTGGCTGCAATGTAACATAAGAAGGCTTAGTTTTTCTAAAAATAACACTTCTACTATGTATTACCTTCTATGCAACATGATCCTAAAGCTTGTATCCTTTCACACCATAACTATATTCGATGAAGACACATTTCACAACCTTGTTCTCCAACTTTGTTCACTTCTCCTTTGGCACATGTGCATATGCCTCACAACCAAAAACTATAAGATGTCTTAATGAAGGCTTGCGACCTGACCATGCCTCTATAGGAATCTCTTATCAACAAGAATTGATGTAGGAGACCTACGAATTAGGTAATAGGAAATGGCAACAAATTCAACCCAAAACCTTTGTTCTATACTAGCACCACTCAACATACTCCTAGCCTTCTCCATCTGTGTCATGTTATTCTTTTTGTAACTCCACTCTATTTTGCAGAATATCGAGTTTTCTTTTGTCTACGAATACCACAATATTTATAGAATCTATCAAAATAATTAGAGAAAAATTCATCACCATTATCAGTCCTCAAAAATTTTATTTTCTTTCTAGTTTTCAACTAAACCATTTCTTTAAATTCTTTAAATCAATTGAAAACTTTAGATTTACTATCTAGAAAATATACCCATGTCCTACTATAATCATCAATAAATGAAACATAATATGTGGATTTACCAATTGAAGGAACATCTACAAGACCAAACACATCAAAATGAATAAGATCCAATACACCACAAGATTTATGAGAACTCGAGTAAAACTGAATGTAATTTTGTTTTTAATAAATGCAATGTTCATAGAAATCAAATTCAAGATTACAATCAGACAAACCTTCAAAAAGGTTTTTATTTTTCAAGGTCCTTAGACCCCTTTTCTCCAATGTGGCCAAGTCTTTGGTGCCATAACATATTTTTTTTTGTAGGTAACTTTGTTTCAAAAGAAAGAGCACCCTTGGGTACCCAAAATCCATGACCATTTGTTGAATGTGAAACCCTCACTTCTTCCACAGACTTTCTTTTCACAAAAGTACTATTGCACTCAATAGTGCATGCACCAAGATTATAAAATGTGCCATATCTAACACCTATTGAAATCACCATAGTACCTCTTACCATCTTCCATCCAATATAAAAAATTACTACCTACACAAACACATCTATTAGTTTGCTCACAGATAACAAATATTGTGCTAATCCAGGGATATGCAACACACCACTAATCCTTTTTTATTTTACCAAAGAAGAAATATGATTTTAACTTTACCACATAAAACAATGTATAAATGAGAATCATCACCCAAGAATACTTTACCTCCATCATATTATTCATATTCACAAAACCAATCTCTATTAAAGGTCATATGGAAAAATGCACCTAAGTGAATTAACCATGCATCATACCTGCACAAGTTGCCAAAGTTGCAATGGATGCATCACCATCTTCCTTCTTGGAATTAGAATTAGAATAAAATTTATTCTTTTTCTTCTTCTCTTCTTCTTTGCATTCCTTACGAACATGTCTAGGCTTACCACAATTCCAACAAATAACTTTTGACTTTCCAGAAGAGTTAGATCTTCCCTTGGACTTGGATTTGTCACACTTCTCATTCTTCTTTCCTTTTTCCTTAGGTATTCCAAAAAAATTTAGGGCATCCTTGGTAGTGATGGATAGCTTCCTCCTCATCTCTTTAGAAATAAAATAACCCACCACATCTTTAGTCTTCAATATAACAAAAGTACTCCTAACATCCATAACAAGATAATCCCATGAATTAGGAAAATAACAAAACAAGATCTAAAATTTCTCCTCCTCATCCATTTTGATACCAACTGATTCTAATTAAGCCACCAACATATAGAATGCTTCTAGGTGGTCTGTGATTCGTCCATCCTCTTCCATCCTCAAGGAATACAACTTCTTCCTTAATAAAATATTGTTCACTAAAGATTTGTCCTGATACATCTCACCAAGCTTCTTCCATAGTTTCTATGTCGAGGTATCCTCATGGAAATTAATTAAAATTGAGTCTTCCAAGAACAATCTGATTAGACCATTGGATTTACAGTCCATAACATCAAATTGAGTAGCCTGAGTAGGATCTGTAGGCCTTGAAAAATTCTCATCAATAGCATCCCACAGATCTCGATCTATCAATAGATCCTCCATCTTCAGCTTCCACATCTCAAAATTATTTCCAAAAAATTTCTCCACCTCTATTCTCCTTAATGAACTTGCCATCTCAAAATTCTTGCAACAAGATCATAAAGTATCTTCTGCACATGCTCCCACTTAAATTTGGATTAGTTCAAAAATCCCAACAACCCAAAATCGAAACCAAAGGTGATCAAGCTCTGATACCACTTGTAAGGAAGCTAAGGTAGCGAAACAACTTCCTACACTAATCTTGAGAGGAGAATAATGCAAAAATTTTACAAATCTTTAACAGTTACAAAAAATTAAACACAAATATCATGCATACCATGGCATAGTGATTTACGTGGGGAAAACCCTTTTGGGAGAAAAATCCCACTCCAAAAGTTGCCCAATATATTATTTAGTAAATCACAAAGATTACAATATATTTGTAGAAAAAGCTTCTCATAGGAGTATCACCACTTAGAGATCAAGAGACAACACAACTAGTATTAGACTCTTAGAATACATCACTATCTCTCTACTGCAATCATAATACAACACCCTCATAAAATAGGGTTACATTCTAGGGAAAGATAGGCCAAAAAAAACCCACCATTAGATCTAAAACCTAATAATGAACAGTCTAGATTTGCAATATATCATTATTTAATGTATGTTGGCCATTTTAGGAGTTTCTTGAAAAAGTTAACATACTCACATTTTTCTCTTTGTTGCCATTTTATACACCTATCGGTGTGACTAGGAAATATATATATAAATATATACATCCTATCAACAATAAATCATATATATAAATCATATATAATTGCAAGGTTGAGACACATTTTACCAACAAGAATGCAAGAGGAAATAGCCCTAAGTACGTCTGCTACACCTTTTCCATCAATGTATGCGCACTCTAGTGCACAAGCAAACACATCAAGATCTTTGCTAGCCATGGAGATGAATGACATCAAAAATCTACTGAGGACTATTTCTAATGAGCTAGTCAACATAAAGCGCCAACAAGCAACACCCCCAAAGCCTCCCCCTCAAAATTTCCAAGGGGAATATTTCCCTTCTAGTATAATTCATATTAAGGAGCTCTGAAAGGGAACAACCAGCCATAGTCATTAGGCCAGATAGTCCCGATAACCACTCCACTCTAAACCATTAAGTCTAGCACAAGAAAGGACTTAGTCCCAAGAAAAAACAATCTTGCAGAAGATATAAATGCTTGGTGCTTCCCATGTAATGACACCCACATGCCCTGGAACTGTCTGAGAGGAAATCTCCAACAAAGGGTAGCAGAATAAAGGAGCCAAGGAATCCCTCCAGATGCGGGAAGTTATTAGTCCCTTTGAATAGAAAGTACTAGAATAAGTGCTCAGATGCAAGGAATATCTTTGGAACAAGAGACAAATATCTCCCTCGACCAAGCACTTTTCTCTTGGATGGAGGGAGAAGACTCAGTGTTTCCAAATGAAGTTCTGATAACAGAAGCCTCACAGATTCAGTCAGATTACAACACCCATTCAAAAAGAAGACTCACTAGAGAGTATGTACCATAGTCACAACCTCAAGTTCAACAACCACAACTATAGCAAAAGGTCATAGACAAAGAGGTTAGTCTACCTATGATGAATAAATCCATTCTTAAACCAAGGGAGGCACCTCCAAAGCCAAAGATACCCCCATCAAATCACTCAACATGGCCGAATAGCTAAAGAAAGCTCTACCAATGTATCGTTATGGGACATTTTGGCTATCTTAGAGCAAAACATGTATGTAAACTAAAACCTATCCCCTTTTTCTTTCCTCTCATTGTTGGGGACAAATTATTTTATACCAACATGATAGAATTAGGTGCTAGTACCACAATAATGCCTAAACTAGTAGTTGACGCCTTGAATTTGAAATATGAGCCCCTTAAAAAGGGAATTATGCAATTAGATGGAAACAAGGTTCACTAACTCATTTGACTACAAAATCCGATGAAAATGTCCAACGAAACATGTATAATTTGATGTATCGTCAGGTGCTTGTAAAATTTGATGTGTAATTTTTAATTTTTTTAAATTTTATCCTCGACGTTCGTCGAAATTTTGACGAACCTGGGTTTTGTCGAAATGCTGACTATCAGTTTCATCAAAATTTTGACAAACATGAAAAATAAGAAAAAAATAAAATTGTGGCCGACATAAGAAAAGTGAGTTCGTTGATTTATTGCGACAGTGTTTTTCTCTACTTGAGACAGTTTGTGGAGAACTAAGGATGATTTTCTTGGAAAAAATAAGAAAAATTCAAGAAGATATCACCAGGTTGAGCCTGATAGTCATTTTCTTTTTGCAAAATTTAGTTGTGAAGTCAAATTTGTAGTTCTAGGTTTGAAAATCATATTTTAAAGCAACATCTCATCAGATTTCATTTTTAGAGGTTTAGGGTTTTGAGAATTTCATGTCCAGATTTTGTTGTGTGGAATCACCATAAGATCACAACCAAGGAACAAATTCTTGTGACTGTAATTATGTGATCCATAACTCTATTGGTCATGTGGCATAGTTGTGCTATAACAAATACATAATGCATTCATGTGTGACCCAAGTTTAATGTGGCTATGTTGTGATAGAAATGGAGGCACTCATATCATGTAGTTAATTCAGGTTGTATAATGTAGGTGTCAATCATCATTGGGTGCATTCAGGTTGTCTCAAGTTTAACAGGTTAGGATGTAATTATAGCATGATCGAAGAGTGATTACCTCTTGCTGCAATAAAGAGCCTATAACTCTGGTTGATATGCAGTGTGGTTGTGTTATATCAATTATGTAGTGCATTCAAGCACAACCCATGTTTAATGGGCTATTCTAGAGAGTGATCAAAATTTTCTAAACCTTATGAATGTTACTTAAAAGTGTATAGCTTAAACTAAAAACCAAGTTTTTTACATACTTGAATGCAATCTTGGGTTACCGTAAACTATAATAATGTGATTTTCTAATAATCATTATGGAAAGTATTAAAGCAAGACCCATGCTATATAGGATAAATTTTCCTGGTCATGTTTACATACCTTAATGATCAAACACAAGCTTCCCACACACTCTAGGATACAATCCAAGATCATACCACAAATTTTTCAAGACAACTAATTTTATGACCCAAGATTTAAGGTTGTTTTTTAATACCAATAGAAGCATTGGTAAGAGCATGATTAGGGTAAAAACCCTAGGCTTCTGTAGAAACATAAACAATAACTCTAGTGGATTAGTGAGGTTGCAATACTAGAAAGATTGAGACATTGTAGCTAATAACAAAATCTTGCAATTTAAAGATTATAGCCAATAACAAGCACACTATGTAGCTTAGTGACATTTGTAAATGCAATCTACGGTAAGAAGAATCATAGTCACTTGAGATGTGATAGTCAAAAAGAGGCTGAGCAGTGACAAGATAATAAAGCTCAAACCTTGCATAGTAAAGTGGAGATTTTAACAATGAGTTTCCTTACCCCCTTGCTGACCTTAAGGGTTTTTAAAATATTTTTGGTAGTGTTAGAAAAAGAAAAAAAAATCAGGGAACGACTGTCCAAATGAAGTAACAATGGTAATCATAGGGTTCAATGTTTCTTTTTAGCCATTAATGTATAATGGAGTTAGTGGATTGCATGTTTGAGTAGTGTTTTGAGACTCATCAAAGATGGGAGAATAGTGAATAATACCTTGTGGACTGCGAAGTAGTGTCAAAAAGGTTGAAGGATCTTAACATCTACAATACCATGAAACAATGAGTCCCCTGTAGTAAGTAGGCAGTCTATAGGGCATAGTTTGATTTTATATAAGGATTCTCATGAAAGGAATCTTCAAGTGATAGTGAGTGAGTTGTTTGAGATTGCAGCTGAGGGTGTAATACCCAGTCTTAAAGGAAGTTAGCAAAACAGTAAATGTGCAAGAAAATTAAATCGTACACAACAAAAAATTCACAATGTTATCTTGCATAATTCTTTGAGTTTGAAGACAAAAATCTCATTGTATCTTGATGAAAGTGGTGACCTTAATGGTCAATCACTAGCAACCTTGATTTTAAAACATGCTATTGTGCTTATGGAGGCAACATTTTAAGCAAGGAAATGAGTGGTGGTTTGGAACAATGGCAGGTGTGAAGGACTTGCTTTATATGCATACTATGCAGTCTAGCTTAAGACACCATTCTTAGAAGAGATTGAAGGTGTATTATGGAACTCAAGGGTTACCATGAAAATGATTAAAGAAAAGACTGAGATCTATTTAAAAGCCACGGTCATAAAGATATTAAAGATGTCACATGTAAAACCCTAGTAGCTGGAGTAATGAATACAGTGCCAAAGAGGATAGTGTGCTGGGGCAGATTTAAGAGATCTCCACATTATCTAATTACAGGGAAATACATCATTTATTTATGTTTTTAATTAAAAAAATCATTCTAAACCCTATATAGGATACATTGATACTTCAAAAGCTTCTGAAGGAATTTGAGATTATGCAAATATATGTCAAGTAAATACCTAGATTACAAATAGTAGTGGGAACAATGTAAGATTTGTTGAGCAGAGTAGGAATGAGATAAGCAGCAATGAATCCTATGCCTCCTTTCACGCACATCTCCTCACCATTCTTTGTCATTCTTTACGGAAAAACTTCTCCATTTTGGCGGTTTATGCTTGAAAATAATGTTTTGATGAAGGTTTTAGAGTATGTTTATTAAAATGAAAACTCCATTCTAGTGGGCTATGCCTGAAAATAAGATTTTGACAAAAGTTTTAGGGTATGTTTATTAAAGTTTTAGAGTATTTTGGCGGGCTATATTCTTGATTCCTTAAATGATTTATTCAAATGTATTATGACTAAATAAATGACTAACTATTTAGTCCTTTTTATTTGTGTGACTAAATAATTTTTAATCAATGACCAAAATAGTAATTTATTTACTCATTTATAGCTAAGTTGCAAAAAATGAGCAAAATTTAGTCATTTTTAGTTGCTGTGAATAAATTTTTTAGTCACCTAGTCATTTATTTGCCAAATTTTACTAATGTGTGCTTCCTTGTGCGATTAGGGCTCTCTCAATGTTGAGGGTCCTAGGGATAAGCTCGTCATAAGAAATGACACATTGCATCTTTAACTAAAAGGATAAATCCGTATTGACATTAGCAATGATGATTCTGACTTATTTCTCCTTAGGAATGGGTCACTTGCTCTTACTAGCTCGCTACCTCAATCATTGTAGGAAGTTTGCGATCAAGTTCAATATTCTTATTTTAGGAGTCTTAATGGTTGGAAATCATAGTAAAATCATAATTTAATAACTTTTGGAATTAGCATTTTAAAGTGTTTTTTGGGGTCATTAACTTTAGACTATCTTCTCTTTTGTAGGGGTGGTTGCATGCCAATTTTTTTTAGTGTAAAATATCATAATTATTAGATTTTGTTACCTGTCTATGAATAAAAATTATTGAAGTGTGAGTTTGATTATTTTTGAAGATCTAAATAGTCAAGCTTGGTAAAGAAAAATCATGTCAGATAATATTAGTCTAGAACAAAATGAAGAGACACTTGATAGATTGTGGGCTAGATTGAAAAGAAAGGGTGATGGGAAATGTTATTGTCCTTGCAATAATTGCAAGGGATTAAAGACGAGATGAATTTTAATCACAACAGTCGAGAAACATTGTAGGAAACATTGTCATGTTGAAGGGGGGCATGATTATCATCCATTGGTAAGTTGTTCATTATATGTGTTTATATTGATTGAATTTGCAAATGTTTATATCATTTTAATATTATATAGATAATCACTTGATCATGATCATGGTTTATTTGTGTCTATCATTATTATAAAGGTGGGGCACCCTAGGGCAGATGATATGGATTATCATGGCCCAAAGAATGTGGTTTTGCAAGCGGACGAACATGGGGCTATGAATATCGGAGTTGAAGTTAATGATCCTATGGAAGAAGATCATGCGCCAAAAAAAATAGTTGAAGATGATGGTACAAATACATTGATTCATGACACATTTAGTGGTAGAGTTGATCATAATGATCAAGATGACTTTGATGATGTTCATGATTTACCTGTACTTGAGAAGGCATACGAGCCCCTTTATGAAGGCTCCCAAACAACTCTTCTTTCTGTTGTATTGTTTTTGTTGAACTTGAAGGTTATGAATGGTTTATCAAACATAGCAATCTCATGGATGTTAAGGTATGTCATATATGTCACCTTTTTTCATCTATTTTAATTGACGTTAGTTCATCACTAGTAAATAAATGATGAAATATGTACCATTAATATTATTTATATTAATAAATTATTTTTTGTTATAGATTGATTGGTGAATTTTTGTTACCACCATCTATTTTAGCTCACTCATACTGAGATCTATCCGCCATTATATGAAAGATATCAGAATGGAGTATCAAGCAATAGATGCATGTCCCAATGATCATATTATATATAATAAACAACAAGAATTTGCAAAAGAATGTATGGAATGTCATATCAATAGATATCAAACAAATCAACTAACAAAAATGGTTCCTCACAAGGTTCTTCGTTATATTCCCATTATTCTACGTATGCAACAATTATTTAGGTGCGAAATCTTAGCATAATTTATGGATTACCATGCACATAATAGAAATGGAGATGACATTCTTCAAATGCCTACGGATGGTTCTGTATTTAGGGGCATGGAGGAAAAATGGCCACACTTTAAAGAAGAACCTCGTAATCTCAGGCTTTCATTGGGAGTAGATGGTGTCAATCCATTTGGAGAGCTGAGATCTATTTACTCGGTGTGGCCTATTTTTTTTATCAACAATAACATTCCTCCATGGATGTCAATAAAGATGGAGCACATAATGTTGTTAATGATTGTTCCAGGTATTTGTTTACATCAATTTTATTTAATGTAGTAGCATCTCATTTGTCTAATTTTTTGCATAATGACTTATATTTTTTTCACTCAATAGTCATGTACATTAATTTATATATATTGTAGTAAAATGGTTATAATAATTATGTAATATTTATGTTCATTCAACTAGGTAAGTACCAAGTTAAAGATATGAATGTATATATCAAATCTCTTATCGATGAGTTACTAAAGTTATGGAATGGTGTTACTATGTATGATGTCTTTGGACCAATAGGACAAAGACAATTCATGATGCCCCAGGGCTAACAATTTTTTTTGGTATGTTATAACATTCAACTGCACTTTAATAATATTTAATTTGATTAAGTAGATATCATGCATAATTTTAAAATAATCTATTCATTATATATAATTATAAAAATTGACATATTTAATCCAATTATATATGATCTTGTAGGTCTTCAAACAAAGGGAAAATTTGCATGTCCAATTAGTGGTCCAAAGCTGAAATCTCATCGTTCAACAAGTTTAGGAAAGTAGGTGTTTGATGAGTATAGACACTTCCTCCATAGAAATCATAAGTATCAAACTACTGAAAAAAATCTTTTCAATGGGGAAGAGGAGACTACATCAAAACCACGAAGAATGACACCTCGCCTATGGAAGTTGGAATATAATAGAATTAATCGTCAAGGTTATACATTAGATCAAATTGTTTATCTATCATATATGATATGTTTTGAATTTATATATTTATATTGTGTTGTGTTTACTCATGTTGTAAATGACAATGATTTTTATTGTTAATTTGTTTAACTTATATGCTTCATAAAGGTCGTCAAGGCATTAATGGTCAGCTTCCATAGAGCCTAAAAATTTATCCCAGACAATTTAGTAGGTTGCCCTACTATGAAAAGTTAAAAATTATACATTTGTTTGATAAAATGCATATCAGAAAGAATATAACATAAACATTATGGAAAATATTGGATGGAAGGCATGACAAAGAAAAAATTGTCAAAATTTGTAGTGACATTCAGGAAGCCAATCATGCATTGCAAAATGTCATTCAATTAAATAGCGATGGAGATCAGATTAATATAAGTGCCCTTCCTTGGTTATTAACAGAGTAGCAAAGCAATGCTATAAAAGAAGTTACACAAAAAATTCAATTTTCCACAAGATTTGCTGCAAACATAAACAATATAATAACAAAGAAAGGTGAATTTGGGTCAGGGATGAAAACGCATGATTAACATACCTTCATTAAGGTAATTATTCTGGTATATTATATACAATTGCATAATGCTTGTACTTTTCAGTGTATTGTGTTTACTACTTTTGGAAAAATAATGAAAAGATCATTTTATAATTGTTGTGGTATGTTCTACCTCTATCTCCCAGATAACTTTGACAACAATGTCAAGCAAGTTATATATGATCTTGAAAAATCTATGAGGTAAGTAGTGATATCTATTCAATTCGTTGTATACATCTTATCATTTCCATTTGTTTTACTGGTTATGTAATATATTGTATATTTTTGTTAAATATCGCTAATATATTTGTCTTGAATCACTTGTAGATGGTTCATCTAAAGAAATCCATAAAGAAGATATAAATTATTGGAAGAGAAAAATTCCTTGTCTAATGTGTGAAATGCAAAAATGTCTACCTTCAACATTTTTCAATGCACAAGAACATACCTCATACACCAAGTTGAGGAGATTGAATTGTTTGGACTTATACACAAAGGTCCAATGGATGGTTGAGACACTTGAAATTTTTGAAGGCTTTGGTTAGAACAAAGAGAGCACATCCGAGGGTTCTATGGTGGAGGGATATATGGTATACCGCACCATGGTGTACATTAGTGAATATCTTTCTAAGTTTACAACAAAGATCCATGTAGATCGATTTGGGATCCCAACTCCATTAACAAATTCGAAGGGGAGTACCTGATGGGGAAAGGTAGATTGAGGAAAGTGAGAGGTAATTATAAGATGGTCATGGAGATTAATTGGAATACATTTTACATATGGTTTTTATATATATTGTACTTATTTAATTGTTAATCTTCAATATACATAAATTATAAATTAAGATCATATATTGTGGTATTTAACTAATTATACGTCGTTTGTGAATTTCAATTTTTTTTGATACAGTTGATCTAGTTGTGCATTAACATGGGAAGGTGTGGCTTCATTGGTTAAAGAAGCTCATCGTAATATAGATTCCAATGTTAGACAGAGAAATTGAATTAGCATATGGTTTAAGAGATAAACAGGTACCTATAAATATATTAATCACCCATATTATTTAATTATTTTCAATTATATTGATGTATATATATGTTGAGATTGTTTTCGTTGTATACATTTGGCCAAGAATAAATATGTTTATCAATTGATGATATTGCAATAATTTTTACATGTTTGACATATTGTAGGTGAAACACCACAAGGATATGTGGTGCAATGGTCGTAAATTTTGAATAAAAATGTTGGATGACATGAAGAAAACTTGTGATTCTGTTATAACTGCAGTCTTTTAGGTGACTAATGTTTCATCTAGAAGCGACATACATCCAAAAGTACCAGAAAATTGATACTATGGGATTTTGGATGATATACTTGAGTGTGACTTTGAGTCCTTCAGATTAATTTTGTTCGTCGTCCTATGGTACAGGCTACGATTGAATGAAAACGATCCCGAGAGAACTGTTATTGAGCATGACAATGGATTTACCATGGTTAATACAAGGTTGATCGAGCGAGCTGGAAATGACCCCTATGTTCTTCTAAGCCAATGTGAGCAGGTATTTTACTTAGAGGTTCTAGGTAAACCGGGTTGGTCATTTGTTGTTAGACATGATCCAAGAGGAAGGCCAGTAAAGTATAATGCGGTGGAAGAAGAAGATACCAAAGAACTAGAAGATGATGTAGATGATGATCAGGATCAACAGATAGTTGATGATGTCCTCGATGAAGATGTCGAAGAGGATGAACTAGATCATGATGATGTAGGAGTTAATGTTCATGAAGATGATATCCATGTGGATGATGACATTATCAAAACTGATATCAATGATGATGATGATATGACCAATCCTTACAATGTCAAATTTGGATCAGATGATACATACAAAGAGTTGGATGAAGAAGAAGATTAATGGCATTGAAATGTATGAGTTATGCAATTATATTATCTATTTGATATTAATTTCTTAATAGAATTATATTTGACTTATGTGGTTACATAATTAATTCATAATGTTTTAAATTTTTATGCCATTACATAAATAATTTAATGATGTACTTTTTAATGTTTGAAATTAGTGTGTTTTATGTTTCATGTGATCATAAAAGATTAAAAATTCAGTTGTAGAGGTGGTTGTTCAATGGTTGACATGTAAAGTCCTTTAAAGGCATAAAGTGATCATTGTAATGGTTGTTGATGGTTGAGGATTTAAAATACAAACTCTTGACATTCAAAAATCTATGTTTTTCTTCAAAATTTATGCATTTTTCTTGTTATGCAGCATTGTACAGTCACATGCAGCCATATTTTGATGTGAAATGAATTCCAGGTCGTCAAGATATGTGTTAGCTTTTATTTGAATTTGATTTGAGCGCTTAAGGCGTTGATTTGAGTTGGAAAGCTTCATTTCTTTGCATATAGCTCAGTTACCCTATTTTTGAGGGTTTTGTAGTCCAAACATGATATAAAGGGGCTCTTACACTTTTTGTGATTACTATAGCTTGTGTAAGAGGCCCCATGGATACTGTTGTAATTGTAGGATGAATGAATAGGGCGTAGGATGAGAAATAAGGAAGGTATAGCTGTTGTCCACAAGATTTTTGTGAAGAAAAGCATGTGAAATGAGAGGTACTTTCTAGCTCGATGCTTGTTTGCTCCTTCATTTTCTCTAAGAAGGATTGCAAGGCTAGAAGTATGGGTTAGCAAGTTATATTTTTTTGGCCGAGTCTAGGTAGAGTTGCAGAGCAAATTGTAAAGTTTGATGGTTTTAAGGAAAATGCAATTTAGGTTTTGAGTCATTCTGTAGTAGGTTTTGAATTCATGGGGATTTGATGTTTTACGATAGTACTGAAATTTGAATTGAAATGATTAATTCAAACTCATGTCTCTTCATTGTACATGCATATCTGAATTTTGAATAAGATAATCAAGGGTTGTCTCGTTCATCTCACTCTTGTGGTGTGTATGATTTATGTTTTGGCTTTAATTCAAGGAATTAATTAAAATGCTTGAATGGGATTGTAGGTGGATATATTTTTCATAAGGATTTGATAAGTAGTATTGGGTTAGAATACATATTGATGAAATTGTAAAACAATGTTCTCAAGGATCTTATATGTTATGTGTTAAATCTGTCATAAACCCTTAGATGTTTATGAATTTGACTCCCTCAATGGATATATGGCACTAATGTAAGTTGTACTAATTTGTATGGTTTATTATTTTGTTTGTCTTTACCTAGCGCTTACTACAAATTGCAAATCAATGACTATTTTACATTTTGGAATGTGTTGTAGTTATCTCATGCTCCAAATAGTTGATAATGCGTGGGAACAACCAATTCTATTGATGTGTACTATTATGTTGAACTATTAAAATGAGATTATTTGTTTATTAATGTTTATGATAATAGATGCGAGAGGTTATATAGCGTATTGGGGATCACTAATGGGTCTTACAAAGCCCGAAGTGTAGAGTGTTTCGAAATATTCGTCCCGGTTGGTCTAGGTCCTTTGGGGTTTCCCTTGATTGGGGTGGCAATTCCATAGGTAAATTAGAAGACCAACTTGGTTACACAAAACAACCAATGGTGGGGAGAGAGATAGATGAATTGGTGAGAGAGATTGAGGGGGAGTGGAGAGGAATGGGGGTGGGGGTTCGGTCGAAGGGAGAATAAAGTAAATGAAAGGCACAAAGATGAATTAAAGACGAAGGATCGGTCGAGATAAGTCGAGTTCGAGTTCGAAGTTCGGGGATATGGTTTAGGTTCGGGTTAAAATTAGGAGTGTTAGTTTACTTATATGAGTTGGATCTATAGGTTCAAGGAATTCAATCAAGAGCGTCAGGACCGATCTTGATGAGGATGCGCAAAAGCAAAATTTCGGAGGAAATGTGTTTACAACCTCTACACCAATAACATAAACAACATTAACACATAACAGATAATCCCATTGAATATCTCAACACAATAGGATAATATCGAATAAAATTGGTTGTTCATCGATAATATCAACTATGTGGAGCATGAGATAACTACAACACAATCCATAGTAAAATATAGTCATTCATTTGCAATTTTTAGCAAGCTCTAGGAAAAGACAAACAATTATTGAACTACACAAATAAGTACAACTTAGATCAGTCCCATATTTCCATTGCAGGAGTCAAATTCATAAGCATCTAAAAGTTTATGACAGATTTAATATAAAACATATAAGATCCCTGACAATATTGCATTACAATTTCATTAGTATGCATTCTCACCCAATACTACTTATCAAATCCTTATACATAACATATCCGCCTATAATCCCATTCAAGCATTTTAACTAATTCCTTGAATTAAAGCTAAAATAATGATTATACACACCACAATAGTGAGATGAATGAAACAACCCTTAGTCATCTTATTCAAAATTCAGATATGCATGTACAGTGGAGTGACATGAGTTTGAATTTATCATTTCAACTCAAATGCTAGTACTAATATACAACATTAAATCCCCATGAATTCAAAACCGATTATAGAATAACTCAGAACCTAAATTTTATTTCTCTCTAAAGCCATCGGAGTTTACAATTTGCTCTGCAACTTCACCTAGACTTGACCAAAAATTATCTAACTTGCTAACCCGTACTTCTGGCCTTGAAATCCTTCTTATAGAAAATGAAGGAGAAGACAAGCATCGGGGCCAAAAAGTACACATGTCACTAGCTAGTTGGCACACCTAGTGATATTCCAAAAATTGTTACAACAACCATCACCTTGGAGAATATTCTTGTTCATCATGTCAGTTGAGAAAATTTGATGCAACAACAAAAAACCACAAGAAACCCACGCTGAGAATGCCATCAAAGCAAAACTGGAAGCCATTGTAACCGCAACATCTGATTTACCACCTGTTAGTAGTCTATTCCTTTTACTCTTCCTCAGTCAAATATTTAGTTACCCATTTCTGGTATTCTTCATCAGTCGACCAGTCAAAATTAATCATCTCATTCACCTTGGTATTATAAGGTATGTATTTTACCGCTACCTGATTTTCATCTAATCTTTCAAAATCTTCCAAAAATGAGTAGGTACTAATGATTTTATCCATAAAGCTCACCAACAATTCATAATATGACTCATCACAAATTAATTTAATTTGATCATTGATGACTTCACTTGCTTGATCCTACCACTGCTGGAGTGACTTGATTTTCCCCTGCTCATCAATTATATCTGGTAACAATGTGTTACCCCAATCATTGAAAATTTTCACCAATTCCCTGATCTTCCTACTCAAATCATTTGGTAGGGTCTAAAAACCTTGCAATGATTTAACCAACACTTGAGTAGGCTTTAATGATTGGGGCCTATTATTTGTATCAAACCTTGAAGCCTTATATATGACATCCAAATCACTAGCCCTAGGGATCCAATTTTCAATCAATGGTATCACTACTTGCTAATCCCTATCAATATTCTTTATTGTATCTAATAGAAAAGAATATAAAGAATGTATAGATAGAAACTTACTATCAACCTTTTCATTTAAATGCCTCAAGACAGTAGTAACAATCTCCTTTTTCTTTGAAAGAGATCCCTCCTCACTTACCTTCAATGATGTCTGCAATTCATCAATTCTTCACAAGATTTTCTTCTTTGTAGGATCAACAAAGCACTTTGTTTCTTCATGAATTTGTTCTAAAGGAGGGGTGAGAGAAATATTCTGATTGAGAGACCCTGGTGTGGAAACAATTGAAGAAGCAGGAGGCATTGACCTTGCTGTGGAAGGTAATGTGCTGGTCCCTAGAGCACTTGATGTCTCCCCAATCTGTTTATACCTAAACCTTTCCACCTCATTCTGCAACTCAACATTCCTCTGTTGCATCTTGTTGTATTCCTCAATCAAAAGGTTATACTTCTCCATTAGGCTCTTCTTTTCAGCCTCCTCCCTTTCAACAGTATTTTGGGGCAATTTGGCCACATTCACAGTCAAATTAGTGGCCTCAGTGGTTGAGGTCCTTGAAGCTCTCTTTATTATTAATCCTCCTCTAAAATTTGGATTAATATCTGTAACATTTGGCTTTCTTCCTTGAGGGGCCAATGCCAAAATTTCCAAAGTTTCATATTCCTCATTGAAGGAAGAATCTTTCAATGTTGCCTTGACTTCTTCTTCAGAGTCTTGCAAAAGATGCTTGGACTTTAAAATAACATTAAATGCTACAACATCTGTAATGTCCAATTTAGACAGAATCAACACACCAGTCTTCTTCCCTATTTAGGAGTGATGTTCTTAAATTCCTCCATTAATTTAGCTTTTCCCTCCTCATCATTATGCTAGTCTGACCTGTCAGGCCTTAGTTCTCTTCTCTTCTTACATTTCTCTTGATATTCTTCAAATTTCATCCTCCATACCAATTTCAAGAATACAAGAGGTTTTACAAATGTATTGTCATCTAGAAACTCCTTACATGCTTCCATTCTTGCATCTTGTACACTTTTTCCTTTCATATCTAAATCAGATAGAACCAATTTAGTTGGCCTAGGAGGGGAAGGCACACCAACCTGCATGTCCTGATCAGTAACAATAATTTCATCCATCAAATCCTCCAATGGTTAATCAATTCTTTGTCTTTTAGGGCTTGGCTCGGATGGTGGTGATGAGGGATTGTCTTCTGGTGATGATTCTAAATCAATTATTTTAATTTCCCTGGGCACTTTGAATTTTGGACCTAGTTGTGAAGGAAACTTCATTATTTGCTTTCCTTTTCTATCCACTTCCTCTTCATCACTGCTATCATCCTTTTTCCTCCTGTAAATAGGCCACCTTTTTGTAGGCTGGTATTTTGGCCTTGTTTCAATTAGCCTAGCACCTTGTTCTTGTACACCCAGACTCAGTTCTAAATTTATCTTTTTGGTCCTCAATGTGCCCATAATTTTCTTGAAGTTTTCCATTATAAAGTAAATCTTCTTATGGTATGGATTGAACTCCAAAAATGGATTATACTTCAGATCCATCTTATGCACAATATCTAATAGCTTATCATAAGCTATCCATTTCTCCTTGTTCAACTCCTGCCTATTTAGATCAAATTCATTTTTGATCAAATCCTTAGGAAAGTTGAACTCATGCACAAATTTTCCAGCTTTTATTCTTTGTTTGAAAAGGGAAAAGAAACCCTCAGGATCATGCTGCCACTTTGGACCACACCTCAAATGGTAATCATCAAAGAATTTCTCAAAATGCATTCAACCTCCTTTTAAAAAGGAAAAATCAGACACCACTATATAATCAGGGAAAAATGTTCCCTTACCCCTACCTGTGAAGTTGTCCTCATGGATACAACCTATTTTCCACATAACTTCTGCAAACCCCACTCTTGGAAAACCATATACTCTCAAAATAGTGCTGACTAGGTATGGGATAATGTCACCCCAGTTATGGAAAACTTTCAATTATGGCTTCCTCCCTTTTGGCCTCAAGAAATCATGGAGTTCCTTAGGGATCCTGGGTACATTCACCATCAGTCTAGCCTTCAATCTAGAAGCAAAATAATTATCAAATTTCACATAATTGGTGCTTTCCTTATTGCAAGATAAATATGCATCCCATAATTGTACTGGCAATCTTTCTCCATCAACCGATTGCCTTAATTCCATCTTTTCAGAGAAAAAGTCAACATTCTTGAACAAGAACATATGCATCAGCATAGAATACTAGAAGAATTGAGTGCCAGTATCATTTTTCTGTAACTTTGACAACCCTTTATGTATCCTCTCAGTTAAGAAAGAAGCAAAGTGATATGTCATAGAGAAGTTAGGGTGTTGTATTTGCACCCCGATGAACATGTATGCAATAGGCATCACCGCACTAAGACTGAAACCCAAAATCTGACACAATGAATAGAAAGTGGCCAAGAAATGATTTACAAAATAGTTTAATTTGAAAGGTTCCTGGTCACTGGGGCTGATATGAAATTGTGAACCTCTTGCCCTAGCCAGATGAGGTGCAAGCAACTTACATCTAAAAAGAGACTTCAACTTTTCATATTCCTTCTTCATTTCCTCAAGATTTATAGGAACCAAGTCTTCACTCGGTTCAGTCAAGAAAAAAATCTGCTGGACCTCTTCTCTATTAATGCTTAATAGAACCTTTACATCATTATCCTTGATTACCCGTGTGACAGGGTTATATCTTGCAGCCACTACCCTAAGTAAGTCTATGTTAGGGAACATGTTTGGGACCACCAGCTTTCCCAAATCATACATTGATCCATTTGAAAAGGGGCGAGGAAAATTCCTCTATCCATACCATAATCTAAACATTTCCAAACCTGTGAGAGGAACCCTATCATCAACAATGTTAGAGAAATTATATACTAACCCTTCCCCCAGGATTTTCCCTCACATTAGAACCAATCCCTTCTTCCTATCATTCGTTGGGTAGGGCAATTGATCTAGGATATCATCATACATGTTTCTTTTTAAATAGTCAACTTGGCTAGAATGTTGCTTTGGCGGTGCCATCTTGGAAAAACTAGGGTCTTTTTACAATTTCACATTTTGAATAGCTAGGACTAACTAGAGATAGGAAATTATAGAACAAAACACTATAGTTTCTCAGAACTATAATTAAACTATAGCCCTAACACATTTATCAACAAGCTCAATGACAAGCACAACAAATCTTTTCTCAAATTCAAGTGCAGAATGACTAGGAAGCACAAAAATTAACTCACGGCTTTGTTTGCAGAAGTCCCAAATTTTGGCTACAAAGATTCACAACTTCGGTTGCGGCTCTAAAATTGCTCCGCAAAATACTTGAATGCTTTGTGATACAAATAAAATAGAAGAATTTATTTTATCTCGATCAAATCATTCCTACAAATGTCTCATCTGCCATTAAAGCTCACTCACGCGCTGCACAAATGGCTCCAACCATATTTGATGTAGATTTAAATTTTAGCCATCCACATGGCGGTTGCCCATGATATTGCAATCAATAAATATCCTGCAACTTTGGATCACACGATGGTGAGAAACCGTATATCTTGAGCATTCGTGATCTTGTTCCTTCAACACAATCACCAGCCTTATTATTAACAGTTGAGCAACTTTTTCATCAAGATTATAACATCTCCGCTAATTTAAAACATGTGCACCTCAAGAAAAATTTAGTAACCTGCCTTTTAATGTATTAAGTCTAGATTAATTTACCATAGTATTTCCTTCATTCCTTCAGCTTCATCAGATGAGACACGTGGCACCCGCCCGTGATATCGCGACTAGTAAAAACCTTGTTTCTTTCGATCATGCGATGGTGGGAAACTGTTAAGATCTAATGACAATTGATCGACAGTCAACCAAACTTATCTCCTTTAGCCTCACCAGATAGGACATGTGGCACCTGCATGTGATATCATGATCAACCAAAGTGGTGTGGTGGGGTCATCGTGAGATGGCAGGGAGTGGCTGAGATCAAATGATAGTTGATCAATGATCGCACGAACTTCATCCTTCTGCAAAACAAAACATTTATTAAAAGGACAAGGGGACATCACTAGGTAGATGGTAAACAATGACATAAGTTTTTTTTAAATTATGAAACATGGGGCCAACCAAGACTTAGGAAAATAAAACCCTGCTGAGGAAATAAAATATTAAAACAAAGGGACTTAGCCTAGAAAGAACGATAGGACATAAGTCATTTTAAAACCCCTCAAAAAGTAACATCGAAATAGATCCCAACCAAGGCATAAAATAAACACAAGGTTTTTATATGAGAATAAAGCTAAAACCACCAACCCAAGGAAAATTTTGACACCATGAAAGACTAGTAACACCAAGCAGGGTAGGAATGGAACATAAGGAGCAAAAATATAAAGTTCCATCAGAGGGGAGAGAGATAGAGGGAGTGAGAGAGAGATACCTAAGAGAGGGAGAGGGGTTAGGAGGGAGAGTCTTGAGAGAGAGAGAGGGAGGGAGTGGTAGAGAGATAGAGGGTGTCCAAGGGTGAGGGGGGAGAGAGGGGAGAGGAGGAGAGAGGGAGACGGGGAGGGGTTTGGGAGGAGAGGGAGGGATGGAGATAGAGAGGTGATGGATAGAGGGGAGAGGGCGGTGGAGAGTGGAGAGGGAGAGGGTTAAGGGTGAGTGGTGAGATATAGAGGAGGAGGTGGAGAGGTGGAGGAATAAAGGGAGAGGGAGGAAGAAGAAAGAGAGAAAGGAGAGAAGGAAGATAATGAGAGAGAGGGAGGGAGTGAGGGAGGAGGAGGAGTGGGGGAGGGAGAGGGGATGGAAGAATGGAGTGGAGGGGAGAGATAGGAGAGGTGGAGATGAAAGATGATGGAGGAAGGGGAGGAGGGGGAGTGAGTGGAGAGAGAGAGATGGTTTGGTGGTGGGCGGGAGTGGAGAGGATGGAGAGATGGCTCAAGGGTTTAGGGTCAAGGAGGAGGAGAGAGAGATAGAGGAGAGGAGGAAAGAAGGGGAGAGGTAGGAGGGGAGACCTGAGATAAAGTGAGTGAGTGAGGGAGAGAGAGCCCTGTGAGAGGATTGGATACTGGAGGGAGAGACTGGAGAGAGAGACAGAGGGAGGGTAGAGGGTGGAGGGGTTTAAGGGAAGGAACAAATGGAAGGAGGGAGAGGAAGGAGGGATAGAGATGGGTGGAGATGGAGAGATGGAGAGAGAGAGGGAGGGAGGAGGAAAGAAGGTGGATGGAGAGACGAGACAGAGTGGAGTGAGTGGAGTGGAGAGAGAGAGAGAGAGGGAAGGGGAGATGAGAGAGAGAGAGAGAGAGAGAGAGAGAGAGAGAGAGAGAGAGAGAGACCTAAGAGAGGGAGAATGGATAGGATGGAGAGACTTGAGAGAGAGAGAGGGAGGGAGAGAAAGAGAGATAGAGGGAGGGGGGTTAAGGGTAGAGGGAAGTGTTGGTTTCTAATCTACCTATAGAATTTCTAATCCCAGTCAAGGGAAGCTCGAAGGACCTGGACCAATTGACGAGGACTTTAAAAAATCCTCCTACACTTCGGGCTCTGCAAGACTCGGGAGGGTGATCAATATCCCTTAATGTGTTTACAACCTCTACACCAATATCATAAACAACATTAACAATAATAGATAATCTCATTTAATAGCTCAACATAATAGGATAATATCGAATAGAATTGGCTATTCATTGACATTATCAGCTATTTGGAGCTTGAGATAACTACAACACAATCCCAAGATAAAATAGGTCATTGATTTGCAATTTTTAGTAAGCTCTAGGTAAAGAGGAACAAATACTAAATCATACAACTTAGATCAATGCCATAAATACACATAGTCTCCTCATTTTATCTTTATTGGAAAACCACCTGTCACATATGTGGGTGACCTAACAACTCACCTTCCTATGTGATGTGTGACTGTCCAATAGGATTATGGTGATTGGGGCTTGACAACAACTTGAAATTATTCCTCATTGTTTAAAAGATACATAATTGAACTTGATGCATCCATGAAGTCACTTCCTTTATAAATAGATCATAGATCTTCTTAAGAAGATTAAAGGACATATCAACACAATATGTTGCATCTTTTGAATCTATCCTTTCCTATCCTATCTTGCGTTCCTTTCTTGTCCTGTCTTATGTTACTAGTCTTTTATGGTATTGGGAAAATCCTAAGGTTGGGGTTTTGTCTTTGACTGAATCCCTCTATCTCTCCCCCCTCTACCCATAACCCTAAACCC
>VDFB02000363.1:99254533-99295052 GCA_007258455.2 Sequoia sempervirens | reverse complement strand
TGAAGGGTCAATACCAGTGCCGAGGAAGAGTTTGGAGTAGTGAAAACAAGGTCAATGCCAGCGATGAGGAAGAGTTTGGAGTTAAAAAAAGGTCAATACCAGTGCCGACAAAGAGTTTGGAGGAGTGAAAACAAGGTCAATATTAGTGCCGAGGAAGATTTTGGAGGAGTGAAAACAAGGTCAATACCAGCGCCGAGGAAGAGTTTGGAGTTAAAAAAATGTCAATACCAGCGTTGACGAAGAGTTTAGAGAAGTGAAGACAAGGTCAATATCAGCGACAAGGAAGAGTTTGGAGGAGTGAAAACAAGGTCAATACCAATGCCGAGGACGAGGTTGAGGGCACTTAGGGAAAATCGACAACTAAGGGGAAATGAGTACTGTAAGTTTGGCACCCCCATTCTCTTTAACCTTCAATTTTCATGCCTAGTTTCCAAAGATATTCTCGTACATTGGCACCCCCATTCTCGTAAAATGGTATAAGATAAGACAGAAAAAATAAAATAACTTAGTCTTTCACATTTTTATCCACCAACCTCAGGTCTTGGAAAAACTCCCATAATCTACCTAGATCTTGGTTGAGGTCTAGGATTTCATCACACATACCCTTCATCGCATGAGTCTGAAGCAATTGTAGACTTATCCCAAGTATATGCTAGGCTAAGGTAGATCTAATGAATTGAAATAGAGGCATACAATTCTTCTTTAATACCTCCACCACAAACATATGCAAGGTGTTGGTTGTTTTTATGGTAAGTAGGTTGATCTTCTAATCTACCTATGGAATTTCCAATTCCAATAAACGGGAGCTCAAAGGACCTGGACCAACTGACGAGGATTTTAAAGACCTCCTACACTTTGGACTTTGCAAGACCCGGGAGGGTGATCCATTAATGCATTTACAACCTCTACACCATCATCATAAACAACATTAACAACAACAAATAATCTCATTTAATAGCTCAACATAATAGGAGAATACCGAATAGAATTGGTTGTTTATTAATAATATCAACTATTTGGAGCATGAGATAACTACAACATTTCACAGTATAAGATAGTCATTGATTTGTAATTTGTAGCAAGCTCTAGGTAAAGGCAAACAAATACTAAACCATATGAATAAGTACACTTAGATCAGTGCCATATATCCATTGGAGGAGTCAAATTTATAAGCATCCAAGGGTTTATGAAAGATTTAACACATAACATATAAGATCCTTGATAACATTGCTTTACAATCTCATCAATATGCATTCTAACCCAATACTACTTATCAATTCATTATACAGTACATATCCACCTACAATCCCATTCAAGCATTTTAATTAATTCCTTGAATTAAACCTAAAACAAGAATCATACACACCACAATAGTGATATGAATGAAACAACCCTTGATCATTTTATTCAAAATTTAGATATTCTCTTATAATGGAGAGACATGAGTTCGAATTAATCATATCAACTCAAATGCCATTACTGTCATAAAACATCAAATCCCCATGAATTCAAAACCTACTATAGAATGACTCAAAACCTAAATTGCATTTCCCTAAAACCATTAGACTTTACAATTTGCTCTGCAACTTCATCTAGATTCGACCAAAAATATCTAACTTGCTAACCCATACTTCTGACCTTGAAATCCTTATAGAGAAAGAAGGAGCAAACAAGGATCGGGCCAGAAAGCACACGTGTCACCAGCCAATTGGACCGCCTTGTGATATTCCAAAAAATTGTTACAATAGTAATCTCCCCAGAGAATCTTCTTTTTCATCGTTCCCAATGAGAATGGTTGATGCAGAAACAAAAAACTTCAAGAATTTTGTGCCTAGATTGTCACCAAAAAATGAAACTGGAATCTGTTGTAACTACAACAGCTAATTTTTCAACCGTTAGCAGCCTACTTCTTTTCACTCTTCCTCAGTTAAATATACATTTACCCATTTCTAGTACTCTTCATCAGTTGGACAATCAAAATTGATCACCTCATTCACCTTGACACTATAAGGTTTGTACTTAACTACCACCTGATTTGCTTCTCTATCAAAAGACTCCAAGAATGAGTTGGTGCTAATGATTTTGTCCATACAGCTCACCAACAAATCAAATCTAAGTTACCCTGTTTTTGAGGGTTTTGTAGTTGAAACATGATATAAAGGGGCTCTTACACTTTTGTGATTACTGTGGCTTGTGTAGAGGCCCCATGGATACTGTTGTAATTGTAGGATGCATGAATAGGGCGTAGGATGAGAAATAAAGAAGGTATAGATGTTGTTCTCAATATTTTTGTGAAGAAAAGCATGTGAAATGAGAGGTTCAAGCCTAGGTTTCAACAAAACATGTATGGGAGATCTGATTTTATGAATTTTTATCCATGTGAAAACCTAATGGGTTGTTTCTGAACACTGAATATAAATGATACACACACACACATATGTATGTATGTATATATGTATTTGTATTTTTAAATGTAAATGTAAATGCAATTACTGGATGCTCTCCTAGAACAATAAATGCAACATAACATTAAATAAATCTATATATATGTATATAAATGTGTATTTCTAAATGCAAGGGTAAATGCAAAGAGCATATGGTTTTGTAGTGTTATAGATACAACATATCCATAAATTAATGTAATTGAAATTCTAAAGTCTTCAACACATATAATATGAAATCGATCAGACTATTAAACTACATGAAAAATAAATGAAAACAGTAAATGCATATGTATGCGTATTTGTAAATGTAAGTGTAAAATAAATAAGAATAATGAAAATTATAAAAGAATACAAGGAAAGGTCTCCTCCCTTCTTGGTAGTGATAACCTCCTCCACACACAACCCTTAAAAATTATGAATAGAGGAATATAATCTTTGAAGAACTCAAAGTTGATTCTCTCCTACCTTATGCAATTAGTCATTTCATCCTTACAAACATTTATAGTGATTACTAGAGGCACATAGACCAATTCTTCATAATAGAAGAATTTGATCATATTTTTCCAATGATGGCATTATGAGAAAACCTTAGGTTAAATGAATAATTCCTAGCTAAGTTCTTTAAATCATGTCCAACTATATAAGAGAAGACCACTGCTATGTGTACCTGGATACCATGGAGAAAGGCTCTTTGGGATCTTTCATCAATCATCCTACCTTAAAACATACCAAAAGTCTCCTAGCAATTAGACATAGGAAGATTTAAGATGACTTAAAAAAAAAATATTTCCAAAGCATAAACTTATGATGACTTAACCAGGCCTAGTACACACTCCCTCCCCGTTAACCACTTAGACATATAGAAATTAAATGTAAATTTTCTACTATTTTTAGTCATGTAGGTGTCTAATAAACCACTTGGTGGTGTTTCCCTTCAAGTTTATTTACTTGAATGAAGAGTAGAAGTCCTTTGATTACAATTAGAGAATACATTTGAGGCCTTGGTTGTGTAACTGGTGGACCATAGTCACATTTAACACTTGTTACAAAGTTTGGGAGTTAAAACGTTAAGTATATTTGATTTGTGGTGGACACATTTGGACAGTAGTAACAATAACTTGCAGTCTATCAAGACTTGATTACCTTATAACCTGTGAAATTCTAGCGATGAAATAATAGATTAATCATAATGTCACCTTGGGATCACATCACCATGAAAGAACTTCATCCAACATCCTTATGAGTGCAGTACCAAAAAAATAGGTATTTATCGACCTCCTTCCTTGAGTGAGGGAAATTCAGGAAGAGAAGAGGAAAGCGAGACATGTAGTATGTCTAAAAGAGGGAGATCAACTAGAGGTCAAAAGATTAGAAGAAAATTTTGTAAACGCATGGAATTTTTTTTGCTGAAGGGGGGTCATGTTCTTATGATGATGAGAGCATAGGTGACGTTGAGGTGCCCTTGAGGTACAGACATCTACGGAAACAATGGGTACCCAAGGAACTTCCTCCAATAAACATTGATTTTTGTGTCAAAGAGAGGATATATCGCATAGCACCATTGTCATTACATGGTTTGGTCCTATTTTGCATGGACGGCATAAAGGTTTATTATGAAAAAGTTACTGAATTGATAGAGTATGTCAGACCCTGTTACAGTTACAAAGATTGGATGCAACTGATTCGATATACACGAAGTATGCATAGGTATGCACTTTTAGCAAATTATATACAACTAAAAGATAAGGATCAAAATAAAGGAGTGTCTATGTACATTGACGGAAGGCTAAAAGCATCAGGGAATATTGTAGGGTTTATAAATAGTACACAACATGGGTCAACAAATAAGAAGCCCAATTGCATATTCGAGGCACACAAGGGAAACCATGTATTTGTATGTGCGATATATTCAATAACTATAGGGGAAGAGTTGCTAATCAATTACAATTTGAATTAATTAGTTACAAACATAGTTACTATGGGGGTGGCACGTACTATGTACCATTTTACCCAACCTCCAATTAATGACTCCAATATACCATTTTATTCTTATATTTTTTTTGTAAGTCTATTGGTTTCATTTCTGTAATATTTTTTTATATTTAATTTTTGTCACAGTGGGACATTAATTGTACATAGAAGGCTCTGGCCTAGAGCATAGATCGTGATGTATCTTTAGGCACTTCTACCTAACAGGTTTACCTCATTGTAATTGTACAAATTAGATATGAGCAAATTTTTTTATTATTATGTTTTTTTCATAAGTTTATTGGGTTAATTTCGATAATTTTTTTAATATTCTTGTTGCAGTCAAATGATCGGGGAAAGGCACTAGCAGTATATGAGAGCATCCATAGTGAGGTGCAGTCAATATTTTGTGATGATGACATCACTTATTCAGCAAACCCTCTCGATATGATAAGGAAGATAAAAAAATGCAATGAAGAAATTGTTAACTTGATATTCATAGTTCCTCAAACAGATGAGATGAGAGAGAGGGTTAAAATATTGACTGAAAGATCACAAAACTTGCAAGTAAGCTATCATGAGGTCTTTAATTATAACATAAGTTCATTCATGGTTTTATATTTTGTACTTTTTTATGTTATGAACTAAAATGTGTTGTTTTTACAGGATTATTTGCCTCCTCATGATGCTCTTGGCCATGATCAAGGTACTGCAAGTGTTGCCCGAGGAGTAGGGATTGGTACAAGTGTCCATCCTAATCTTACCGAGCATACATCACATCATCTGACCCCATCATTTGTGCCTATATTTTCATCTGAAATGTCAGAAACACATACCATGTAGGCATTCGTTAACGCACTCTCTGGCAGCGAACACATGCTAAAACATGTGTCAGGACATGTACCTGGGGATGTAGAGGCTACTAGTACTAGCAATGTTTTAGCAACATTTCCTAGATCTTCCCGTATTACTAGTACGGGAACATTGCCGGTCACATTTTTGGTGAGTGAGGATTTCATTCCCATAAAGATAGAGAAGGTCCTAGGTACTTTAAAATGTTTTAATTATTATTGTATATAATCCAATTGAAATTTACTTATTGATCGCTCTTTTTAGACTATTGATCCCATGATCATTTTGTAGGAAATGATGTTTTTTATAAACATCTAAGTGATATTACATTGGAGATCTTCAGGCCCACCATATGTACACGGTGGAATGCCCAAAATCAATATTTAAAAGATGAGCTTATTAATTGTTTAGTTGTGTTGTTCGGTGATAAAACATTCAATCGAACCAAGGTCCTTAAGAATTTTGGTACCTATCTAAAGTATGCAAGGGACCAATATAGGTCAAATTTAGAGAAGAACAAAAAGTATGAGTGTCCCCCCATGATTCTGGAGAGGGAGTGGAAGGACCTGGTGTCGGATGGAAAGGAGAAGGTTGAAAAGAAAAAAGGAAAGACACCACCGGGCCAAAGAAGGTATGTGATACTATCAACAATGTAATTATATACTGATTACTCTTTCTTTTTACATAATCTAACGTATTTAAAACTTTTCATAGGTTGCCCAACACATCGAAGGCAACAAAGGAAAAACTAGAAAAACACAGGCAACACAAACTTGGCTTTGGTGGTTATATGAAATTAGTCGCACGAATTGTAAGTATCAATAAATGTAATATAGTATCCAAATAATAAATTTAAAACAATTTTGGTTTTATCACACCATAGAAGAAAAATTCATGATCTTATGCAAAAATGTAGGGCTTTGAATTCAACAGAGTTCCCACAGAAGATGACCTAAAAATTGCCTTCCAGCAAGGCTATTGAGTCATGGTTGAACGCCTAAGAGTATTGATTAGGCAAACACAACCTTCCATTAAAATTGAATGCTTGTGCAATCTATTCAATATTAATTTCCACCATAAAGTAATTACATACCTATTTTTTTAAAACATTCAAGCAATGATAATACTGCACATGACATTGGAATGCCACCTAGTGAGGGTGGAGCACAACCTGCAGATATAGGTCATGGTGTGCATCCTAGTACTTTAGAACATGTAGAGTGTGATCAACATGTTGAGCATGATTAGGCAAGAGAATATTAGGAACATGATGTCGCCCCATCAGGTAAAGAGGACCACTCTAAAGTTCTTTTAAACATATTTAATTGCAATTGGTGTATTAATTAATGTAACCTTTCGTGTTTCAACTATAGAGCATGTAGAGAATGATCAACATGTTGAGGATGATCAGGAACATGATGTGGCCCCATCAGGTAAAGAGGACCACTCTCATGTTCTTTTAAACATATTTAATTTCAATTGGTGTATTAATTAATGTAACCTTTCGTGTTTCAACTGCAGATCAGGATTTAGAGGATGTTCAGCATGTTGAACATGAGTCTATAACAGAAGTTTAGGAACATGATTTGGACCCATCAGGTAAAGAGAACCACTCTAATGTTATTTTAATTAAAGAAATACTTGTAACAATAATAATAAAACATACCAATTTAACATTTCTTTGTTATTGCAGCAGATTCCCCCTTGCAGTGGCATCCACGTCATGAGCAGACGACTAGGCGTACATTAAGATCACAAGAAGAGGGTAGAACAACTAAAGGGGGGAAAAATGATTTAGAAAATGATACTCCACTTCAAATTTTTCTAGCTTTAAAAAATAAACAAAAAAAAAGTGATTGTAATCATATCATGACAACCATATTTTTGATAATATGTAAAAATTGGAAGAATGAATATTATATGTTAATGAATGAATGTTATATGTTATTAATGGATGAATGAATGAATTTTATATGTTATTAATGGATGAATGAATGATTAATGTTATATGATTAGGTATGGGGAATTGAGAGTGATGTGAGGGGGGGAGGGGCCAAATGAGCTTCCACCATCACGTGGTTGGCCCTATTAAGTAGAGAATATTAAACTATTATCAAAAAAAGAGAATCTCAATAAGGTAATGCACTTTTCAATATAAGAAATGCATCGTTTGAAGCATCAAACCAATATGCAAAGATGAAAGAAAGTGCTAACTTTTCACTATGGTGGCAGAAAAATGATTCTTTATACCCTAAATCCATGCTTTGCATCATAATTTGAAGTTGTTTCCATTCCAATGTTCTGAGTTTAGTTTGTTTGTATGGATTTGTATGAATACCACATTGTGTTGTGTGTGGATTGGGTTTCAAAGCTTGTTTCTTCTTTTTTTTATTGGTGACATAACTCTAAAATTTGAATTTTGTGCATAACAGGTTAGTGGAAAAATTGACAGCTCTGAAGGGTTTAGATGCTCGATTGAGATAGATGCATAGATATTTGGATCTTATTATTGATGGGAGGCTTTGACTTAACCATAGAATTTTGTACCATCTATAGGTATGCAAAATTTTCTCTACTTACATTCATTCTTGATCATAAATGTTGTAAATGATATTAATGCTTCAAACTTAAGATTCGTTTCATTGTTATAATGATCAAAATGTTATAATTTGCTATAAATTCAAACATTCTCTTTCCCCTACCCTTTTCTCTCTCCTCCCTCCTTTTAAAAATTCTCTTTGTCATAAAATATTCACATTTCTGTCTCATTTACACAAATTTATCTGAAGTACTAGAAGTGAATAAAGATTTGTAAAAGATGATGGATTATGTCTAAACAACAACTTTCCATCTTATAGCTAATTAAATCCTTAATATTTGAATAGTTTAGAGCTCGAATAATGCTTGTATATGCATGTGTAGCAATAAGGGAGCCTATGTGAAGATTGAAATTTAAAACATCACTTTGGTATTTTTCCTTAGGCAGTGAAATGATATTTTGAGTAATACAAACCTACACACACATTGATATTTTTTGGCATTGCATTGAAGAATTTTTTTTCTCTTATACCTACCCTTGGCTAGACATGGAGATATATAATATTGGTTTTTGGATTTATTCTGTAAGTAGTTAATTTCATAGAGGATCTTCTTAATGTCCTGTGTTAGGTGTGAAAGCATATGAATCACTTGCTGAAGGCACCATTTTGTACTAATCCAAAAACTATATTTTTTTTTAATGTTTCTTGCATGTTTTTTTTTTAGGCTCTAGAGATGTAGCTTGGCTATTTCCTTTGCACTTTTCATCTATTTTGATGATTACAATAGATTGTCCTCATAATTTTTCATGTAGATTTGTTTGTAACCTTATTTTCTACCAATCAATTTGCAAACCACTCACATATTAAGGACCATTTCACTAACTTGTAGTCATCCATTACTTCATATGTTGCAGGTTGTGTATGTGTGCCAATAAATCCTTATGATTGTGAGAACTTTAATCAGGTACAAGTGTACCCAATCTTTCTCAAGTAAAAGTCTTACCTTATTTTATAGTACTTTAAATGGTTAATTGAAGGTGCTTCTTTAGATCTAAGATAGTTGAAGCTTGGATTAAAATATGGTATTAGATGGGCAATATAATGATAAAAATGAGGTCCATTGAACACAAATTACAAACATAATTTACTGGACTATGAATAGTGTTACAATTATAATTATTTATCCTTTACCTACCTCTTCATTAATGAAAAAGATAGATCCCTATAAATCTAACCATGAAAGTGTTGAAATCTGCAATATCTGCAGGACTCCGAAAACTATCAAACATATTATTTTTGAATGTTTTTATGCTCAGGAAATTTGGTACTTATTCTACCATAAGCTGAAGGTTTCGAATAGCAATGGTAAAATTAACTAGCATGATATTATGTTTTGTAATTTCAAGCTCAAGTTTGATTGTAAGTTGGTATTTCCAATCCATTGAGAGCATGTGGCATTTGTGGAAGGTGAGAAATGATGATAAATTTAAGGGTATCAAGAGGGTACTTACCGAGTCTTGCAAGAGACTCACTTTCTACTCTGTTGCTCTTCAGGTTTCAACTCTTGAGGAGATCTCAATGGAGAATTTCTTGAAGTCAATAAATGAAGGTGCTGCTAACAATACCAAAGAGGATCTGAGAAGTGGACCCCCTTGTAGGTTGATCTTGGAAGAGACTGTGCTATTCTAGCAGACATTTGATGAGCTCCAAAGAGCAATTGATGAAGCTGCAAGCCTAGAAAGACAGCGCAGCCCCCAACAGTTGGACCCCCAAGGAGAAACAATGGCGGACCTTGATATTGAAGAAGTCAACAATGAGGAGAATGTAATAAGCACTATGTATTGTTTACCCTGATTTGAATAGCAGCAAACTGTGGTGCTGTTAACAACAATTTGTATTGTCTATGTTGGTTTTGAAAACAACTAGTGCTTTTTGGTTTCTTTCTTGTTGTGTAAAGTACTGATAAGGTATATTTCTTGTTATGGAAATGATTTGATGTTGTACTGATCCTAATGCTGAATAGGCATTTTCATGATAAGTAATGGACCTTAAACTATTTTCAATACAAAAAAAAAGATAGCAGATATTGGAAGTTCATTACATGTCTCATGTATGTGTTAGTATTTTAATTTTGTTTAAGTTGTTCAAGAGCTTGATTAGGTCAAGAATATGTTCTACAAGCTCTATTCTCTTGAAACTGCTCAACATTTTCTCTTCAATCCAAACGTTTTCTTAACTCCTTCCCTTTTTAGCCCTTGGTTGTTCTCAAGTGTAATATTTTTTCTATGCATCTTGCAGTCTATATGTATGATCAGTCATCTCTTATGAAGCATGGATAACATTTCATGGAATTGTTGTTGTAATTAGACAATTTCCATTGTGAGAATAATCATTTAATTTGTATGGAAGTAAGTCTTTCATATTATTTGACTTGGTATTGTAAACTTGTCTTTGTAGGATTCTCTCGGGGGGAACAACATAACTGTTATGATAGGTAGAGTTGTTTCTTAACCCCTTCCCTTGTTAGCCCTTGGTTGTTCTCAAGTGTAATGTTTTTTCTATGCATCTTGCAGTCTATATGTATGATTAGTCATCTCTTATGAAGCATGGATAACCTTTCATGGAATTGTTGTAATTAGATAATCGCCATTGTGAGAATAATCATTTAATTTGTATGGAAGTAATTATTTTTCATATTATTTGACTTGGTATTGTAAACTTGTCTTTGTAGGATTCTCTTAGGGGGGACAACCAAACTGTGATGATAGGTAGAGTTGTTTCTTAACTTCTTCCCTTGTTAGCCCTTGGTTGTTTTCAAGTGTAATATTTTTTCTATGCATCTTGCAGTCTGTATGTATGATTAGTCATCTCTTATGAAGCATGAATAACCTTTCATGGAATTGTTGTTGTAATTAGACAATTGCCATTGTGAGAATAATCATTTAATTTGTATGGAAGTAAGTCTTTTTCATATTATTTGACTTGGTATTTTAAACTTGTCTTTGCAGGATTCTCTCAGGGGGAACAATAGAACTGTGATGATAGGTAGAGTTGTTTCTTAACTCCTTCCCTTGTTAGCCCTTGGTTGTTCTCAAGTGCAATGCTTTTTCTATGCATCTTGCAGTCTGTATGTATGATCAGTCATCTCTTATGAAGCATGGATAAACTTTCATGGAATTTTTGTTGTAATTAGACAATTTCCATTGTGAGAATAATCATTTAATTTGTATGGAAGTAAGTATTTTTCATATTATTTGACTTAGTATTGTAAACTTGTCTTTGCAGGATTCTCTCGGGGGGAACAACAGAACTATGATAATAGGTAGAGTCGTTTCTTAACTCCTTCCCTTGTTAGCCCTCGGTTGTTCTCAAGTGTAATGTTTTTTCTATTCATCTTGCAGTCTGTATGTATGATCAATCATCTCTTATGAAGCATGGATAACCTTTCATGGAATTGTTGTTGTAATTAGACAATTGCCATTGTGAGAATAATCATTTAATTTGTATGGAAGTAAGTCTTTTTCATTTTATTTGACTTGGTATCTATTCTATGATTTAAAGAACCCCAAAATAAGAAAATTAATAGGTTCCATTTGTTTACTTGCTTTTAGACACTTGTTTAATCGGCAAGACCCTCAGAATGTCTTGTTGATAACCAACAGTGTTCAAAAATCCTAAAGAGGTTAGATCGATGTGACATTGGATGTGTTTTACTGACTGAATTCATTGACAAGACATGGACTATTAGAGTGAGTTTTCTATCCTGTGTTGATGATTGATCTCTCACCGATGGGTTGGATTCGATGGTCATCGCCAAGAGTCTCCACGATGGTACATTTCAATGAATATTTAAAAAAAAAAATTACATTGTTTCATCGCAATTTCGACGAAAACCACTAATGAAACACTGAAAAGGTCCAACGAAGTTGCTATAGATGTGACGAAGGCTTTGTCGTAACTCCTTGCTCGATTCGTCACAATTTTGACAAAGTCCACCGACGAATCATAGAAAAGGTCCGACGAAGGCTTTGTCATAACACCTTGCCACTTTCGTCACAATTTCGACGAAGGACACCAATGAATCATAGAAAAGGTCCGACGAAGTTGCTTAGCTGCGATGAAGGCTTCGTCATAACTCCTTTCCCATTTCGTCGCAATTTTGAAGAACTCTACTGACGAATCACATAAAAGGTCCGGTGAAGTTTCTTATCTGCGATGAAGGCTTCATCATAACTCCTTGCCCATTTCGTCAAAATGGCGATGAACTTCTGGTGTTGTTTCGACGCTTCAGAAGAGCATACATGAAGTTTTCGTCAATATTCCGATGAACATCCGAGTCATTTTATGATGCTGATGACTGACGAATTTGTGCCGTTATTTTGACATTTAAAGTGTTGTCAGAATTTTGACGAAAAAATGGCGACGAAATTGATATCATCATTTCGTCGCTTTTCTAAAAAATATTTGTCGAATGACTGACAAACATTCGTTGGAAAATGGAGCCAAATTCAGTAGTGGTTCCATTCGTAGGCCAAATTAAAAGCTTCCCCTTGACCCTATATTCTTGTCCAAGTCAGACTATCACCTAAGAGATGGTTGTAATTGGAATTCCTCCCATTTTAAAGATGTTCTTGTTGTTGATCATGATGTTAGTTGCAACAACAATGCATATAAAATCCTCATAGGAAAACTATAAAGAACCTATCTTTACTTGAAAGATTGAACCAGGGAAACCTAAAATTATGAGGAAAGGGGAAAGGTTGACTCAGCTTAATCCCAAGGCTCTGGTAGTCAGGTTTTGACCATACTGGGTTCACTTCAAGGTATGATGTGATATTTCTATTAATCTCGAAGGGTATATAGTTGTCTCTAGTTTTTAAAGGAATCATACGCATCAAAAGGAATATTTTCAGTCCGATCATTAAACAATTTCATGAAATCAACAAATTTGCAATAATATTTCATGAATATCAAACAACTTTGCTATCACTTAAGTAGATTTAACTTTAAGCATTCAAAATTTTCATGGAAATCAAATATTTGCAATAAAATTTCCATTCATTCATCTATTTTTTGGTACATTTTCTAAAATTTAAACATCTAATCTAAAATAAAGCATAAAAAATACTTGAAAAGTAAAATTCCTCCTAGGTATTCTCCACACATGCCCCAAGATTTAATAAAATCAAAGCAAACCACTCTATACTTCACTAGTTTGCTTCACAACTAGGCATAAAATTTTGGAAGATTTTAAAGAAGGGGGTTTAGTTTGGACACCGCGTAGGTTCTGTATGCACCCTTAAACGATGCAACATACAGTCTTGTCTAGCTGAATGAAAAAACTAGGTACAAAAGATTCATGAGATTGGTAGCTTTCAAATTAGCTTTGATATTGATCAAGTTCTATGTGCATACAAGTTTTTAATCTAGAATGATTCAGAAAATAGGAAAAAAAAAAAAAACTTAAAGAATTTTTGGCTCTTCCAACATCCAAAAATTATGAACTTAACTTAAAAATAAATATCTCCTGACCTTTTATAGAAGCAAGACACGGGGAAGATAAGACAAATACATGAGAGGAAATCCAAGGGATGAACCACATCAAGGCATGTGGAATCTGAAAAATGGGAAGAGAATTGCAAATGAAGTCGACAAATTTCAACCTTCATTAACACGTTGATATCCTTTGGGTCTTTAATATTTTTATTATGGTCAGGATAATAACTTGAGTCAAGATAGTGTGTAGGAACTTTCCCATATATTTAGAATGATTTCTTTATCATCTTGTTCCTACATTCTAGTTCTACCTCAGACTTTCTACTCTCGGGAATGGGTTACACCAAAGGTTGGCACTTTCTTTTGCTGCATGCATAATACCACAATCCTAGTATTTCGACAACTCAAGCTCCTCCTTTGCATAAATTATTGGAATGTGTAGCCCGATCTGTATATGATTCTATTAGTGATCCAAATTTGTCTAACCATCCATACTCGAACTTTGCATCACAATTTGCTTCTCCTGCAATCAAAAATTCCAACTATTAAATCCCTTTTAAAACATTCATAAAAATCTCATGTAAATAAAACCATCATTAATTAATCATCAATTTAAATTCATCATAAATAAAAAACTTTCAAAAAAGAATCATATATTCTTGTGTAATTATTTCTTTTAGCTAGGTTACTAGACCATCAAACCTTTTGGATAACATTAAAATTTTAAACTTTACTTTGCATTTTTACCTGGTACTTGGTACCTGAAACTTTAGCTTTTACCATAATTTTCTTAGACCTCAGATTTTATCAGAACTTCCATATTTACTGGAATTCTGCTCCTGGACCGGAACACTTTGCTTAGCACCTTGTGTTACCTTTTTACACTTTTGGCCTTCCTGATTCCCGGTACCCAAAACACTTGAATTACGAAGTACTCTTTAAATTTTTTTTTTCTTTTCGCTAGTTTCTGGTAATCTTTCCAACTAGCCAACACCTTCCATAAGCATTAGTTTTCACTTGAGGTCCCCAAGTCTTACAGTCTTGGGGCGTGTTGTGAGACCACACAATAAATTGCAACCAATAAAACCAAATTTAAGCCAAAACTCGAGATTAAATCACTAATCATAAATTATAATTTCTACATATTTGAAAACAATAGCTCTTTACCTTTACCTAGATTTTGACATAAAAAATAGTAAAATTTCTCCAGAAAATATCAGTGTGTGCTTTGATAAATTACAGTTTTTGGAATTCAGTGAAAAAATTTAGTTCATTGAAATTGAACTACATAATTCAGTAATCCTCCAAATCCAACTGTGGATAGAGCCTTGCTACTAATCAAGCATCCATAGCCCTAGCAAGGTTATCTCTGTAATTCCCCCAAACATAGCTCTACTGCCAGCTAGGAATCTATAGCCCCAGTAGAGATATTTGAATAGCCTAAAGAGTTATTTTTTATTTATTTATATTTATTTTTATATTTCATTGATAGCTCATTTCAACTTGCAAGAAATGAAGCTCACTATTAGGTTGGGAATTATAGTGGTAGTGAAGGTTACCTTTTGATTTTTCATTCAATACAAATCCCTTCATCATTTCACTACTTCACAGAAACTCATTTAATTATTCCTTGTTGGTGTGTATTATTGGTTAAATTTTACCACTCTTATGCCAAATCCCACCTAACTACAACTTGCTATATGTTAGAAGATATGCATAAATTAAAATTTAGTAGCAAACAATTTAATCACCAAATTTAAATCTAAATTTAGAACCATTAGTTACCACCCTTCCATTTCAATTTTATGACAACTACTAAATATTTGGCTAGCAACTCCAATTTGATGGTGCTGCACCACATTAATGCATCAAAATTTTCATAATGACACTTAAATCTGATCACAATATTTTGCATTAAATTCACATGCCTCAATACACATGTATTATTTCCTTCAAAATTTTCAAGTGATGACATGTACTGCCTTACTGGCTTCATTTTCTTTTCTACATTGCACACATGGGAACCTTCATGATTAATATGGCTCAATAAAACATAAGGAAATGACCACCATCAATTTTGAAATCTTCAATTTTCTTGATTCACAATCTTCGTACTGAAATTTTTTGAAGCTATTTCCACCAATTCTATGAGAATTAATTTGATTTAACATTCCACTCTACAGAAATTCATCTGGTTTCCACCTCAACTTATGATTTGCAAGACTTAGATCAAGGAAACTATGTATCGCAACTTCCTCACAGCTCTCTATAAATTCTACACTTCTCTCAAATTCTTCACACCTTTGCTTTTCTCTTTCAATTATCATTTTGTATTTCCGCTCTGCTAGTCCTTTCTTCCTTCCAGATCATGTATACTCTAATTTTCTTGACCTACATTTGCCACCAGAATGGCTTCATGGGTTGTATCATGACTTCGAGGTTGACAAGGTTTCCTTCATTCAGACTTCCAGCTTCACTATGCCAAATTTATGCTTAGTCCTCAGGGAAAATTTCATGGAATCTAGAGCTTACTACCGGCGGAATTCAGATTTAGCTTCACAATTTGTAGCGTCGCTCCTGGACCTTGGGATTTCTATTGAAGATGTTTGATGTCCTATGAATATGATAGTGCAACCTAACTATTTAGGAAATTTGGATATTGTTCTGTCTATTGCACACTTGACCATCATAATCCCCTCTACGGATGATATTCCTCGGTTGATAGAACATGGAGAAGTAGTTCCACTCTAGTCATTCCTGACTAACCTCCATACCCCTAACTATGAAGTTTCCCAAGAAAATGCCTACTTAGGATATTTGGCCTTGATAAACAAGGCATCCCAAATTGACTAAATGGTCACCTTCTTGTAGCTTGGCTCCCTCTTTTTGCACTTTTTGTACCTTTTTCCCTTTTACAATGAGAATTTTGGTACTTCAATGTATATATGTAATATACACATATATATGTTTAGCTTTATCATACCTTTCAAAGCGTGTATTTATTGCGTATGGTTTTATTTTTTATATTTCATAGCATAATGTTGTAGAATATTTCAATTTACTCTCATGTGTATGATAATTTAAGTAAAATTTGCTAATGTAGAGGACAAACACGAAAAGAGAAAAAAAAAACAAAAACAAAAGAAAACCCTACGAAAGAAAACTAACCCTAACTAACCAAAACTTACCCTAACAAACGACTAACCCTAAATAAGAAATTTATTTTAAGCTCAATAACTATCTTCATTGTTGTTTTTGTGCAAATTACAACAAATTTATCTTTAAATTCATTGGAATAAATTTCAAACCTCCTACTGTAACAATGAATTATCTTATATTATCTACGTTTAATAAATGTAAATTCAAAGGCGTACTTACTAATAAATTGGCTCACATGTATGAAAACAACCTCATTAAAGGTTGATTGCACACACTATTGTTGATTCCTCAATACTCTACCTTCTTCCAGTCTTGGTTCATGGTTTTCTTCTTCACTTTGTTTGGCTCCATGAATGACTATGTACATTTCTTGATTTTCCTCTTCTCCAAGATTTTTTGAGTCTTCGGTCCTATCTTCACTTTGAACTTTGTTAGATCAAGAAGTAGCACAATTTATATTATTAGTAGAGAAAGAGAAAGCACAAACTTGATACTTTGTATCTTGCATGAAATAAAAAAAAAATCCCTTTTTAGTTTGGAAAGAAAAACACGCATCTTCCAGTCAAATTTCTTGCTCTTTCCTTTCACTAGTGTTTTCCACATGTGAAAAGAATGATGACTCATCATTGTTGTTTCCTCGTTTTCAGTGCAATATTTCTAAGTCTCAACATTCTTGTAGGTATCTTCCTGCAAAACCTTAGGATTTTCTTCATAACAATTGCAGTTAGCAAACCATTTTGATGTATCAATTATTTTTAAAAAAAATTCAGTTCTACTAGGGTTATACTTTCTTTTTAAAATTCATTTTTTTTTTATTAATGGTTCCTTTCTCTTAACAATTAAAAATTCTTTCGTTAATGGAATCACTTTATGCATGGTCAAAATCACCCTAGTTAGAAAAAATTCATAATCAGGTTCACTATGATCAGTTGTATCATGAATTCTACTCTCAATGATTCTACCAAAGATGAATAAAATCAAAGGATGTAATATTCGATTAAGGATTCCCCAGATTTTCTCAACTTCCATTTTCAAACTATTAGCTTGCATGGACTTTTGTCTTAGAAGCTACTTTCAAATTCAGAACCAAATTAGATTTCTTAAACAAAACCTGGAGGGAAAGATGTGTGGCCCTCCTTCTAGCACTAGTTCCTATTGATCACGATGTTAGTCACAACAATAGTGTAGATAAAATCCTCATAGGAAAACCACAAAGAACCTATCTTTACTTGAAAGACTGAACCGGGGCAACCTAAAAGTACGAGGAAAGGGGAAAGGTTGATTTAGCTTAATCCTAAGGCTCCTATAGTTAGGTCTTGACCATACTATGTTTTCTTTAGGGTATGATGTGATATTGTTGTTAATCTCAAGGGGTATGTGGTTACCACTAGTTTTTAAAGGAATCATAGACATCAAATGGAAGATTTTTAGTTTGATCATTAAACAATTTCATGAAATTAATAGATTTGCAATAATTTTTCATGAATATCAAACAAATTTGCTATCACTTAAGTAGATTTAGCTTTAAGCATTCAAAAATTTCATGGAAACCAAAGATTTGCAATAAAATTTCCATTCATTCATCTATTTTTTGGTACATTTCCTGAAATTTAAACATCTAATCTAAAATAAAGCATCAAAAATACTTGTAAAGTAAAATTGCTTCAGGGTATTCTCTACGCATGCCCCAAGATTTAATGAAATCAAAGAAAAATGCTCTATACTTCACCAAATTGCTTCACAGCTAGGCATAAAACAGTGCAAGCTTTTAAAGAAGGGGGTTTAGTTTGGACACTGAGTAGGTTCTGTATGAAACCTTAAACGACACAACTACAGTCTTTTCTAGTTGAATGAAAAAAAAGCTACAAAAGATTCATGAGATTGGTAGTTTCAAATTAGCTTTGATATTGATCAAGTTCTATGTGCATACAAGTTTTTAATCCAAAATGATTTATAAAACAGGAAAAAAAAACAAAAATTAAAGAATTTTTGGCTCTTCCGACATCCACAAATTATGAACTTAACTTAAAAAGAAATATCTCCTAACCTTTTATAGAAGCAAGACACAGGGAAGATAAGACAAATACATGAGATGAAATCCAAGGGATGAATCACATCAAGGCATGTGGAATCTGACAACTGGCAAGAGAATTGCAAATGAAGTCAACAAATGTCAACCTTCATTTCCACATTGATAACCTTTGGGTCTTTAATATTTTTATTATCGCTAGGATAATAAATTAACTTAAAGAAGTTTTTGCTCTTCTGACATCCACAAATTATGAACTTAACTTAAAAAGAAATATCTCCTGACCTTTTATAGAAGCAAGACATGGGGAAGATAAGACAAATACATGAGAGGAAATCCAAGGGATGAATCACATCAAGGCACGTAGAATCTGACAACTAGAAAGAGAATTGCAAACAAAGTCAACAAATGTCAACCTTCATTTCCACGTTGATAACCTTTGGGTCTTTAATATTTTTATTATCGCTAGGATAATAACTTGAATCTATATAGTATGTAGGAACTTTCCCATATATTGAAAATGATTGCTTTATCATCATGTTCCTACATTCTATTTCTTCCTCAGGCTTTCTACTCTCAGGAATGGGTTACATTGGAGGTTGGAACTTTCTTTTGCCACATGCGTAATACAAGAATCCCAATATTTTGACAACTCAAGCTCCTCCTTTGCATAACTTCCCAGAATGCATAGCCGATTTGGAAATGATTCTATCTGTGATCCAAATTTTCCTGACCGTCCATACCAAAACTTTGCATTGCAATCTACTTCTACAATCACATATTCCAACTGTTAAATCCATTTTAAAACATTCATAAAAATCTCATGTAAATAAAACCATCATTAATTAATCATAAATTTAAATCCATCATAAATAAAACACTATAAAAAAAGAATCATATATTCTCACATAATTATTTCTTTTAGCCAGGATACCAGACCATTGGGCCTTTTGGATAACATTAAACTTTTAAACTTTACTTTGCATTGCTACCCGATACTCAGTACCCGCTACTTCAACTTTTACCATAATTTTTCCAGACCTCATATTTTACTAGAACTTCCATTTTTGTTGGACTTCTGCTCCCAGACCAGAACACTTTTCTCAACACCTTGTGTTACCTTTTTACACTTTTGGCCTTCCTAGTTCCTGATACCTAGTACCTAGAACACTTGAATTATGAAGTACTCTTTTAAAAAGTTTTCTTTTTTGCTTTCTACTTTCGATGATCTTTCCAACTAGCTAACACCTTCCATAAGCGTTATTTTTCACTTGGGGTCCCCAAGTCTTATAGTCTTGGAGTGTGTTGTGAGACCATACAACACCTGTCAAGATATTTCACAACCAAGATTAGAGGATACCTAGCTCTCGACTGGTCCCACCTAATATTAAGAACCAAGCATGGTGTGAAGATGAAAATATTATTTGAATTTTTGCATTCTGAGCATATTGTAGAAGATATGATAATGAGCTTTGAATCCTCACACACATCTATCAATAACTCACTATCCTTCCAAAGGCATCCAATCATCCATTGTCCACCACTACTCCACTATACACAAACTAGCCCATCACGGTATGATGGTATCTTCCGCTCTATTGCACCAAGCATCATACACCATCACAGTGTGGTGGTGACTATACCGCACCACCACATGATACCTTTAAGCATCACTGCAGGGTAGCGGTAACCACCGCTATACCACACTAGTCAACATGGAAGCACCATGGGGTGGTGGTAACACTGCACTACTGCAAGCTCAATCTGTCACCTCTGCGAGGTAGTGATAAGTATCGCTCAACCACTAGTCACTCCATGAGATGCCACAGGATGGTGCTAAAGGCTTGAAATATCAGTTGGTGTAATCTAACTTGATGATGACCAAGTTGGGGGTCCACTAGTGAATTTTAGGCACATAATTCCAACAGGTAAATGCCATAAATTGTCCTAAACAATTTACTAAGGAAAATAGGGCATGTGAGACTTCCCACTAAACCAATTAAAAATTAATAAGGTGTAAATATATGGCTCTTTTAGCACTACAATTAAGGTGTAAATAACAAATATATAAGCAAGATGTGGCATAGTTGCGAACAATTACAATCTATAAATCAAGCACTACTAAAAAGACAACAAAAAGAAATATTGCAACAAAAATCTTGGTTGAAAGATAAGACTATTATTTAAAAAACAACAAAAGGAAAAGCTTAAACTTGTATAATACTATAGAACACCTAACCACCCAGTATAAAAGAAACCTTTTTATATAGATCTTGATCATGGGACATCCATCAAAGCATAACAACAGGGATTTTTTTTCATATATTGTAGTTACAAGTGCCCTACTAGACATACATGAAAATGTGGAAGCATAGACAATTTGTATCAAGCCAAATGTCAAAAAGTATAATTAAAAAGAAAAATCCTTACAATTGGACCAAGAAGATTTATGATTTTATCTTTAGAATGTAAAAAATTTCTCTGTTAGAGCTTCACGACCTCAAATTGGATCTCCAGTTGGACCAACAAATTTATGATTTTATCTTTAGAATTAGGAACTTTCTCTATTTGATATTCATGGCCTCAAATTCGATCAAAAACTGCATAAGTAGATTTATGATTTTCTCTATCCACTGATGTTTTTATTCCTATACTTAGGTTTTTCTTCTGAGTGAAAACACCTGAAAGTGTTTCAAACCAGCTTAAAGTACTCTCCAACCTGGTTATTTCACTGATAGCAATCCAAGTTTGCATGAACCATCCATACCTGAATGTTGCATCACAATCTATTCTTCCTGCACATAAAAATGCCACATATTAACCCCTTCTAAATAAAACATTTAATCATCATAAAACCATAATTAATAAATCATTTCAATTTCAAAAAGAATCTAATGTCATTTACTATAAAAAAAAAAGTTGTATAAATCACAAAAAATCCATGAAGCCTCCTAAATGTAGCTTAAAGAAATTTTACAGGATGGGTTTCAACATAAGAAGCTTTCTACTACAACTCTCAATGAATGTATTATAAGAAAAAAAAAATTCTTCACACTAAAAGTAATTTAGCCAAATATTTATTTCGAAACTATGTTACTAGGAGTTAACTAAAAAAGAAATGCTTTTTTGCTTGGTTTCTTTTATCAATATGCCACGTGGAAATGGAATAATCACTAAAAAACCATAACAATAAAAAATGAAGTAAAGGTTCAAGAAAGAAAATTCCAATGTACTATTGTGTAATGGTGATAAAGGAACTTATATGAGCATGACCTACATATAAATCCATTCCATTTAATTGACATTCATCAAGAAAGAAAATAAGCAATATAAGGATTTGAGCAATATAAGTCCAAAGGGTTATGCTATAACAATAATGGAATCACCATAAGGGTACAACTGAGGAATAGATTCTTGTGACTGTAATTATGTGATCCATAACTCTATTGGTCATGTGGCATAGTTTTGCTATAACAAATATAGGATGCATTCATGTGTGACCCAAGTTTAATGTGGCTATGTTGTGATAGAAATGGAGGAACTCATATGAGCATAATTCATGTACAAATTAATCAATGTCATCACAATTAGGTGTCAATCATCATTGGGTGCATTCAGGTTGACTCAAGTTTAACAGGTTACAATGTAGTGATATCATGAATCAAGAGCAATTACCTCTTGTTGCAATAAAGAGCCTATAACTCTAGTTGATACACATAGTGGTTGTGTTATATCAATTGTGTAGTGCATTCAAATGCAACCCATGTTTCATGAGCTATTTTTTGAGAGTGATCAAGATTTTCTAAACCTTATGAATATTACTTAAAAGTGTACAACTTAAACTATAGACCAAGTTTGTTACATACTTGAATGCAATCTTGGGTTACCACAAGCTGTAATAATGTGATTTGCTAATAACCATTATGGGAAGTATTAAAGCAAGATCCATGCTATATAGGATACATTTCCCTAATCAGTAGTTTACATAACTTAATGATCAACACAAGCTTCCCACATACTCTAGGATACAATCCAAGATCATACCACACCCTGTCAAGAAAACTAATTTTCTGACCAAAGATTTAAGGTTATTTTTTAATACCAACAAAAGCATTGGTAAGAGCATGGCTAGGGTAAAAACCCTATGCCTCCATAGAAACATAAACCATAACTCTAGTGGATTAGTGAGGTTCCAATACCAAAAAGATTGAGACATTGTAGCCAATAAAAAAATCTTGCAATCTAAAGATTGTAGCCAATAACAAGCACATTGTGTAGCTTAGTGACATTTGTAAATACAATCTATGGTAAGAAGAATGACAGTCACTTGAGGTGTGAAAGTAAAAAAGAGGTTGAGTAGTGACAAGATAATAAAGCTCAAACCTTGCATAGTAAAGTGGATATTTTAACATTGAGTTTCCTTACCCCCATGCTGACCTTAAGGGTTTTTCAAATGCTATTGATAGTGTTACACAAGGAAAATGCAATCAGGGAATGACTGTCCAATTGAAGTAATAGTGGTCATCACCAGTTCAATGTTTCTTATTATCCATTGTATAATGGAGGTAGTGGATTGCATGTTTGAGTAGTGTTTTGAGACTCATCAAAGATGGGAGAATATTGAATAATACCTTGTGGAGTATGAAGCAATCACAATAAGGTTGAAGGATCTTAAGACCCACAGTACCATGAAATAATGAGTCCCCTGTAATAAGTAAGTAGGTAGTCTATAGGGCATAGTTTGATTTTATAAAAGGATGCTCATGAAAGGAATCTTCAAGTGATAGCAAGTGAGCTATTTTAGATTGCAGCTGAGGGTGCAATATCCAGTCTTAAAGGTAGTTAGAAAAGAAGTAGATGTGCAAGAAAATCAAACCCTACACAACAAACAATTCACAATGTTATCTTGTGTAATGCCTTGAGTTTGAAGACAAAAATCTCATTGTATCTTGATGAAAGTAGTGACCTTAATGGTCAATCACTAGCAACCATGATTTTAAAACATGCTATTGTGCTTATGGAGGCAACATTTTAAGAAAGGAAGTGAGTGGTGGTTTGGAACAATGCTAGGTATGAAGGAATTGCTTTGTATGCATACTATGTAGTCTAGCTTAAGACAACATTCTTGGAAGATATTGAAGGTGGATTATGGAACTCAAGGGTCACCATGATAAAGATTAAAGTAAAGACTGAGATCTATTTAAAAGACACTATCATGAAGATATTAAAGATGTCACATGCAAAACCCTAGCAGTTGGAGTAATGAATATAGTGCCAAAGAGGACAGTGAGCTGGGGTAGATTTACGAGATCTCCACATTATCTAATCATAGGAAAATACATCATTTATTTATTTTTTTAAATTAAAATAAATCATTCTAAACCCTATATAGGATACATTGATACTTCAAAAGCATCTGAAGGAATTTGAGATTATACAAATATATGTCAATTAAATACCTGGATTACAAAAAGTAGCGTGAACAATGTAACCCTTGTTGAATAGAGCAAGAATGAGATAAGCAACAATGAATCTTATGCCTCCTATCACACACTTCTCCTTACCATTCTTTGTCATTCTTTACTGAAACAATTCTCCATTTTGGTGGGCTAAACTTGAAAATAAGGTTTCGCCAAAGGTTTTAGAGTATGTTTATTAAAATGAAAACTCCATTTTGGTGGGCTATGCTTGAAAATAAGATTTTTACAAAAGTTTCTAGAGTATGTTTACTAGAGTATTTTGGTGGGCTATTGATTCTTGATTCCTTAAATGATTTTCTAAATAAATGACTAACTATTTAGTCATTTTTATTTGTGTGACTAAATAATTTTTTAGTCAATGACCAAATTAGTTATTTATCTACTCATTTATTGATGAGTTGCAAAAAATTAGTAGAGTTTAGTCATTTTTAGTTGTTGTGACTAATTTTTTTAGTCACGTAGTCATTTATTTACCAAATTCTACTAGTGAAATGGGGAACATTCACCTATACAAAAATTCCTTTCATCCTATCCAATGTAGGAACCACCTTCCAACACACAATGGAGGTCATGTTTAAGGATTTGATAAAAAAAATCATCCTTATTTATCTGGATGACTTGACCACATTTTTAAAATTTAAGGGTGATCATTTTGATCACTTGGAGAAGGTCTTCTAGAGGTGCCAACAGTTCAGGGTTTCTCTAAATCCCAAAAAATGTGTTTTTGTGGTTCCACACGACAAGCTTCTTGGCTATGTGGTTTGCAGAGAAGGGATAGCTATCGATCTCCAAAGGGTGAAGGCTATAAAATAATTTCCACTACTGGTCAACCAAAAAGGAGTCCAATCTTTCCTAGGAAAAAAATAATTTTGTTAGTAGGTTCATTTCAGATTTTATAGGAATTGCAAGACCTATTACATTAATGTTGAAAAAGGGATTGGATTTTAAATGGACTCTAGAAGGAAAAAATGGTTTCAAAAAGATAAAGGAAGCTATTTCTACAACTTCAGTGTTAGTGAGCCCAGATTTTTTAAAAGATTTTATTTTATATGTTTATAGTGACGAGCATAGTATTGCCACCATCCTTGTGTAGAAGGATAATAAAAGAAGTGGAGAACACCCCATCGCCTTCCATTTAAGGAATCTAAAGGGATATGAGACTAGATATAATTTTGTGGAGAAACAAGCCTTCACTATTGTGAAGAGTTTGAAAAAATTTAGACACCTAGTTTCAACAACCAAGATCACAGTCCTTGTTGCTCACCCTAGTGTGAGGGAATACATCATGGAAGTGGAAATCAATGAGAAAAGAGCCAATTGGATCACCAAGATCCTCGAATATGACATCAAGGTTTGACCCACAAAGCTATTGAGGGGAAGAGGCTTGTGCGAATATCTCACCAAAGAACTCGGTTCCTAGACAAAAACAAAAGAAACATATTAGGTCTTCGTAAACTAGTTTGAATCAGATGAGTCTTGGGTGATCAACAAAATAAGGATCATGCAAACCAATAGGTATTCAACCAATATTCATACAAACAAAAGGAGATATTATAGGCTGCAAGGCACCGATATGTACTGATTGAGGGAGTCCTTTTAAAAAGAATTTCAATGGTGTCCTCCTTCGCTACATAGATAAAGTGCAAGCCGAAAGAGTTTTGGGAAAATTTCATAGTAGCCTAGAAGGTGGACATTTCTTGGAAAAAACTACTACTTTGAAGATCATGTAGGCGGGTTATTATTGGGCCACCTTATTTTTAGAATGTCATGACTTGGTAAGAAAATGTTTGCAATGCGAATCCTTTATTGGCAAGTGAAAGAATTCTACTATGCCAGTGTGCCCAATCCTAGTAGAAGAACCTTTCACATAGTGGGGCTTGGAATTCATTAGGATGATCAATCCCATTTCTAGCTCAGGGAACAAGTGGATATTAACAAGAATAGATTACTTACAAGATGGAAAAAGGTGACCCCTCTAAAGAATGCTACCAAGGTTGAAATCATCAATTTTCTCGAAGAACTAATAGTGAGGTTTGACTCTCCCAAAACCCTAATCTTCAACAATGCATGAAAATTTGTAGCAATTGGGATATCATAATTCTCCCTTAAGCATAGAGTATACCTTAAGAATTTTTTGAATTATTACCCACACAGAAATGGACTCACATAGTCTACAAACAAAAACTTGATCTAACTGATAAATTGGATCAGTTCAGAACATCAATGAGATTGGCAAAAACACCTATGGGAAGTCTTATGGGTAGATCACATTAACCCAAAGAAAATTCTAAAGGATTCCCCTTATGAGTTAGTATACAAAAAAGAGGTAATTATGCCTATCTTTATGGAAATTCGGGCATTACAATTGTTGAAGTATTTAGAGGTTGAGGAAAATGATGACACGGAAGTAAGGCTACCTAAGATGCTAAGCCTTTATGAAGCATAGGAAAAGGCGTTTGATGCCACGGGCGATCGATAATAGGTGGTCATGAGATGGTTTGATAAGAAGACTTTTGACCTTGGTTTTAAAGAAGGAAGCCTAGTCCTGAAATATGTTGAACATGTCGCTAAATTAGGGAAACACACTAAATTTGACTCCTTGTGGAAGGGGCCATTTTGCATTTCTAAATGCAAGGAAAGTGTATAGGAGTGAATTTGCACCCCTTATACAAATTCCCCTTTTACCCTTCCTCACTTTAGAAAGCCAAATTCGAAGGCTAAATTCCACATCAGCCTGCTGCCTTCGTTCCACTTGGCATCCGTTTTGTGTGTCCAGAGGAATAACTACCAGGGACGCATGTGTGGTGTGCAGACATCTGTGTGGCATGCTTATGTTCTTAGTGGATTCCTACATCTGGAGCCTGCAAAGGCATTACACTTCCCATTGGAGGTCGATTTGTTACACTCTCTTCGACTAACTGACATGAATATGGTCGTTTTGCTCACTCTCTCCTTCAAATTCACTCTTCATTCCTTCATTTAATCTTCTAAGCATCTTCTACATAATCTTCTTCACATCCTTCTAAGCATTCAGTTCAACTTCTTCACAAGCTCAAGGAGCAGTTTGGTACTCCATAGTAGCAACAATGACACTCCATCAACTCCATAGAGAAAGTGTGGAACAAACACCATTGCAGCAGGGGCTTGAGTCCTCTCATTTTCTCCTTCATTAGCTAGTGAGCTCTTGGTGGAGGTGGTAAGCTTTCTACTTCTCTCCTCTACAATTTGGTTGGGTAGCACATTACTATTTTGTAGTGTTTTTGTGTTCTTTACTTCATTTCCTTCTTTATCATATATTTCTCCATTGTTGCAAATTTGGTTGTCTGTAGAGGTGGAACCACCAAAATGGAGGTCTGACTGAGGCAAGCCCTCATACAACCACTCAAAATTTTTTATCTCTCTTATGTGTAGGTGGATGTGTATTTGGAGCTAGCTGGCAAACAAACTCTTTTGTGAGATCATTGTTGTCACCCTAGCTTTAATCTACTTACTTTATCACATTCGTTTATATAATTCTTATTTCATAGTGTTATTATGTTCCCTTAAAAACCATTAGCTAGGTTGTTATCCTATTTTTTTGACGTTTCTCATTGTACTTTTAGTCCTCTAGTCGTATGAACACCAACACACCTGAGAGACGTTAGTACACCACGCTGTCATCCTTGAATTGTGCTTTCATCCTCAAGTAGGGAGCTTCTTGAGACACAATGTTGAACTTGGAAACCAACTCACCTAGCCCCATTCCAAGTTTTGAGTCTACAGAGTGATTGAAGGATCTTATAGTCCTCATCATTCTTTTCCCTCATTTCAAAACACTCCTTTAAGCCGAGGTAAGTTAGGACAGCCTTCCGCTCTTGGCTCTCCATGATCTAGGGTCTTGAACATGGTTTGTCCCCCTCTCTTATAGAAAGTAATACTTTTGAACTAGAAGACCTTAATGGAAACGCCATGGGAATACCGGTGAATGGTATTCATTTAAAGTTATTTAACTAGAAAATTTTCATGGTTCATTTTCTTTGTAAATTTTATACTTTATGTAGCATATGTATACAATTTGTAAAGTACACCATTTTTCTGAGATAGACACACATATTTAGATAGAGAAAAAACTATATGATATTCATATGATATCATTCAGATATAGTTTTTAGGTGCCTAGGCCTATTTCTTGAGACGAAAAAGAGCTTGGAGAAGCTCTATGTAGCAAAATTTACAAAGATTGATATTCTTTTTCACAATGGCCAAAAAGTGATAAAAATGTCAACTTGGATGATGCGAAACTTTGATGCAATGACCATGGCAAGCACAAAATGCAACAATATTTTCTAAGGATGTGGCAATAGAAACTCTAGCCAAAAGAAAGTAGTTCTAGAAATATGACACAAGATCAATCTTCAATTTGCACCAACACTCCCCCAAGTTAGTATACCAGGTCATGAAAGTGATGTAGGAGCATCCAGGTGCATAGACAATCCTACACATCAAAAATATATTAATTTTAATTTTTGAGTTTTGTCTTAGTTTTTTCTTGTAGGAACAATTTAATTAAATCTTCAACTCCTCTAGCATAGTAAGGTTTGATGTTGGGATTGTAAAAGAAAATCAATTGATTAATTGATTCAGTTGTTAGTTGATTTTTTTTTATAAACAGGGGTAAAAAATTTATTGAATACGGAAGAAAATCAGTACATAAGAATGAGGGAGCCAACTAGCTCCCACAAAAGAAAACCTAGAACATCAAGCCCCAACCAAACCACCAACCAAGCAACCATCAACAACTTATCCCTCTATATCATCAGCGATAACCCTTTCAAGTTCAAGAGCATACTTAGGAGATAGCTCTCTCCACCCCTCGACCCTCCAATTATCCTCATGCTCAGAAGCCCACTTGGCTAGACAATCAGCCGCCCTATTCCATTCACGCAGAATATGGACAAAAGACACTTCCTCAAAAGTAGAGCACCTCTGCCAAATCTATCTAACCACCACCACAATCTACCAATTAACATCAACCACCTTTCTCTCAAGCAACAAATTAACCAAAATCTGTGAATCAGATTCACAGATAACCTTACACCAACCCAAGGTGCAAGCAAGCTCAATAGCGCAAAGAATTGACAATCCTTCCATAAGATTATTGGTATTCCACCCCTTATGGATGGAGAAAAGAAAAATGACCGAACTTGCAGAGTCTCTACCAATTCCACCAATGCCAGCAAGCCCAGGGTTGCCTCTAGTGGAACCGTCAGTATTAATCTTTAGAACCTCCCTTGAAGGAGGCATCCACCTTCCAACCCTTTGAACCTTTGTTTTCACTCTCCTGCCTCTTCTAACACAGACATAGACAGGAGACAACCCCTGTACCCCCAACCTCTTCATAATATCATCATCACGTATTTCTAACGATAGGGCCACTTCACATTTAGCTTCCACTATCTCTTGGATCATACCAATAATTTTGTGCCAAACCTGTTGAGCCAACAACTTCTCTCCACAAAAAATTCTACGATTCCTTTCCAACCAAATTTTCTAGAGAATGAAAGTAGGACCAATGCTCCACAAAATTTGGAGAAAGGAGGCCTGGGAGGGGGGCCTTCCCAGATTACTCCAAAACTCAACAAGAGAAGACGCATGAACATGGGGATGTTTCCAAACACCCCACCACCAATGCCAGAGCAGCAGAGAATCAGAACATTGAAAAAATAAATGGGGAGAATCCTCCTCACTATAGCCACACAACACACACATAGAAGGGCCCTGGAATCCCCACTTATGGAGATTTTCCCAGGTCAAACATCTATTCCAAGCAAGAGTCCAAGAAAAATAGTTACACTTGGGCCAAGAAAACTTGTTCCACACCTGTTTCCACCAAGGGACCTCCCCCCCCCCAAACTAATGAGAAATCAACTCCTGATAACCACTAGCTACAGTAAAAACACCCTTGGGGTTCGGGCTCCAAGCTAGAATATCCTTATCCCTAAGGGAGTTACATTGTCTGCTAGCCAAGATACTCTGAAGCACAATACTATCCTCCTCCAACCCGAGAACGGGCCATTCACTAGGGTCCTTCCACCTAACCACCCCCACCTATCCTCCAGGGTCAAAGTTCTTAAAATCACTCACTTTAGACCAACTGGCCTCCAAAAAGTGTTGAGATAGAGTCACCAAGTTAGGGTACTAACGTAGAATGGGCGTGTAACCATCCCAAGCATCAAACCAGAACATAGCCTCAGCTCCCTTATTACAAATCCAGAACATGCCCTCCTTGATTAGCGCAGCCCCTTTCTTAAGCGTTCCCCAAATCACTGAGCCTTTCCTAGCTATAGGAAACCTGGGAAGTTCTTCCTTACAAATCCCTGAAAGATACTTGTGGGATAAGATCTTGGCCCAGCTATGATCCTATTCCACATACCACCTCCAACAAAGCTTTGCAACTAATGCCAACCTAGACTAAGTCGCCTTCCGCAAACCAAGTCCCCCAACCTACCAAGGGCTACAAACAACATCCCACTTAACCAGACTCCATTTGGATGAGGACAAGCTACCTGCCCATAAGAATTTCCTAGCCAGTGAATCCAAGTCCTTCACAAACCCAGCAGGAGCCACCTAAAGCATGCACCTATAAATAGGAAGAGCCTGCCCCACAGACTTAAGCAACATAACACACCCAACAAAAGACAACCATCGATGAGTCCAATGACTAACTTTAGCATGAAACTTGTCCAAAATATTCTACCAAGATTCTCTAGGGAGTCTACTGGTAGATATGGGAATACCCAGATAGGTTAAAGGCAGAGACCCAATCTGGAACCTCAAGATATGAGAAATCCTTTGTTGAATAGGCTGCGGAGTATTAAAGAAGAAAATGGAGGATTTTTCTTCATTAATCCTTTGACCAGCAGTAGCAAGATAGATATCCAAAGCCTTACAAAGATTCAAAGCTTCTCTAATCCTGGCCAAACCCATCAGAGCTCTATCATCCACAAATTGAAGGTGAGACTGAGGAGGCAAGTCATTTCCCCATTTCCATCCCTGAATCAAACCCAACTCCACATTACATTTCACAAGTCTACCCAGACCTTCCACCAGAAGAATAAATAAGTACGGAGAGATAAGATCCCCTTGACGAAGGCCCCTAGAAGCACTAAAAAGAGTGGTAGGCTCCCCATTAATCAACACCGAGAAAGAAGTGGAGGTAACGTAGCTCATCACCCACTGGATCCATCCCTCAGCAAAGCCAAAAGCACTAAGAATTTTCCTCAAAAAGGACCACCTCACTCTATCATAAGCCTTTTCCATGTCAAGCTTGATGAACATAGCCTTTTCTTTTGAGGCCATTGAATGAATGGTCTCCGTAGCAATGACCACCCCATCCAATATTTGTCGGTCCTCCACAAAACCACTTTGTTCCTCAGAGATAAGCCCACTAAGCCACCGTTTCAACCTTTCAGCTATCAGCTTGGAGATAATTTTATACACCACATTACAAAGAGAAATGGACCGAAATAGACTCAGACAATCTGCCCCTTCACATTTGGGAATGAGAGCAAGGAAAGTAGAGTTTAAAGCATGAAGCATCTGCTTGTTTTTCTGAGATTCGTGCACCACCTCCAACAGGTTCAACTTAATAATGTCCCAAAATTCTTGATAAAATTCAATAGGAAACCCATCAGGACCTGGGGCTTTCCCTTTCTTCATCTGAAACACAATACCCTCTAATTCCTCCAGCGAGACATCGCTCAAAAGATGCTCATTCATCTCCCTAGTGACCAAAGAGGGAATACAAGACAACACATGGTTTTCCTCCTCCGTAACATCCTGAGAGTCCTCCCGAAATAACAAAGAATAGAACTCTGAGGCTTCTCTAGATATATCCTACAAGGAAGATAGATGATCACCCCTATCATTCACTAGAACAGGCATAGAGTTTACATGTCTCCTAGCCTTCACTGAGTTGAAGAAAAAGTAGTGTTTTTGTCACCCTCTTATAACCACTCAACTCTAGCCTTCTGCTTCCAAAAAATTTCCTCACACAACTCACACTCCTCCAACACTTTTCGAGCCCAGGCTTCCCCCCTAAGTAAATCCTCAGAAATTCCAAACTCCCTTATCCCCTGGGTGATGACATCCAAGCCAACTTGAGCCTCAACCTTAGCATGGAAAATATTGCCAAAGTGTTGCCTATTCCACCTTTTGAGTTGATATTTTATAAACTACAGAATCTTAGAAAAAGAGTACATGGCAGTACCAAAAGTAGGTCTTCCCCTCTACCACCAGTCAGCCATATGCACCTGCAAAAAAGAATCTCTTAACCACATAAGCTGGAACTTGAAAGAAGGGGACCGAGCCACCTGAGCAGAAGAAGCAGAAAACTTAATAAGCCAGTGATTAGAACCCCTCCAGTCCAGAATCTCAGAGCTAGAAGACAACCCTCCACCAACCCAAAAACTGGACATTAAGAAATGATCAAGCCTCTCGGCAATACAGTTCTCCCCCAATCTCCTATTGTTCCAAGTAAACTTCCTATTTCAAGGCTTAATGTCAACCAGGTTCAAAGCAGAGATGCTATCACGAAAAAGGAAGGCTGAGGGTTCCAATCTCGCAACACCCCCTGCTTCTCATCAATCTCAATAATAGCATTGAAATCTCCAACAACAATCCAAGGGAACAGAGGAGCTAGGCTCTGAACATAAGAAATATGAGACCACAATAACTTCTTACCAGAAAAATCAGCAGGTGTGTAGATGTTTGAGAGAAGAATAGTTTCCCCCAACTCCAGATTTGACACAACCACTGAGATGGAAGACCTAGAGGACACCCACCAAAGAGGACGAACCTTCACTAGATTCCACAGACAGGCCACCCCACCAGCACTACCATGAGCCCCAATACACTAGAAATTTCCCCGCACCCACAACTTAGGCATCATACCCAACATACCATCAACTGATAACTTAGTCTCCTGAAGAAAAAGAATATCAGGAGAATGAGAACGCAACAAATCACGAATAAATTTTTGTCTAGGGCCATTTTTCAAGCCCCTCACATTCTAGGAGAGGACAATCATTTCGAAGGATTGGAAAAATGTGACTCCAAAGTCTTTATTGACCTAGCCTCCACCAGAGACTCCCCCATCAATTTCAATTTCTCCAAATCCTTCTTTCTCCCTACTTTAGAAGATTTCTCCACCATCCCTTTCTTTAGGTCCTTTTGGAGAATTCCCAATGAGGGAGAAGCCTTATTACCTTTTACTGAGCCTGCTCCTGCTTTCTCCAATGGGATAGAGAGCCCCCCTTTACCCACCTTCGTCTCCACAATAGGTTCAGCCTTCCCATGAACTACCATACTTCGGTTCGATTCCAATTGAATAACCTCCAATTCTTGAGAAGTTTGGATGCAGTTCGGTAAAATGCCTTCCTAAACCCCTTCTGAAGCCCCCTGATCCAAAGTCAACAAACCTAGATTTACCTCCTAATTACCAAGGTCATCAAGCATCTCAAATCTGTTACAGGAATCTCCATCTTGACGATCCTTAAAAGTCCTCTTTTGGCCTTGGTTCCTATTACGAGCCTTGGCTGGAATAAAACCTTTACCGTCCATAGCCTCACCCGGCACAGGTTCCTTACCCTTATCGACCTTTGATGGATTGTGAAGAGGTTGGGCCGCCAAATTCCCTGGAGTTTTAAACTCGGGCATCTTCTCTGCAAATGCCCATACGACAAATACGACAACAAAATGGCAAAGTCTCGTAGTCAAGCTGCTGCACCCAAGAGCAAGAACCCACACGAATTTCCAAAGAATCTGGGATTGGGATATTTAAATCCATTTCAACACAAATATGAGCAAAAGTCATTATGTTTTTGTCCAAAGTTTGTTGAGAAGGACCCACTGGTTTTCCCAGTAATGAGGCAACGCGATGCAAAATGTCATTGCACCAAAATTCCACTGGAAATCTTAGGAGGCAAACCCAAACCGGCACCCGATTCGAAAGCTCCTCCGAAGGATCAGAACCCACATGCCATGGCTTAATGAAGAGCCCAACCTAGTTGTGGAAATAAGGCCCACCTTCAAAAACCCTATTACAATCCATCATGCAATTAAATGTCACCATGAAGTAGTTGTTAGCTAACAACATTATTTCCATCTCACCCTCCGGGGACCAAGAACGATGAGCCCATGATTCCATAAATTGGAGCGAAACCCTCATTCCCAAAAATTTGTAGAGCAAAGCATGTTTTGAGAAATACTCAATGTCCTCCGCAATTGATTCAGGTTGAATAACCAGCATCGACCTTTCTTGAGAGCATTCAAGGCATCCATTTGTCTTCGGAATACAAGATCCACCAGCGTGGAAAAATTCATCATTACTTGGTGCATTTGTAAACAAACTATTATTAATAATTGTCGGAGAACGATTTGGAGGCGAGGCCCCAAATGTAACACGAAAATCCAATGGGGATTTGAACCCGGATGACTCCCCATAAGCCATGTAAATTCGAATCCCCAGCTTAGTGAAAGAAAATAGAAAGCCACACCTCTGGAGCCCATACAAGGAATGGAATAGACCAAAGGAGAGGCACACCCTACTCAAAAGTAGCGGCCCGCAGAGAGAACACCTGTAGCAAGGAGACTCCACAAAGAAGAAGGCTTATGCCCCAGCCAAAACCCCACGCCAGGAGAAGAGAGAGCCCCGAGAGTAATATTGCACCCCACCCACCCAAACAAATCCCACCCACACAAAGAAGCAGCCTAGCCAAGAACGCAGGGTAGAGAAGGAGCATGCAGATAGGGCTGAGCCCTCATGCAGGTCATGACCTCACACAGCGCCATCGCCTTCCTATGAACCTTAACACCAGGAAACTAGTTGTTAGTTGATTTAAAAATGTTTGAAAATTGTAATTTGTTAAAAGGAAAAATCCCACACCTAGCCTATGAGTGGGCATAACTTTCTCATACGGAATAAAAATAAAGAATTTTAAAATGATTCAGAAAGCTGAGAATGAGGCGCACAAAACCTATGTTTTTTTATTTTAAAAGATTCATGATATTCTGGGAGTAGTGATGGACAAAAGTGACAGGTTTTCTTGTTGCAATACAAAAATAATCTTTTGAATAGGAAAATGGATGCATAGAAGCTATGAAAATGAGCATTGTTCTAGAGAGGAGAAGATTTGATGTCAAAGAAAGTGTGTTTTTGTTTCCTTTTGTTGCTCATAGAGAGCAATAATCTAATTTTTTTATTTTCATGTAGGTATTTCTCAGAGAATATGAAGTTTTTATATGTTTGCTTGTAGATGGGTGTTGTTGGAATGATATAGTTGGAGAATGTGGAAGCTTCTATAATAAATTATTATTGAAAACATTTAAGAATGAATAATATTACAAATTTCATATTTCTTGTGTTCTCCATTTATGTGTTTTAAAAAAAATAGAGAAGTGAACTTGTTGCAACAATTGACAATCCAATGGATTCTCAATTTTTGCTTGCATTAAATGGTATCAAAGCTAGAAGATCTTGAGAGTGCAAAGTATGCACTAGGACCTGCTGGTGAAGAGTGTTGAAGAGTGAAGTGTTGAAGTTGTGAGAGAGAGAGTTGTGAGAATGTTTGTTGGTTGTAGGTATGAAAGAGGATCTGTGACTACTATCCTCTAGTAGAGGTTAAGGTTGGGTAGAAGGTGCACAAGAGAGAGGTGTGTCTTCTAGATCTATTGGGTAGAGGATAAACAAGAGTAAGTTTGTTGTAGGGAGGACCTGTGACTACAGAGGGTTGATACCCTAAAGTGAGATAGATTGTTGCAAGGACTTGTAACTATAGAGGGACTTGTGAGTCTCTAAAAATGGTGTTGAAGAAGACAAGATGGGTCATTAGAAGACCCATGTGAATGTTATTTTGGGTAGAGTATTGGGAAAAAGTGAGAGAAAAGAAGCTCTTTGAAGAGTTGAGAAAGATAGAGTGAGATTGGATGCCCTTGTGGAAAGCTTGGGAATGAAAAAGAAAGCTACAAAATTGAAGAAAATCAGAAAATGGATGAAGTTAAATTACATTGTTTGTTTCATAATGAGTTTGCAAATAATGATTTGTGTGCAAGAAATGAAGAAGGAAAGGAATTTTTAACAAAATATAGTGAAGAGAAGAAAGAGGAAAATCAAAGGTTTGACAAAGAGGATAGTGAAATGGGGAATGTTGAAGTGCAAAGTTGCAGCCCCATGGTGGAAAGAGTATGGAAAGAAAGTCATGTGGGAGTAGCCCACACAAATACAGATGAAAGAAAGCAAGGAAAGAGAAAAAAAACAATGGAAAAAGAAAGAGGTAGCAAAAAATGTGTATCTTGTTGATAATATAAAAGAAAATAAAAATGAAATTGCATGCATAGGAAAAGAGATTGCAGCAGCAAAAACAAAGGTATTATTTCCTTCTTTTGAGTTTGCAAAGTAAATATTGATTTGCATTAAGAAAAGATAAAAGAATATGTTGAAGTAAGTGAATGTGAAGTTGAGGCAGCAATTTATCTTTAGAAAGACATAAATATGTTGAATAAAATGAAACATTTGAGTGCAATGGAGGAGGTAGAAGAAGAGAGTAACAAGATTGCAGTAGATAGTCGAAAAGAAAAAGTTGGGACAATAGTAGAAAAGCAAGAAGACACACAGGTAAAAGGTTATTTATGTGATATTTTTGAAAATGAGTTCGATGTTATGTTACTTTCAAAGGAATTTAATAAAATTGTGGATATAGAAATGAGTGTAAGGGATAGTATTGTCATAAAAGAAGAAGGTGAAGTTGTAGAGATAGAGAATAGTCAAGTTGCAATGAAGTTTGTTCTTCATGAGGTCATGGAGATGATTCAAAAGTTAGGGCAGAAATGTGAAGAAGAATACATAAAAAATGTCTTAAGTGAAAGAGGTGAAAGAGAAACAGAAAATAAAGAAGAAGATGAATTATTAATGCAAATTGCAATAGTTGAAAAGGAGTAGCTTGCATTGACAATAGATGAGGCAAAATTTATGGTATTGAAAGTGTATACCTCGATATTTTATGCTACTCTAAATGTGTGAATCTAACTAAGAAACATGAAAGACAAAACACCAAGGACACCTCAAGATTAGCCAAAAGAGAGTTAGAATAAGAAAGGAAATAGATAAACAAAATAGGACAATATCACCTTCCTTGTTTTTGGTTGCTCCTTGATTAGCCTTCGATTTGAATAGCTTGTGTGCTCCTTAGATGGTAGATTGAATGACTAAAATGTAAGATTCTATAGGCAAGATGACTAGCAAAGATGATTAGTTGATTGCAAATGCTTGAGGATTCAAATGGACAGCATGTAGGTATAGAAGTGAAAAGTGTTGTGGAGAAAGAAATTTAGCAGCATGAGGTTGCTCAAATGAAGAAGTGTTGTGAAGGAAAAATGGTAGCATAAGATTATAAAAATCCAAAAAGTTGTGGAAATGCCCTTGAGGAGGGGGTATTTATAGGAGAATTTGAATTCTCTAGAGAATTCAAGGGTCAAGATTGATCCAACAATGCCAAGATGAAGGGCTATGGTGGGTTGAGAACCCACAAGCCCTCACATCTTGACATGTGGAGGGTGAAATGGACAAGAGGATATGAGGTGGAGATGAGTTGTCAAAAAGGTACATGAGGTGGAAAAGGACATGCACCTTGGGGGATGAGAGGATTTCCACAAAAAGGGATTTCTTGTCCCCAAGTGGGGGAAAGGGACTTTTGAGGAATTTTAGAATTCCTCAAAAGTCTACATGGGAAAAGGAAAGGTGGTTGAGGATAAATGTGAATTAAAAATTCATAAGATGATCTGAGGATAAAAGGTGGGTAGCTAAAAGGTGGGACTTGGTCACATGTGGAGATTGTGACAAGTCCAAGGTTGGTCACATGTGGTGATTGTGACAAGTCCAAGGTTCTAGAAGCCTTGGAAGGATGGAATGTGAATTAAAAATTCACATATAAAGGAGGGGAATCTAGGACAAATAAAAAGGAATTAAAAATTCCTTGGAGAATGATTAGGCTTAATTAATCAGTAATTAGAGGATAATTAAGGGCTAATTAGGATTAAAAGCCAACTTGCAAAAGTTGGAGGATGTGACACATCCTAATCAAGGATTAGGCATGTGCACATCCTTAATGAAAAGATTAAGAAATGGATTAGGATTAGATGAAAATGACATGTGAGGAATTAAATAAATGTAATATTTATTTAATTTATTTGATGAAAGGGGATTAAGGAGGGTAAGGTATTTAATTATTATTTAAATACCTTAGGGATTTAGCAGAATTAAATATATTAATTAAATAATAGGAATATTATTTAATTAACTCGGATAAGAGGATGTTTAGACGAAAAGTGATAAATTTGGATACATTAAGTGTCCAAATTTGGATGTCTACATTTTGCCCCTCTTTGAGATGGTGTTACGGCAGCATCATTTCAAAGAATATTAAAATATACCTAGAAGAGGATGGAAGGATTGAACAGATGCCCCGCATCAATAAAGGATGACTAGAAGGAAGACTAATGCGTGAAGATGAATATTAGGGATGAAGGATGCCCTCTAGAGACATGTAGCTGGAAGAGAACACGTGTGTGCTCAAACAGATGATGTGATGCAAGGGAGATGAGGAAGATGATGGGCAAGATGTAGAGTAAGCAGATATGGAGATGGATGAAGCACAAATGATCGGAGGACAAAAGACATGTTGCCCCTGTACCAAGTACAAGCCAAAATGGGTTGATGATGGATGGAGTGTTGTCAATGAAGGATTGAAGGATCCCGAAACAACATGAGGATAGGGAAGGATACATCCCACTGAGTGGTATTGATGAGGGAAGGACACATCCCAAAACACCACAAAAGGATAGGGAGGAATACCTCCCGATGATGATGAAAGTGTTGTTGATGAGGGAAGGATATATCCCAAAACAACACCGAAGGGATAGGGAATGATAATAATGGATGATGATGATGATGGGGGGTCAAGGATAGTAACGAGACTGGGGACAAGACCAAGGATATGATTAGGTGATTCAGGCTAAGTGGAATGGATGGAGATTGGATAGAGATAAGGATGAAGGATGAATGATGAATGGATGGGGGGATACATGCAAGATGATAGAATGGAGAATGAGATGCAATTCTAAATGTAATTTATCATCTTTGGTTTAATCGTTTAAGTATAGCATCAAAACACAAGACACTGCAGGCGAAGAACTGGGAAGCGTACAATTGTGCCCAATGCATCAAATAAACATAATAGAGGTTAGAGATACATCCCAACACCAAGGTCGAAAAGATTCACGGGGCTGTGCATTGAGATAAATCACAAGCACAAAAGGATGCCCCAAAGATAACACAAGATCAGCAGTGGATCTTGGTGGGTACTACGGGGACAACCAAGAAGACAAAATAGACATAAAAAAGATCAAGATATGCCCTATAAGCGGACTAATCAAAAACACAATTCATAATATGATGGATTGGTACCGACAAGTGATGATAGGGAGCTCAAAAAAAAAAAAAAAAAAAAATGATAAACAAAAGCCAAAAGCATCAAAAGATCACAATCAATTTCAAACGTCCATTGCCATAGGATCAAGGAGATGTATGGGATTGATGAGGTCTGTTAGGAATGATGCATCCTGTTGAGACCAAAGATGATGGTTACGAAACTAAAAGATCGTTATGACGCAGGATGTTCAAAAATTGATTGGATTTCATGATACAAGTGGATCTCATTTGTGAAGAACTGGCTAGATAAGGGCATAGCTTGATGACACGACACAAGGGAGACAAGACATGGGACTGACAAAACCTAAAGACCTAGGGGCTCGGGGGCCGATCAAAGATTAGCCTTGCCTACGTGAAAGCGCAGAGCCCTCGTAGTTCAGTGAAAGGTGGACGACTGACCAAGATGGAGACCTTGATGGATGGTAAAGACGAGACATAAAATAGGAACAAGAGTTGAAGACTGATGATGGAACCCTGGGGGCGGATCAAATGATCGATCTTGCCTATGTGAGAGCGCAGGGGCCACGTAGTTCGACTAAAGACCGACAACAAATGATGGATGAAAGAGGATGAGATGACCCTAGATAAGGGGATAAAAAGATTGGACTGACACGATGGGACAAGATATATGAATGATGAAGTGATAAGATAGATGATGTTGGACGATAGTGACTATAGAAAGCTCAGGGATGGGATAGTTAGCCAAATCATCAAAGATGAAGTGGGAAAATGACATGCCATGTAGATGAATGGTGAAATGATGAATGATGAGGGGCAAAAGAAGCAGAAGTGATGAAGATAAGATGGATGACATTGGATTGCATGGGGTAAAGCCTATAGCTAGATACCAATGACAAGGGATTAGGAGATGGGATGAGGGGAGAGGATGTGGGGAGGAAAAATGATTGTTTGGGTGGATTGGATAGAGGGATAAGGATTTGGATGAGGAAAAGGTGACCAAATGGATAGATGACTGATGCTTGGAACAAGTGGAAGATTACTCAGAATGAGTAAATGATTGATCAAGA
>VDFB02000363.1:99236829-99254433 GCA_007258455.2 Sequoia sempervirens | reverse complement strand
AAAAGACAAAACACCAAGGACACCTCAAGATTAGCCAAAAGGGAGTTACAATAAGAAAGGAAATAGATAAACAAGATAGGACAATATCACCTTCCTTGTTGTTGGTTGCTCCTTGATTAGCCTTCGATTTGAATAGCTTGTGTGCTCCTTAGATGGTAGATTGAATCACTAAAATGCAAGATTCTATAGGCAAGATGACTAGCAAAGATGATTAGTTGATTGCAAATGCTTGAGGATTCAAATGGACAGCATGTAGGTATGGAAATGAAGAAGTGTTGAGAATGCAAAATAACAGCATAAGGTTGCTCAAATGAAGAAGTGTTGTGAAGGAAAATGGGCAGCATGTGGGTGCTAAAAAATGAAGTGTTGTGGAAATGCCCTCGGTGTGAGGGGGGTATTTAGAGAATTTGAATTCCTCTCTAGAGAAATCTCAAGGGTCAAGATTATCCACTAATGCCAAGATGAAGGGCTATGGTGGGTTGAGAACCCACAAGCCCTCACATCTTGACATGTGGAGGGTGAGGTGGCCAAGGGTGGATGAGATGGAAATGAGTTGTCAAAAGGTACATGAGGTGGAAAAGGACATGCACCTTGGGGGATGAGAGGATTTCCACAAAAAGGGATTTCTTGTCCCCAAGTGGGAGTGAAAGGGACATTTGAGGAATTTTAGAATTCCTCAAAAGTCTACATGGGAAAAGGAAAGGTGGTTGGGGATATAAATGTGAATTAAAAATTCACACTCATAGGATGATCTAGAGGATAAAAAGTGGGCTCCAAAAAGGTGGGACTTGGTCACATGTGGAGATTGTGACAAGTCCAAGGTTGGTCACATGTAGAGATTGTGACAAGTCCAAGGTTCTAGAAGCCTTGGAAGGATGGAATGTGAATTAAAAATTCACATATAAAAGAGGGGAATCTAGGAAGAATAAAAAGGAATTAAAAATTCCTTGGAGAATGATTAGGCTTAATTAATCAGTAATTAGAGGATAATTAAGGGCTAATTAGGATTAAAAGCCAACTTGCAAAAGTTGGAGGATGTGACACATCCTAATCAAGGATTAGGCATGTGCACATCCTTAATGAAGAAATTAGGAAATGGATTAGGATTAGATGAAAATGACATGTGAGGAATTAAATAAATGTAATATTTATTTAATTTATTTGATGAAAGGGGATTAAGGAGGGTAAGGTATTTAATTATTATTTAAATACCTTAGGGATTTAGCAGAATTAAATATATTAATTAAATAATAGGAATATTATTTAATTAACTCGGATAAGAGGATGTTTAGACGAAAAGTGATAAATTTGGATACATTAAGTGTCCAAATTTGGATGTCTACAGAAAGATGAGGTAAAATTTGCATCTTGTGAATCTTTTGATGAATTTAATTTGTATGTAAGTGATATGGTTAAAATTGAAGGCTATGAGGATGTTGAAAGGATGTTGCAGCAAGAAAGGAGGAAAATAAAATAGAGGAAGAAGAAAGTGAAGAACGAACAAGTGAAGGGAATGTGCAAAGTGAATTTATTGACTTCTATGATTTCTTTAGTGTCGATTTATATGCAGAAGTTAAGAATAATAAAGAGAAGTGGGAAGACGAAACTTGGTACAAAAAGATGAATTACATGAGAGGAAGAAAGAGGGGAAAGATGAAGAAAGGGAGAGACAGGAAGTTTCAGAACAAGGAGAAGAAGAAAAATCAAGTAGATAAGGAAGAAAGCTAGATGATGAACAAACACAAGATATTCAAATGTTCATGAGTTCTCATTCATGAAACATTTCATTTACCTAAGTTGTTTGATGTAGGAGCATCCGAGTGCATGGACAATCCTACACATCAAAAAATATATTAATTTTAATTTTTGAGTTTTGTCATGGTTTTTTCTTACAAGCACAATTTAATTAAATCTTCAACTCCTCTAGCATAGTAAGGTTTTATGTTGGGATTGTAAAATAAAATCAATTGATTAATTGATTCAGTTGTTAGTTGATTTTAAAATATTTGAAAATTATAATTTGTCAAAAGGAAAAATCCCACACCCGGCCTGTGAATGGGCATTTATTGTAAATTATAACTCTATTCAAAAATTTGAATTTGTATTTGTTGAAAAAAGGAGATGCAAGGCATGGAAAAAGTGGAGAGAGTGGGTTGAGAGGTGAGAAGATAATTTTTACATGGTTCTTGAATGCATATTCCAAGAAGAGAAAAACTCATGCTAAGAAAAGAGTCAGGGGAATTCATAAGGTCTGACTGGGAGAGAGAGATTACCAGAGTCATACCTAAGAGGACCAATTTCAATAAAAATAGCATAACTTTCTCATACTAAATCAAAATCAAGATTTTCAAAATGATCCAGAAAGCTGAGAATGATGCACACTTGTTTTAAAAAATTCATGATATTCTGGGAGCAGTGATGGATTTTCTTGTTGCAATACAAAAAGAATCTTTTGAATAGGAAAATGGATGCATAGAAATTGTGAAAGTGAGCATTGTTTTGGAGAGGAGAGGATTTGATGTCAAATAAAGTGTGTTGTTTCTACCTTTTGTTGCTCATAGAGAGCAATAATCTATTTTTTTTTGTTTTCCTGTAGGTATTTCTCATAGAATATGAAGTTTTTTTATGTTTTCCTATAGGTGGGTGTTGTTGGAATGATATAGTTGGAGAATTTTGAAGCTATTGTAAGAAATTATTATTGAAAACACTCAAGAATGAATAATATTACAAATTTCATATTTCTTGTGTTCTCCATTTATGTGTTTTTAAAAAAATAGAGAAGTGAACTTGCTGCAGCAATTGACAATCTGATGTATTCTCAATTATTGATTGCATTAGAAAGTAAGTGTACCACTCCACACCATAAAATGGCTTGACATAGTTCACACAAAGAAGGATGGAGCTAGTAGGCCTCACCCATTGGCAATGTTGCTCCAATGTAATGGTCTGAAAACTAGAGAGCAAAGGAAGCCATGACACCATTTCAACATTATCAACATGATGTTGGATGTCCATGGTTGAAGGGATGCCAAGGCCCAAAACAACCACATCGACAATCTCTTCCAAGCCCACCAAATAGTATTTATAGAATGCATTCTTTGACAACTCCACCACATAAGGCTTGGGGATGTTTAGTTCAAGCAATGATGCCATGAACCACGAGATAACATCTGTGTTCACACGATAATGGTTCACATTAGAGATAAAATATGCGTCCAACACTCACTTAAACACAATGATGATTAAGTAATTATTAGTTTTTAGGAGTTGCTTAATCCTCTCATTTGTAACCTCTCCTATAAAGGCCACTTGATTCTTCCTACCTAGAAGCCTAATTAGAGTACCCATACCTTTCAGATGTAGGAAGAAAGCTTGTAAAGAGAAGTACTTTTCAAAATGGGATAGGAGGAAATTTATAGAGAAAACAAATAAAAAAATTCTCAAAACAAAAATCTTTTCTTTGTTGGAACGAAAATGAGAAGTGCAAGTTGGTGATCTGGTGTAAGAGGAAATCATATGAATGAGGATTCAAAAAATTTCTTAACAATAGATACAAGCATTAGCATTAATGCCAGGAATGCTACCTTGAACACCATGTGTCCTGTCACCTTCTTTCTTGTTAACTAGCTTACTGTGTGAAAAGACCACTATTAACACCACCTCCTGCCTACTTAATGCAAATGTTTTCTCATATTACATGTCCCATTTTTTGATGATGTCCTTATTTAAAAATGGTTTATGGAAAGTACCTAAATTCCCTTCTTGAAGTGGAGTTTACATTGCCCAAAAATCAGGCATTCAATGTGCACGTATCACCCTATTGGCAGAGCTCCAAAGGCTAATCATGTCAACCTTACATTTATTCCCAATATTTTTAAAAGTGATGAACATTAAAAGAGCATTGGAAAGCAAGAAATATTCTAAGTACCAAGTTCTCAAAGCAAGGGTGAAATTATTTGGTGCAAAAGCAATGTTCTAGAAAGGTTCGCTAAAATTCATGAAAAATGGCAACTAAAGCATCAACTTCTAGAAAAAAATCAAAATTTCTTTAGCTCCTACTTGCTATGTTTGATTTCTTTAGGGAGGTTTCTTTTGCTAATGCACATATGCCTGAGGTGCAAATATTTTTCCACACCAAATTCATAAAGCATGGTGATCCCATCAATCCAAAGTTGATTAAAGATTTTGCAGATAATATCTTTGACCCAAAGCTGCATTCAAACCTTAAGAGTATGTGAGTGGGAGCCCTCGAGAGAAGAGCAACCAGGTTGAAAGCTAGAAATGTAGAGTCTCTTGGAGTTTGACTTTGGCACTATGTTTTGCCCCAATATATGTTGCCCTAGACACACATCTACCCTAAGTTGGTGGACATCTGTGCAATAAAGCTTGACAAGAATACTGAGGTCATTAGTGGTGAAAATTTGAAAATCATCATTAGTGCAGGGGGGCTATCAGGGATATGATCAACCGAATGGTAGAGGACTTCTAAAGGAGAGATCTGGAGCAGTTTTGGGCCACAAGAAGAGACAAATTGTCCTTTTTCAACATTGAGACATGTTGCTAGGAGAACAACATGATGCCCAATTTCCCTTTGGCGTATAGTCAGTTCAATGATGATTTCCAAGATGTCTTCTCAATGATAGATTTTATTTATGGCTTAAATTGTGATGATGAGGTGAAAATATATTAGATGGGTTTTTCCATCAAGCTTAAGAGGCAAAAGGGGTTTTTCGGTATGATTTTGCGAAGGTAATTACCGAGAGGATGCTTGGTTAGCTAAGAGAATATATCCATTCCTTCAAATTTAGATATTCCTCTTTTCTTGTACATTTTATTTTACATCAAAACCCTAGTTTGTTTGGGAAGTACATGGTAGAAATTAGAGATACAACAGGGTTAGTAAAAACAGTATTAGTGTGGAATCATGTGCTTTCAAGCACACAAGATTATTATGCCTTTGCCGAGTGTTTCCTAAACCTTGCTCTCCAAGATTTTTCTTGAAAACCCGTCCTCATCAAATTTTGTTGTAAACATTTGGCTTGGATGAGTGAACATAGGCCTATATTTGACTATTTATGTGGGCCAAATTTAATTTCATTATACTGCATGCATTTGTAGGATAGCCTTTAGGTTACCTAGATGTGTAATAGACAAAACACTTGCCTTGGAAATGTATTGAAAATTTTCAATTGCAGATGACACCTATGGTGTTGGGAAAAGCAAGGTAAATCTTTATGTGATCCCTCTCATCTTTGGTAAATGCAAAGTGGTGCTCTCGAAGAGAGAGGCAAGAAAAAATTTGACTGACAAGCTGGCCTATCTTGGCCTTGGTCTCATATGTGATACATGGAAGTATAATCTAGATGGGTACCTACCCATGAAGCATGAGCTATGACCATATTGGGAGGAAAAACAAAACCCAAAGAAAGATACAAAAGATGCGCATGTCAACTTAGCCCTCCTACCATATGTGTACCCTCTGTGGCTCTCTTTTTATCAAATATTGTAGGAATTTAAGCCAAACATCCCAATGGACAAGTTTGTAAGGAAATAGTTAAAGAAAAAGGGATGGTATGAAAGAAAAACAACCAATTTTGGAAGATATCGAAAGGAAATCAAATAGATAAGCGCCTTGCACAAATAGATCCCCATCGATGAAACTTTTGAGGAAATTTATGATGTAGAGGTTGGGTTTGGTTCCAACGTACATTTCAATTCATCACCACTATGGGCTGATGTAGAAAACAAAAAATAAAAAGAAGTGTCACAAGCTTAGGAGTAGCGACCATCCTCATCCACCAACATATCAACAAGAGTGACATGGACCTGACGGTCTACAAGGAAGGCTTCAATAGTTTAGGGAGCTTAAGGTTCATCAGACTTAGTAGTTGAGGGGTCCGTTGTGAAAAACCAACCTCTTACAAAGAGGAGAAGAACCCAAGGGTCAAGCAAGTAGGGACCTCTGGAGAAGGATGACGATAAGGAGGTGACTTATGTCTCACAAGCACCTGTGGTTCCTGTAGCATACGTAAGTTTTTCACTTGCTCTTATTTCTCCTTTTGATTCTTTGGTTTCTTCGAACCTTCCATCCAAAACCCCAACCACTACTGATCCACCCATATTTTCCACACCTCCTACCATAATTAATATTGAATCTCCTTTGGATTTCTTGTGCATAGAGCGCGCATCATCAACTACATTCGTGATTGGAATTTTAATTGCCATGTCAAAACCCTAGGTTTTGGCACTAGAGCAACCCATGTTGTAGGTTTCATCACCTTTTCTCGCTTTTAGACATATTCCCCTTTTCTCAACTACTGCTCTCCTCACTTCGATGACCACTCTGCATACCTCGCATTATTGGCATGGCATTCTTGATTTTTCGCCAATACCTTTAAGCTTCCCAAAAATTTTCCCCTAGGGTCAACCATTTGAGCATACCCCTTGCTCTATTCATTATGGCATCCCTGTCAATGTCCCTATTGCTGCACAAAGTATCGAGTCCCCTCAAGATCTCTGGACTCAAATGGACTTATGCAAACTAGATCACAAGGAAAGGAAGAAAAATAAATTAGCGAAGTCCGGAATAGGGTATGTGCAGGATCATCATGGAAAAAATAGGCCCTTAACTGGCAAAAAATTCAGAAAAATTAGAGTTACGCAACTTGACGTAAAAATTTGAATAAGTTATCTATATTATTTCAAAAATATGTAAGAATAGAATCTGTAGAAAATTGAATGTATTTTCTAAACTACTAGGTTTATTTAAAACAAAAAGCATTTGTTTCAATGTGGTAGTTTCAAGAAGAAGCCATTCACCACCCTAACCACAATAAAATGATAATTTGTTTTTATAATATTTTAGATATAAGTAGAGGACTCATGTCCCGATGTGATGCATATTTTTTGTAATTATTTTCCAAGTAAATAATTAATTATGAGTTTTTATTACAACTTTAAAAAATAAAAAATCATATGTCTAACCACCTTAACTTGGTCAAAACTTCATGAAATTCAATTTATTTATTTTTAATCCTATAGTATGTGAAGCATAGAATGTGATGCATGTTTCAAATTCAAAAATGTGATAATCGTTTGAAAGTTATAGATGTTTTTCAATCAACCTATCAATCAGACTTTAGTCAATTCAAATAGAAAATGAATAATAATTATTTATTAAATTCAAAGTAAAGAATAATTTATATTGGTGGAAAGTTGAGAATCTCCTTTAAAAACCCTTTTCATTTCATCAATTTTGGGTAAAAAAAAGTTGTCAGCCACATACCCTACACATACCCATCATATCACCACTTTTTGGCCCATCATGATCCTGCACATACCCAACAGCTCCAACTGCCCCGAAGTTAGAGGCATGTTTTGATGAAGAATGAAAGTATTTGATGATTTCGGCCATGAAGCCTTTTACCTCCAAACCAAAAGGGGAAATGCAATATGAGAATTATTAGATTCAAACTATAGGCCTGAATCTAAGTGAAGCACTCCCTCACGACAAGATAGGCCTCATGAAGGCCACATATGTGGTAGTATCCACTGATTACCTAAGGTTGGAGAGAAAATTGAAAAAGCGAGAAGCATAGTTAGTAAATGTAAAGGCCATAATTGAGTGTCACCAAATGGAGATCAAAGCAAAATACTTAGAGGTTGCTCGTTTGAAGCAGACGTAAGAACAACAAAAGGCAGTAGCTATGTCGCTTCAGATGGTACAAACGGATAAAGATCAAATGTTAGCCAAAATGGAAAATATGTCACTCAAGATCCAAACTGAGCACAAGGAGGGAGAGAATTTGAAAGAAAAACTAAAAGAAGCAACATAGGAGTTGCAACAAAGACAAAAGGAGCTCTCTGGCATCTCAGAATGATAGGATTGTGAGTGTGAAGATCTACAAAAGGAGCTGCAAGAAATGCAAGGCAAGTGGTCTGAAGCTTCAAACCAAGTGAAGTAGTTGTGTGAGTGTTTTGAAAAAGAGAAGAATGAGATACAAAAAGGATTTGACCAATGCTCAAACCCAAGTAGTAGATGAAAAGAATGCTAGAAAATCAATAAAGAAACAACTTGAAGAAAAAGTGGAAGAGCTGCAAAAGGTGCAGTAGGAGTTATCTATTGTTTCAAGTCTTCAAGAGCAAGGCTAACGAGATCTTCAACATCAATAAAGTCGATTTCGAGAAGAGCTCTAAAAATACCATATGACAATTGATACTAAGAAATGGGAGAATTTTTTTTGCTCGTCTAGTCTGGAAACCCATAATGAAGAACTAGAATGGCTACACATCAAGAAATTTTAGGCACTTTGGAAACAATTAATCAGTTGTGAGATAATATAAAGGCAAAGGAGTCCCAAGATCAACAAGAGTAGGCTATGGAACAAAGGGTTGAATTTATCCCTATGTTACAAAATTTATATTTCTCCTATTGGGAAAAGATCAAGGTCATAATGACATCCCTAGGGCTTGCTATGAGGTTCTTGGTAGATGCGCAAGATCTCAATACAAAGGTTGGTTTGGTAGTCAACTAAATATTACATTTAGTTGTTCCCCCATTTGTAAAATCAAAGAGCTTGTTTATTAAGTCTATAAAGTTGTCAAAGAGACTCTAGTGAGTGTCGGGATACTAAATAGATGAGCAACTACAAAGAAAGCAAATGAATTCATAGTTTGTAGCAAGGCTACACAAAGGGGCAAAAATTACCAGATTGCATTGACAGACAAGGTCAACATAATGCAGGAGGATTTTGAAGGTCTTCGAATGATTTTTCCTTATCCTTTCTTACCAAATGGAACATTGTTAATTGAAGAACAAATCAAGGAGGCATTAGAAGGCAAGCGACAAGATTAGTCAACCTTCCAAGCATTAGGCTCATCACCAAGTGCAAAAGAAATTGAATAAATACTCCTTTCACTAGCTAGACTTTACTTTCACATCAGAGCTACGCAAACAAGATTGGGTGAGGTCTCTTTTAAAGAGATACTTGATTTGGAGGTCAAGATTTTGAAATGTTGTGTGTGTTGGTTCTACCTTCTGATTCATATTGGGAATACTTGCATTTTTCATTCCTCAAGCTCTGAGAATCACATGTCTTTTTAAATCTTTTTCAGTTTATTTGTCTTCTAGGTTCGTGCCTCTACAAGCGAAGGCCCCCTGTGAGTCACCATAAACTGTACAGTTTTTATTCGCTCCAAATATTTTAATATATTATCTCTAATATTTTTAGCCTCACAAAGTTTTCTTGTTGTTACCATTTTTAGTCTTTGTTGTTGGCCCTGTCACATGTCACATTGGCACACTTTTGTAATGGTCATGAGGTTCTTTTTGCTAAAAAGTGCACAATTGTGCCATGTAGTGGTTGTGCAACTTTTTTCATATCACATCACTATTAGACACAGAGTGAGACATGTGGTTGCTCTGCGGGGTTTTTCACCAAGCAGCTCAAAGGAGTTTTAATAAGTGTCTGCCATTGCACCACATGGCTTGAATTTTGTTGAAAAAAGTTCTATGGTGTCAGCAATGGCATATTTGAAGAGCATTTCCAGGGGTTGATGTTTTTTGCCTTCTCCAAGTGATCTAGATGCTGGTGTCCACTCAATGATTCCATTGCTACTCGTGGATGATCAGGTCATATTTTTTCCAGTTAGAGTTTTCACGACGTCGCATTTTTCTCTAACAGAGAATATTTTTAGCATCTCCTAGATTTTCAGATCAATAGGTTGTTACACAGATCACTAGATGAAGAAGCTCAAATTTTATCGCCTGAATTTTCATAATCTGATCTGATTTTTGTTAGGAATTTGGGGAAACATTTTATTGCCACCTATTGGGGTTTTTTTGAGGCAATGGAGTGTGCTTTTTGCTTATTTGCTTCCTTTATCTTATTAAAGGGAATTTTTGAGCCTCTCAAGAAAATATTTAGGAGGTGGAAGATTTCTTATAGGATTTTATTGCCTTGTATTGGTTTTGCAATCGATTTTCATGATAAATATCTGAATCAGTTATCTGACCTTAGCATTTTTTGTATTGTTTTCTAGATCAAGTAATATAAGGAGGAGATGTATTAGACTATTCTTGTATGGCCTTTATCTTACATTTTATTCTTTGTTCGCACATATTCATGCTCTGTGTCATTTTTTATTTTTTGGATATAGTTTTGATAATTAATTCTTAATTCTAACTTTTATGTTTTCTAACTTGGATCTATAGTGAATTGAACCATGTTTTGATACTCTTTCATTTCCTATTAAAATTGTGTTAGATCTCACACTGCTATTTGGGAAAAATAATTTTGTAAGGGTTTGAAGCATCATATTTGATTTACCATATTCTATCAAACCTTAATGGGTACTTCCTAAGAAAGAATCCAAATGACTTCTTTGTGCTCATATAGGCCTTATTTGTTCGTTATCCTTTCAACAAGGAAGGGTCTATGGCATTATGTGTTCATTTTATCAGAATTAAGAACCTGTTGAGACTTTTGAAATGTTGTAAAACCTTTTTGGTGCATCGCCTTAGTTAAGTTTTATGTTTTGCATTTCCTTCTCCATTTTCTCAAATAGAAAGGAAGAGTCAACTTCTTTAAAAATCCTGGAGGTCATTCAGTAGAACGCAATTGGTTCCCCATCTACTGAATTTCCCATAAGGTTGTTCGAAGAGGCACAAAATTTTATGATCAACACTTATAAAACAAAAAGATCTCATGGAATGTAACAAAAAAGTCTACAAAAAATATGTTCAAACTTGTAGTGGGACCAAATCACGGGTTGCATTCATCTTTTGCCCATTATGTAGTAGGTTTAATAATTCGAAGAAATGTGCTTATGTTTCCAAAACATGAGTGCATTGTGTAATGCAAGTTTGTTATATATTGCAATCAAAGTTTATAATGTCAAAATTTTCTCACCTTTTTTGGTTTGGAAAAGGATTGGGTAATGAACCTAAAAGGCTTGGCTCCTAATTTTCCCCCATTTGATGTGTTTTTATACATTCAATAGAATCTTGAATGTTGTGGTTTACTCATTTTGCAATGATATTTGACAAAATTACCATCAAAATGTCACACAACTTTTTAACTTTCTAACCATTTAATTTTTTTATTTAAAATACATTCACATATTTATTTTTATTTTCTTTTACAAATGTTTCTATATTCCTCAAATGCATATGTATTGATTCTTCTTTATAAATTTTGATCCACCTATCAAAATTTGAAAAAAGATAGGAAATTGTTCCATGTTTCATTTTTCTCACAATAAAAAAATATATTTTCGATTATGTTTGTATAAATTATATGATGTGCAGAGTTGATGCAATTTTTAGGATATATCAAATTTTAAAAATAATTAAAAAAAATCAATAAAAATATAAAAAAATACACAACTTTTAGTACTCACTCTTAACTATATTTCTACCAAACAGGTTTAAAAAATATTGATTGCAACAAAAAAATGATGACACTAAACACTATGTTATATTTTATAAAGAAAATAGGAACATTTTTATATGCACGCAACATTTGACCCTCTTGAACTTAATCATTTAAAAAAATTAGTAGTTTAGAAAATAGATTCATAAACTACAAATTTTCTCTTGTCATATCTTCAAGATTTGAGTGCATGCATCTTCAATGCTCATATAAATTTAGATTTAATTAATTTAGAAAAAAATTGACTGCTTTTGACATATTTTGTGTCCCCATTATTATGTACTTACCCTAGAGTCTCTTCTTAGATACATCAAACATTGTGACACTCTTAAATCTTACAATATTATAATCTATTATGTCGTCTTAAAAAAATACACATAATCTCATACTATATTATCTAATCTATATTATATTTTAAAGTTATTTCTTACCCTAGATCTTCATAAACTCTTTAACTATAATTATCTTATTTTCAATTAAAAAGTTATTCTCTATGCATTTTTTAATAATAAATATATACACGATTCATTAAAAAGTGATAATATATATTTAATTACATCATAAAAAACCAGAGGTGAGAATATCTGTGTAGTAATGAGAATTATTTTTAATTTTCATTGGACCGTCCCGACTGCCACTAAGCCATTAACGTGTCAGTGGAAAGCTCCAATGAAACCCTAAAAAATGGTGTAAAAATAAACTGAATTAAATTGAAAGCAACTTTTTAACGCAATGATGAGAATATGCCAAGGGCGTGACGTTGCCTTCGAAAAGAGACAAATACGAAAAGGAACTGAGATTCCCCTTCTGTGGACCGAAAAATTTGCCTCAAAAGCTATTCATAATTTCGTTCCCTCTGTGACAGACTCTTGCTGGTGACGTCACCGTGTCCCCACGTGCTTTACGGAATCAAACTGCGAGATTCGACCTCGTGACCAACTTAAACAATGTAAGGCCTACATTCGTTCCAGAGATGCTGGAGTGCGTATACACCGTCCCGTACATGAATTATTTAAGGAATTTCAGAAGAAAATAAACAAAAATCTGTAGCCCTTCCAATTATGAGTGGCCGTTTAAATCCCAGTGGGTGGCCCAGCTCCCAAGAGTGGGACCCAGTAGGACCCAGTGGGATCCACCGTGGGCCACCGGCAATGAACGGCGAGGAATGGGCGGGCTCGACGTGCGATTCTGATCCATGGAAAAATAATTGCCGAAAATGGCTCAAATTTCGCGAAAACGCCAGACCCGATTTGTCGTAATATTATTTCGTAATATAGAATGTAGCAGAGAAGGTTAGATTGAAACAAGCTGGCACACACCGAAAATAGTACTGCATTCTGTCAAGTGACAGAAATTGCCTGTTAGCGATCGTAAGGGCCCCTGAAGATATACTTTTTGAGATGTGGACATGAGGAATCAATGGCGGGTCCCAGCGACGGTACATGCTTTAACTGTAGTTTGTCCCGTACTACATTTCACCGTCTATTTCTTTTTGCTATACGTGGTGCTCTGGACGGGTGCAGGAATTGTATGTTAGCGGTTGTGGGTGTTCTGCGCTTGGTTTATGAGATGCAATTGAGGTAGGCCGTCGGGGTTTTATGCTGCAGGCGTTTCGTCTGGTGGAGCGTCTGCAGGGTATGTAGAATTCATAGGATATTAGGTATCCTCTGGGAAAGAAGTTTCAAGATTTGGGTTGTTCCAGCCAATCTTTTCTGAGAATTTTTGGGCTCTGTTTTTTATTTTCGGATTCAAAGGATGCATCTGGGAAAGCGACCCCGCCCTCCGCCCGGGTCTCCCATGAGGCGGACCACCAGCATGTCCTTGCTAGCGGAGAAAGAAGTGCAGTCCCATGAGGACCCCTCTAATGGGGTTGCTGAGCAGCGACCTGTAAATGGCGTTTGCGCTTTTCGGCCGTCGATCTCGATGATCCCTTTTGCCCATTTTTTCGCTTCCCAGCTGGATTACTTTCTTCAAGCTTGCTCGCTCTGCAAACGGCACCTCAGCCCTGGCAGGGATATTTATATGTACAAGTAAGAACACAATCGAAGATCTATGATTTATATTTATATGTATTGATTTATGGAGATTCAATCAACTGTGTGGTTTTGATTTTTATATCAATTGGCATATTTTAGTAACAGTCACATATAAAAGTGAAAAAGAATTTAAGCTAGATCAGTTGTTCTAGTTCAGATTGTTTACTGATTCTTCTTCTGTTCTCTTTTGCTTCAGGGGTGATTCAGCATTCTGCAGCCATGAATGCCGGAACGAGCAGATTATCAGAGATGAACGTATGGAGAAATGTGGTGTGGTAATAAGGAAGAAGGAAACGGCTTCAACTAACCACCGGCGCCACCAGACAACAGCCAGTGCTAATCAAAATACCCTGGCAGCGGCCTAGTTTTGAACGCCATGCTGGGTAATTTTGATTAGGCCTTGTACCAGTTGTTAGATCATTCACTCCATTCATGCAATGGAACAATTACTGTCTCTCCCATCTGTTGAAACATGAAAAACTATTTTGGTTGGATTGGTTTTATGTTATAGCTTGTAGTTTGTGTTTCTTAGTCAGGTGTTGTTATCAACACCATTCAAGATTCGGTTCAGTTTGCATTTCAGTTATGTACTTGTGTATTGGCTGTTAAGACGCCATATTAGGGATCTGTGTCTCTAAAATGGGCAGGGTTGAAGGATTGCCAGTGTTTTATAGGCCAATGATTGTTCTGTTAAATGAAGTGTGGTTAATCTTAGGGTTCATGGCCTAACCAACCAGTAAATGCGCAATGATAATGCAGCCAGCAAGCTACATTGTTTGTTTTTTTGTGCTTTCTAGATCATACTCTTAATTAACTATCTAAATGATGAATAGTTAATATGTTTTTTACAAGCATAATGGCATTGCATGGTGAGGTGAATACTTCCAAGGTTGGCATTAAATGTGAAGCTTAATTTAAAAAGACAAGAGAGTGATATTGTAATTTGTCCTTAGTGGGAAGAGTTTACTACCTTTTGATAGGGAATTGGGTCACACCTATCAATCTTGTGGGTGTTAGGTTGCTTCATCATTAAGCTAAAGGGTATAGAGTGGCAAATGATTCATAAAGAAAGGGACTTTTTGAGTAAGCCAAGGGTGGAGAGTAGCATATTTGATTTACAAAGAAAGGGACTTGTGAGTAAGCCAAGGGTAAAAGTTTGGCATATTGATTAATGAATAAAGGGACTTTTGGGGTTCTTGAAGAAGTTTGGGCCCTCATGGAATTTTTAATTGGATGGTGAAAATTTTCACAATCTTCTTGGATTTTGGAGTCACATTTTTAATTATTTATTATTGACACATCCAATAATGGTAGCCAAGCCAATGGAATATGTTGGGTATGGTGAACACCTTCTTCTAAAGTATGTAGGGTAATGGAGCACACCCTATGGTAATTCACAATTTAATTAATTTATACATTAATTAGTAATATTAATTTAAAATTAATATGTATTAAGATATTAAATAAATAAAAGTTAGATTGTTATTTTGTTTTATGTTGATTTAGGATTGTCAAAATTTTGTTTTATAGTAATCGGATTTAAAATTTTAAAAATGTATTTGTATAGGTTGAATTATAATAGGTTTATTATACGAATTTAAGTATATATTTAAGATTTTGGGGTATCATTAGATACACAATGTCATAGTATATTAGCTTCTATTTGGATATTTAATTTTTGAAATAAATGAATAATTATTTTGCTAGTTATTAAGTGTAGAGGATAATTGTATTAAAGTATTGATACTAATATAGTGAAAGGGGGATGGAGGTTGGATTAAAAGGATAAAATTTTGGTGAATATAAAACAAAAATTTATGGTTATTTACTTTTGGTCTTCATGAGAGCACATAGATAAAATTTTTATGCTATTTATGTAAGACTCGCAAATATATTTAGTTAGTATTATGTAGGTCTAATGATGAATCTATTTTTATGCCATAAAAGAGGTATATAGATTCGACTCCAACAAGATTCACACATTAAACTTATCATGTCATCCCTTTATTCATGGAATCTTAAATAATACCTTTGATTTTTATTTCCACCTTTTGATGTTGAGTTTGTACACCCCTTCCAGTACACCATTCCTATTAAAATATCTACTATTTTTACATTATATCCTAGGTACTTTTTTCTTAATGTTATTTATATTCCCTAATTATTCTTACTTCTCATATGTTTGATAAAACATTTCATTTTCATTTTTTTTATCACCCTTCTCCAAATGAAAATTATTGAATGAATTAAGATTCAAGATTATAAAAATGAAATACAATAAAAATATTTTTAAACGATAATAATTTTATATTGATCACTAATTGTAATGGTGAAATTAGCACACACATGGCACTTCCCATTTAGTTTTGAGCCCATTTTAATGGAATGAATTTATACAATTACATATTCACAAGTGGATCATATTCTTGTATTAATCTTGGTTCACAACCTAATACCTTTAATTATCTAATTTATCCTTGCAACTATTTCCATGCATTTTACCTTATACCTTATCTCCCTTTGTACTCATTCCAACATATTAACCATTAAAAAACCATTTATTATATCCTTATTATCAATTTATTGCCTTGTCCACAAAAAAGAAAGATGTTAAAGGGAAAAGAATGATAGGGTCTTCTATTTTTAACTCCAGGCATTTAAAGACCCTTACCCATGATAATAATTCTTGGAATTATTCTAAGTATGACACTGAGTTTGATTTTGTAAATGAGGTATCTCTATCCACGAAGAAGATTTTAGAGCACCATGAGCATACAAATTTTAAAGGTAATAATAAATATATAGGCTGCAATAGTGTTAATATAAGGAAGAGATTGGAATGACATGTAATCCCCTATGATTATGTAGAAAGGTACTAAGAACGTGTGTGCTAGTAAAGCTTAGGAGTTTATAAAGAAGAGGGATTCCAAAAAATGGATATTAGGTCAAAAGGGAAGGCCATGGCCTTCTCTAAACCCACTATAGGTGGTACCTTCCTAGGTATTCAATACTCGTGTCCTTATCTCACTATAGACATTATCTTGCCCCTATCCAACCCTGCATTCTAAAAGGTGTTACATCGCATCTCTTAGTTACCAGGTTACTATTACCTTGTAAGTAAATATGATGATAAATTCTAATTTCAGAACTTTAATATGTTCAATAGGTGAATGGAATACTGAAATATGCATTAAGATGATTGCTTTTGAAGGAATGATTATGTTTTATACTAATGGGAAATGTGATGAATGAATATGTATTTCATTATGATCACTTTAATGCTTAAATGATGCAATGATTTATGATACAAAGATATTTTATGTGAATGGCTAACTACCTATTTGATGCACTAAGCTAGATGTAGGAGGGAGTCCAGACCTCAGGTATAAGAGGGGGAGTATCACTCAGGAGAGGAGCTTGGTTTGGTAACCCTTAATGAACCTAATTGAGCATACACACACTCACACCCTAGTTGGTCAAGTTGAGTCAACTTAGTTTGGGAAATAGTAAGTAGTCTTTAGTCTTGTTTGTGCATGACTTAGAAGAGGTTATGATCTTGTTTTGTGAATGTTGTTGATTGGGGTTATTTGATTGAGTCTCTTTATCAGGCATGAGTTCTTCTTACAAGTATGTTCATATTTGTATATGATAATCGATGAGGTATATACATTAAATGTAAATATGTATATATGTTCATGTCCATGATAACTCATACATGTGAGTATATTCATGCATGAGTATACATAGGTAGACGTACCTACACATGCTCATGAATAGATAACCCATATGCATGGGAGTATCATTTGGATAAATACGACATGTATATATCTATATACACATTTCATGTATATGCGTCGATCCATGAATTGAAGTAATGATATATATAATATGTGTGTGTGTACATAGTCATGTTAAGGGAAACATACATATATGTTAAAATATATGTATATATGTATATAAATATAAATACATAGTTATTTTCAAGTTATGTGTAAATAGATATATATGAATTCAAATAGCAAATAATGTATTTTATAAACTTATTGATGAGATAAATTATATAAATATTAATATATATATATGGGTAAGTGCACCAAGATGGTTCCCAAAAAAGGGGCTTAAGTGGCCACTTTTTT